>BMAW01108016.1:0-22691 GCA_019974015.1 Nephila pilipes | reverse complement strand
GGACTGTGGAATTGACAAAGATGTCACCCCACTTCGAAAAACAGTGCAGGGCTCATCCACATTGTTTCGGAAGTTTCTAACAAATATAATTCAGTGTTAAAATATCGCCTTTTTGCTTGATCTTGACAATGGAGCTTCTATCTTTTCATAAGTGTGAATCTGCATTAAAAACTGTTGAGTCTTGAAAGAGAAGAAGCACGAGTCCTGAAGGAGCTGACAAAGAAACTCATCATTGTTTCGACAATAGAAGAATTGATGTGAGAAGCGTTTGAGGATAGAGGATGTATGTTGAAGATGATAATAAGTCAATATGTAGACGCATCAAAATAAAATTTTACAGTGTCAGGCTTTTTTAATTTCACACCTCGTGTATATATATATATAACACTATATATGCAGAAACAAGTCTTTCAAATTTTCAGAACAATAAGTTATAAAATAATCTCTTTTCACTATCAAGTGATTGACTTTAATGAACTCGCATACTTAAAGCCTACAAGTACATTATACAAATAATTCAAAGGAATCTGCACCTGGAGGTCTTTCCTGGGTCATGAAATTCTCAGAAGGAAGGCTTTCAGAGTATTAATTTTACTAGACACTTACTGAGACACCCTCAAAAGTTTTAATAATAATTTTACTAAGACACTTCTTAAAAGATAAACTACAAGTGTATATTGCTGAAAATGCGTAGCATAATTTAACGAAAAACATCCGAATATAGGTGTCTCAGTTCTTATGGACGAAATTTCTAGGAAAGTTTAAGAACTTTTAGAAGAATCACATGGATATGAGGGATGAAAAGGACATGATGCATTAGAGTATAAAATACAAGATTGGAAAGAAACTACGTTGAATTGAAAGTGTGTTGATCAATGCACATCAACAAAAGGTATCAGTAATAAAGATCAATTCATACTAAATCAAACGAAAAGAATGTATGTTGTTTTCAACGATCCTCCAGACATAATTGCAAATACCAACATAGTATGTTACAGTTATACTCGAACTTGGTGTATGCCTTTACGAAATCTGGTCCATTAATTTTATACTCATGATGGGTCTCTGAGAGAACTCCATCAGAGAAAAGGAAGTCAGTGCAGGTTTGAAAAGAAACTAGCTAGAAGTACAGAGTCATCGAAATCATTGAAGGTCAAGCAATGTCATTGGACTAACATTTTACATTTCAAATAAGCCAGATGTCATATCGCAAGTTCTGATTTTATGTAATCAGCTATCCTACTATCACTATGTCGGATGTGAAGCAGAAGCTCAAAACTGAACGACCCTTGGCTTGATCCTGCGCTCGAAAACCGCATATCACATCTGTAAGGTATATCAATCCAAGCCTTGCACTATGAGCAATACATATATCAATCGCTCGAACACTTAACCGACGGTCATATTGCACCAGATTACCGATTTGATTTTTTAGATATTGACATGGAAAGGCGACCGAGTATAAATCACCGTCAAGTCGTCTCGCTCATTTTGAAAACGCTTGACCCTTTCGGGACGGCACGCCTTGGCGCAGGACGTTCAATGGGGACGGAGAAGGATTGAAAGGAACTGTCACACGTGCCGGGGGCTTAGTGTTCGATAAGCCTAATTTCAGAAGAAAAAAATCAAAAAAAAAAGTTTTCGGCCTAATGCGTATAAATGCGCATAATGTTATAATTTTTGGTAAAAATTTAAGATTATTAATAAAGCTGTTATATATTTTAAAGTTAGCATTTTTAATAATCTTTTTCCTTTAATTTTGACAAAAATGTATATAAAAAAAGCACTTTGAAAAATAATTTTGAGAAGCGCTATTGAAATTTTTCTGAAATCTCATTGACAAAAACATAAATAAACTTTAAAATTAATAAAAAGAAATTACAATAAAGACTATTTGCAAGAAGTAACAAAACTTAATGTGAAGACTAAGTGAGGCAATTCCCGAAGCTCGGGGAAACGAAAAGTTCTTATTTGTCCGTCTCCTACAAAATGCCCCCATCAGAATCATTAGAAATATTCCTTTCAAACCTTTTAGAAAAATCAATCACACTCTCATCAATAATTGGTTCGTCTACCATGGAAGTATATTCTTCTGACAAACAACACTTTTTCATAATTATAAACAGGAGTCAAGGCAAGCAACGCAAATGTCAAACAGTACTGACGTGGGGTAAAGCTTTAAAAAAAGAAAGAAAAAATATTCGGTGCGAAACGAGAAACACGTAAGTACATCACATAGAAGTTTAAAGAGCTAAGTTCAGTTTATTTACATTACGCTTTCCTTCCTCTCCCTCAATAGTTGGCGAGCAAAATGCTGAATTAAGAGAGGCTGTGATCAAACTAAAGGTCAAGGTCTTAAAACTACTATTCAGTTCAAAAGTAAAGGACACAGGGTGCCATCTAGAGATATTTAGAAAACGTTCCACCTTCGAATGGATTACACGTCATTCGGCCCCTGAGCTCATTCTCTAGTGATGTGTATTTGGTACGTTCGGCCGTGGACGATGATCGCGAGCCATGCATAAAACGGTATGTTCGTCCCGAAAGGATTAAACATGTCCAAAACAAGTGTATGCGAGAAACGTTCATTGCCATAAACATATTTCAATAAATTATAAGTTTCAGTACCGGTTTATCCAAATTTCACACCGAAGTAAAATTTCTCAACAATTGTTACTTACTTATCATTTTTCCTATGCAACAAAAAAAAATTAACTGCAATCTGAACAAAGGCTAAGGCTGTACGGATTTGTTTACAGAAACGAAAGACTCTGCATTCAAAAGAGAAGGCTTCACGTTAAACAGTTTTCGGTTCACACTTCTTCTGTAGCAGCGTCAGTCTCGTTATTTAATATATATATTGTCACTTCAAACACACACTTACAACCTTTTACATATATATGATTCTTCAAATAAAAATATCACATTAACTTCACTAACGATTCAGTTAATCGAACTTGGGAAAACATTCTGATATTAAAACAATCGTATTTTTAAAAGTACTTTCGAATAACTGATGATCATCTAGACAAACTGGTCCCACCTGAACGATTTGATCTAAATGTATCGAATTTAATTTGCAAACTGGAAAAAATTGGCTTAAGTTGAATTGATATACCATAATCAATGGAGACTAACGAGCTATTGTTTTTGTAATGCTGACTCTGGAATCAGCTACATGAAACTGCATTTCAGAAATACGATTAATAATATCAAAATAAAGTACGTTTATGCAGAATTGCGTTAAAAAAATTAATAAAAACACAAAAAAGATTAATGAAATCTAAATTTCTAAAATAATTCGGAGTACAAGTGTATTATTACGTACCTAAGATGAGGCTCCCGTGCAACGTTACTCTTAAAAATGAGAAGAAACGCTTACCGAAGTAATCGGTGAATAAAAAAAAAAAAAAAGATAAAACAACGATCCCTTAATCTTGGCACCCTTTTTTGGCAACTTGGCGTGAAACTAAACGAATTTAACAACAAAACGAAGATTCTAGAAAGTGAAATCTTATCTTAATCTATATTAGGGTGAAAGTCACGGACTTTTCCTGAATTTTCTCTGTGACTTCACATTTGGCCGGAAGAGTTTTTTTACGGAGATGAGCAAAAGCCTTAGCGAATTTATTGGAATCGTTCCACAATGAATGAGAGGATTTTCCAAGGAATTGTCTGTAGCGTGGCCGAATGTATCCGACATGACAACCGGAAATTGTCGGAGTCCGTACAATATATTACGTTGGAGATTTGTCCGTTTTGCGAACAAGTAAGCTAGTGAGCCGAACGTTATTGAAAATTCTGTGACTGCCATTATAAGAGCTGTATGTCTTTCTGTTGTATCGCTAATATGTAAAGTTCACTACTTGTGCTGTTTATCAATCGAAGTTTTATTAATTGTGTTCTCGTTTCGTCTTGAATATTTGTGAATAAAGCATCATTTACCAATATCCTCTGTGTTGGACTGATTTCACTCATACAACCAAACGAGACTGAGACATTTTTGTAACAATATTATTCGGTACTGTAGGGAAGCAAACAATTACAGACAGTTCCGAAATTATAATTTCCGTTGAGTAAGAAATTATAAGCATCAATGTTTGATGAAAAAGCAAAGCATCTATGGTCATTATTGTTTTATTTGTTATCCGATTTCCGCTAATCTTGATGTACCTAGAAATTCCATACGTCCTACATGTTATTCCTCTGATTTCTTTGTTACGAGTGTTATTGGTGGGCTAAGATCTGAAGATGGAGATGAGAGACATCTCTTTCGTTCTGATGAACGTGGAAAAAGTTACCATTAAAACCTAGACTCACGCGAATTCTTCTTTTCTGCTGTGGGTTTGCCCGACTAGCTGCGTTGGTAAAAGTGCGTGTTAAGGTATGGGGAGACTACATCAAAAACTGAACAGCGATTTATATAAAGGATTCGCTTAGATTTAAGGTTCTGTAAAAATTGCAAAAGTTGTGACAAACAAAAATATTATAGATATGGAAGCATAACTTTTCAGTCCAGTTTCCACATATATTGGAAACAATTTATACTCTTAAAAGTATTACATATTTGAAATGGTAACATACAACTTACAGAGAAGCATTTTAAATATTTAGGGTATGGAAACTGGAGTAAATGTATCACTTTAACTTTAATTCTGAAAAGAAATAATTTCTTATGTGAAAGATTCCATATATTAGGAAATAATCACACTGGTTATTAGTATTAAACTTCGAAAAGCGCGTTTTAAATAAATGGTTGTACTTCATACAAAAACAAATATGGTTATGTACTCTAGGTTTTTAAAAAATGCTGTTTTAAGAAAATCGCGTCAAGAAAAATGCATGGGCATAAAATAAAGAATACTCATATATGGAGTAGGGTTAAAAAAATTGATATATTAATATTACATTAGGATTATAATAATTACATTTAGTTTGCTTAAGGTGTATTTACATTTCTAATATATGTTTTTAATTAAATATTTCATCGTCTGCTTTTATTTTAATCTCCGTTTAGAATATTACTGTCTACGTTAATTTATCATTTTCTTTTATTTTTTGATGTTTAAATTAATATTTGATTTTTATGGCAGAGTCATATATTTTTATTCTTTTTGTTGTTAACATTGACGAAGTTTTTGTACTTTGATACGATGTTTTTGTAACATTGGCTATATTTTCTTCCCTGTTTCTATCCTCTACCATGTTTTTTTTTCCTTTGTCTTAAGAAATACTTGACTTTTTCTTCTTACCTTTACCTTGAATCTCTACCACATATTTGTAACAATTATTTACATGATAATCTTGATTACTTATAAATTAATATTGTTTTGTGCAATTTAGTAAATATGATTATTGCACCAGTAAATCCAAACAGCCACTAAAGTACATTTCACGTAGTCATATTTTATACAATATTTTAAATTACTATACAAAATTTGGTTATGTTAAATATGTAATCTGAACAATTTGGTTGGTTGTTTAATTGTATTAGCGTAATAGTCATATATGAAAGATCAAGAGAAGACGTATCTAAACAAAAAAAAAATCCTGAACAATCTATGAAATTCTTAAAAGCAAAAAAAACTTCTTAACTAATTCATAAAGTGTTGGAAGTTATGCTTCCCCGTTTGTTTTAAAAACAGCCTTTAATTATTATTTTCTAGGTTTGTAAAAATATTGGTCTTTTTAGGCCCTTTAGCACGCCTAATTAATCCAATTCTTATCAGACTAGGCATTTTTTATTTTTCTTACAAATAATTGAGTAGTATGCAGAAGACTACTCCACAAAACTGAATAAATTCTTCTTGAGAAATACAGTGCTATCTCACAATTTTTCTTCAAGTCTGGCGAAAAATAAGAATTTGTTTTTTTTCCCAAAGCACATTCATAATACATTATTAGTGCAACATTTTTTTCGGTTAATTAGGTGTTCACGTCAAGAAAAGACTACGATAAATTACGCACTTAATATTTTTTAAAAATTGGTTTTCTAATTTTCTTTTGTGTTTCAGTCTGCAGCGTTATTTTCGAAACCAAAGGTTTCGGTCTAACATATCTCGTTGTTCTTATTGTGATTATCATATTTTTTTTAACCAAAACACACCCAGTATTTTCAAAAAAAAAAAAAAAAAAAAGAATGAAATTATTTATGTTATAGTCTCAAATTCTATTTATGAAAAATTATTTGCAACATTTTTTTTAAAATGCTTCTTTTTAAGTTGTAAATACAATTAAATGCAGTTTTGGGAAGGTTTATGGTAATGTGATATCATTTTTATGATTGTGTTGATTAAAAATCATCAAACTCTAGTGTATTTTTTTCTACTCAAAAACTAGGAATATTTACAAAAAAATTGAATTGTCATATTTTTGCATCATTTAACAAGAAGAAGTCCTTAGAACAGGGGTCGCCAAAGTGGTCTATACAGACCCCTAGGGGTCTATTTAACAACAGTAGGGGGTCTATCTGACTCAAGGGGTCGAATGGGGGTCTATTGGGACTCGAAGGAAAAACAGTTCTTAATACGCAAATCACACATATCTAACTGCGTACGCAAAAATTTAAAATATTTTTATAATTGACTTAATATTATATTCTTTATAGAAAATAAAATAATAAATCAGAAAACAATCTGCCCCTTTTTTCCTTATGTGTTTTCGTATGTATACCGTGACGTCACAACTTGACCTTGTGACCAGTTTGTAATTTGCACGACTCATAGTATGTAGCCAGAAGAGCGATTGAGGCTTATCCGTGTCTCTTGCTGGCGAACCCATCAACCAATTAGGAGCCTTTGGCGCAGACTTGGCGAGCGACGACACTGCCGTTAGCATTCTATGCATTAAGCGCGAAGGGAATCTTCAGTACTCCGTTTTCTTTCTTCTTATGTTTGTGGTTTTAGTTCTTTTAGTTTTTTTCTTTTTTATACGGCAGTTACGCATCGTGTCGTTGGTTCGCCCTTTGTCTCCATACCTTTGTGGGGGTCTATGGAGATTTCGAAAAATTATATAAGGGGCGATGATCAAAAAAGTTTGGCGACCCCTGCCTTAGACTTATATTTGCAAAGAGGAGACTTCCAGACAAAAAGTCAGAATTACGAAAATGGAACCAACTACAAGCGCATAGTATATATAGTGTTTTAGAATCGAGAAAAAATAAATTTAATATACTGTACTCATGTGTCAGTCCGCTTGATCCTATTTAATCAAGATGGCCCATTGGTTATCATGGAATGTACCAAATAGCATCAAATGAATATGAATCTTTATAATTGCATGCTACATGTAGATATTTGATCATATGTAATGTTCATATATTTACGTATTTTTCGGAACGCATGTAACATGCATATAGGTTTTTAAGATACCAAGTAATTTATATAGATCTACACGTCTTCAAGTAATGCATATAGATCTAAAAGACCTCAAATGCTGCTTTATAGACGTACATGATCGTTTGTAATACATTATCTCTCGTAATATATACTTATTACGTGATATTATGTAATGTAAACGTAACACATGATGTCTTGTAATGTATTGGTGATATATTATGTGTAATACATACGTAACACGTAATCTCGTGTAATGTATTCATTATACATGATGTCATGTAAAGGGCCAGTAATAAATGATTTAGCGCAATGTCCTCGTAATACATTATATTTCATGCATATGGAACATTTTATCTCGTGCAATATATGCTCAATACATTATGTCGGGTAATGTACTCGTAATATATGATTTCATGCAGTGACTGAAAGTTGGGGTGAATGGAGCAAGAGCCAAATGTGGCTATGCTGCGCCAAACCTCTGTGATCTAGATCAGGGGTTTCCAAACTGGACGGTGGTTCCCAAGAGACCGAGGAAACCAGGAGTCTACAAACTCCATGAACCAACACCGGCAAGCCGCGGTTTATTTTGATTATATTGTAAAATTTACAATGTAAATAAATCATACAAACCGATTAAGAAACACAATAACTGGCCCATATAATAAAATTAATGCTTTTACTACGATTAATAAGAGATGTATCCTAAAAATTTGCAATAAGTTACTTGTGTTACACGGTAGGAAGAAGCACGACTCAAAGGAAATAACGCTGGCTGCGAGATTGTGACCGTGACCACAAGTCTACCGCGACCACACGTAACTTCACTACTCTCCGCGATATGGCACAGTTATTCATTTAACATGGTCGCGCATGACGTATAGCTCATGCACAGGCTACCACCGTCGTAATGAAATGTCCTTGACACCTGCTCATGACCCTTAACCTAAATCGCAAACGGAGCACAGTCCATCCCTCAGCATAGATACTTCATTCATTGGCTTGGCCCGAAACGAAATTTTGTGCGTAATTCGAATGTGTAGCATGTTGATATGATGAGATAGCAAAGTCTTGGCCCTCGGGACTTAATGGAAAAGTCAGCGTGGTCATTGGGCTAAACTGTTTGGGGTTCTCTGATCTATTCGTTAGAAGGATGGAAGAAAAAGGGGGAAATGATTGACAAGAAGGATCGAAAATAGAAAAGAATTGCTCGGGGCACATCATCCATGTTTACCTAAGACGTTGTTCTAGTGTGACATAGTCATAATACGCGATCTCGTGTAATTTACACATAATAATGATCTAGTCTAAACCTTATATGTTATGCATTACAGATAATGTAATGTGTATGTTATATATGTGTTCATATAACGCATAAGTGATTAGTATTCTTATATGACGAGCATTTATTTAATACATAAGGGAAGAACTACATGAGAGTATATTTATAAGTTTAAAAATATTACCCTAATTTCGGGATTTATATGCTCCTAAGAAGGATAGTTAAAGGCCTTTCAATCTTTAGCACCTCCTACTTATAAATGACTAAATCAAAAAAAAAAAAAAAAAAATAGAATTGATACTTCAACTGATTCATAAAAGATTAAATTCATATATTACAATTTCTCTTTGAAGAAAAAGATATCTCTTTAACAAAAAATCTAAAAAGGAATATTAATTTTTGTTTCACTTCAATGAAAACTATGTTTCTATGGTAAAAAAAAAATCAGCATACTGAATAGTTGTAATTTTATTACCTCGTAAATTTATTCTTTGAATTAAAAAGCTTCAAGTTTAATATGGTCTTCATATAATAAATTATAAGATAAAGTAATATGCATTTCAACTTCGTTACATTTTTTCTCTATATATCAAAATATAACGTAACACATTCTAGACATTTACAAGTCCTTTCTTCTTTTTCCTCAAGTTTTATTGTTCACATAAGTATCATTTCTAGTAAAGGTTAAAATATTTAACGCTTAAAGCATAAAAAAAATCTAGATTGCAACTGTTTTTGTCTGACTAATTTCATTGTTCAGTGAGTTTCCTGATTAAGATCTGTCTATCAACCTCATTGTATTAAAAACGACATTTCTGTATGACACAAATTATATCCTGCATAAAATTATATAAATCTCTTACTAGGTGAAGTAATGCCGTATATTCTTTCCAATGGTATTTTTTTCCTTATTCTTAGTGCTGATAAAAGGCGAGGTTTTCCTTAATAGCAAATAAATGGCTTTTTTAATATTTAAATTT
The DNA here is from genome assembly GCA_019974015.1 of Nephila pilipes. NCBI lineage: Eukaryota > Metazoa > Arthropoda > Arachnida > Araneae > Nephilidae > Nephila > Nephila pilipes. The sequence continues at coordinate 13,095 of BMAW01108016.1, read as the reverse complement.
CTCATTTTTTTTAATTTATATAAATTCTCCCATCTACAAGCTGTTTTGATTTCGTGTACGTAATGTTTGTCCTATAGAATTTCTATTTTCCTCATCATATCGAAAGTATACTGTATTTATTTGAATGTCATAAAGTGCATCAAAAGAATAAAAAATAATGAAGGTTTCTGCAGAATTAAATTTTTCTAATAATTTTTGAAAATATGTTTACGTCTCTTTTAACATTACGTTCATAAAATGTAAATGGCTGACAGACCAGATCCCTATTGCTCCCGTCTGTGGGCCATTTTGATTTCGTGAATGTAATGTTAATCCTAAGAAATTTCTACTACCATCCTCAAATATTTTCTATTTTATCTATTCGAATGCATAAAAGTTTGTCCAAAAGAGGAAAAAAATGAAGGTTTCTGTGTGGAATAATATTTTTGCTCCAATTTTTAAAAATATTTTTACCCTTATCTCAATGTTTCGCTCATAGGTTTTCCGGTCTTTAAAAAACATTCTAAAATATTTTCAAAAATCAAGGAGAATATGTAATTCTTCAAAAACCTTCTTTTATTATTTTTTTTTACCACCTAAGGAGCTATTGTTTTAGGTAGATCCCTTTGGGAGTACCAGATCACTTTTCATTTTTTTATTTTTTTCTTCAATTTTAATTAAATTTAGCATAAATATATTCAATTTAATAATTTATCGTTTGCTTTAATTTTAATTACATTTACCTTAAATATATTCAATTTAATAATTTACCGTTTCCTTTAATTTTAATATCGGAAAAGTTTGCTATTATCCGTTTCACGATATTTCATCGTTTACTTTTATTCTTATATTTAATTGAGTAATTTAATAACAATTACAAAAAAGAGCACCTTGGATGTCTAAATCTGTTCTTTGCAAATCTTTTCATGGAATTTCTTTTTTCTCATTTATACGTTCAAATAGATAAAATACGAGTTGTAAAGATTTGTGTATAGTAGACGAGAGCCTAACAAGATAGATATTAATTGATAAAATTGTTATAAATTTCCTTTAATATAATTTTTATTTCTATGAAAATGAAACTTTTATGTAAGAAAATTTTAATTTAACGCATTGCTAATCTTATTTTGTTTTCTTACATCATCCTCTGTAAAATGTGATTGTTTTGGTCAAAAGTGGAAAAAAATTCAATGAACTATCGACTGGTCTTGAAATTGTTTCGTTTCTAGAGCAGAAAAAATTCAAATCCCGCATTTTTATAACTTAATCATAAGTTATATTTGACTGTGACTTCTGCTCTCTTGATATTATTCATTAATTTATATGTAAACCTGCTTGAGAATGATGGGCTTCATGATTAACGTTTAAGCAATAAATATTAAATAATGATTTGATGTTGATGAAAATAAGCTTCTTCTTAAACGGTTTTAAATATTTTTACTATCAGAATCCTTTTTGACGCATCATTCTGAAAGTCTTGTTACGCCCCTGAAAAACTTTTGTTAATGTTACATTAAACCAATAAACATTTATTTTCAGGGGGGAAAAAAACTAAAATCCTAATAAGGAAATATATGGCAATATACGTAAATAGCATTTTCATCTGATTCACTAACCTCTAAAATTAATTATTTTTTGCATCTAACTGCACTGCATTAACGAAAGGAAACTAATAAATATAAAGATTCTTCAAAGTCGTTTTTATTAAACAGTTCGATTATATGCACATTCAGAACAATGTAATATTGTGATATAATTCGAATAATAATATTATAAACGGAATAATAATATTGTTCTAATTGAAATAATATATATTTATAGAGTTGGAATAATAATGCTATAATTGAAATAATAATATTGCCAGGCAGTTGAAAAACTTCACGAAATTTTTCAATCATCTTCAAAGTGGGCACGTTGTAATCCCATAACTGATCCGGCAATGTGAGATGTGGTGCACCATCTGACATAAAGACAATAGTTTCTAAACACACTCTACTTTATAAATCAGTAGTTACTTGTTGCCGAAGAGGATCACAGTATCAGCCACCCGTTATGGAACACCTTTGCGGACCATGAGAACTATTCTCCTCAAAGAAAAAAGACCAAGAATGACCATCAGCAGTATATTTACACTCCATAAAGTGATATAATCAGGATGCAGATGCTGTTCATGCACAGCATTAGGACTTCCAGAGCCTCATATTCGACAGATATGAGTATTCACTACTCCATCTAGGATAAAATGCGCCTCGTAGGGCCAATAAATGTTTCAAGGCCATGCATTGTCAACCTAACCGCAATTTCTTAGAGACACCGTATCATGACCTTTTTTTTTTTTTTTTGAAAATCACAGTGATAGGGAAAGAAAAAGGATTTCAATCATTCAAAAGCCATAACTCGGAAATCTCATAGAAAAAAAATATATAATTTGCAGTCTTCATTAAAAAAAAAGCGTTCCTTAAACTTTTTTAAAAAACATTCATCAATCAAATCAAATGTGTCATTCGATGCAAAAGTTCTAAGAACTACTCAATCCTATCAAAAGTTGAGAAGTATAAGAATTTTGAGTTAAAACTAATGTACCGATACGAACCAAAAGGAAGAAGAAAATGAATAAGGTAGGTGATAAAAGTTATATTAAGAGTGTATAAGTGATAGGACATAAGTTTCTAAAAATATTCCAGTTGCCGAATTGATAGGCATTTTTTCTCTTATTCTAAAGATTTGTCATTAATCATTTGGCATCCATAGCTTTTGATAAATTTATTTCCGCAAAATTTATTTTTGTTCCTCATTTCATACAAGAAATAGAAATTCAGTTAATAATTCACTGTCGAAGGTGCAACTTCTGACTGATAAGCAATTCGAACAAAAAGAAGTTTAAACACTCACATTGCCATTTCTTTTATCCTCAGCACATCTATAAAGAAATAATCGTATATTCAATAAAACCTCAAAGTAATTTTGAGCAGACTTTCAGGGATTCTCGACAAAATCACCTTTAAAAATCCACGACTATTTATGTACTTCAATTTTATCTTGTTTAATCCAATCCTGTGATATCCCAAGACGTTGACGCCAATTTTGTGCCAGAGTTATATTTTCGGGATACATTTCCTCCTGGAACTATTTTATCAAACAATTTGATTTCGTTTGAAAATTGTTCAGTAACCTTAACTGAAAGTTATATAATTTGCTGACGATTTTTTGCATATTCATTTACTATATTAAATTCATTCATTTATTTTATAATCTAACACTCAATGCATTTTTGCAATTAATGAATTATTGCGTTACAACTTTTAGAAACCTTATCTGAAAAATGAACTAATTGTGTTATTTTTTTAAAAACCGTAATCCTGTTGAATGATACATATTACACAAATATGAATTTTAAACTGGATTTAATACAATCATATATAATCCTTAATTCCTTATTTAAATTAAACGGACACATATATGAAGGTGTATCGTTTATTTTTAATTATTGCTGAGACATAACTCCGAAATATATGGATAAATCTTATTCTGTGTATTAATTGATTCTTATGTACATTACAGCAATTTATGATAGTAGTAATTAAAACTGTTCGAATCCCTGTATAATAATTAAGACTTTAAGATACTGCGAGTTCCTTAAATCTACAGCTTGCTGAAACCAATCAAATCAACATGAATAAATATAAATTACATTATATGCGTGAGAATAAATTTATATCCTGTATAAATTTTATCCATAAGTCTCGGATACTTCTTAAGAATAATTAAACCTTCACAATATCCTCCTCGTATTAAAGGTTGCAGTAAACTCAGTATGTAAAATTGTGTTCAGTACGCTTTAAAGTTATTAGTGGGTTTTCTTCTACTCGCATTGTATGTCTGGGCAAAACTTTAAAAGCTTTTTTCTCACATTTTAAAGCGCTCGATTGAGTTGAAATTTTCTATACATGATTGTTTTGAATGACAATGTATTAATTTAATTACAATTGAAAAATTAATTGATTAAAACTAATTATTTAAGGAATTATATTTTACGCCAAGTTTCTCGCCATGTCGCCAAATGGTCACCAAAACCGTCGCCAAGATGAAGGGATCATTGTTTAAACTCGCTTTTGTTAATTATTATTTTGTCAAAAAAATTATAGAAGAATAAATTTAATTTTAATAAGCAAAAAGTGAAGTTTGAAAGCAAATCCATGTTCAAAAAACTCGTTTTTTACCGGTGTTATTAGTATTGTCCAAACGTTAGTTAGATATTTATTACAAGTTTGTTAAGATTTATAAATTAGTAAGCACACGTACACTAAAGGGGTAGTTAATTTTTATACGTTAATTATAAAAATATTTTATAGAATGGAAAAATATCCATAATTGAAAATCATTAATTGACATTATAATTAAGAATTCTAAATCGTTAATTAACTGTGTTAATTAACAATTATATTATAAGCTTTCGAATATTTAATTCATTCATTACTTTTTAAAACACATTTTAGGATTTATCATCTATATATTTCTGCAATTAACATACAAAAGTTTACAACCCCTTTAATGTACTTCTTACTAATTTTCAAATCTTCATATACTTTTCTTTGAATACGAATTCTATTGAATAAAAGAAATAACACAAAAAGTGCATCAAACACAATTTTACGTGCTGAATTTACTACAACCTGTAATACGGGGAGGATGGTGTTCAGATTTAATTTTTACTAGGAAATATCCAAAAGATATCGGGGAAAAAATTTACTAAACTTATTAATACCTTGTGTACATAATGTTGTAATGTTGTAAATTACAGCTATGAATGTTGGTTAATTTGGTTTTAGGAAGCCCTAGACTGTAAAGTACGACAATATCGTAAGATTTTAATAATTGTCCCAGAGTGTGGAACAGTTTTAATTATTACTTGAATAATCTAGGTAGAAATTTAATTTTTATTTATTATTATCAAGACTTCTCTGTGTAGTCACCACCTAGAGTTATATTTTTCTCCTTACGTTTCTTGACTTTATTAACATTTATATGTTAGTTGTAGAAATAATATATAGATGATAAATTGCAAAGTGAGAGTTTCTAAAAAAAAAGTAAAACTAATGAAGGAATAAAAAAACTGAAGTATGTATTACAGTTCTTAACTAACACAGTTAATTAATTGTTTACAATTCTTAGTTAACTTGCTAATTAATGATCTTTACACTATGGATTCCGAAGTAGAGAATGATCTCAATAGCTTATGCTTCAAAATTTTGAATCAAGTCAAAAATCTCCAAGATATTCAAGAAAAACTATTGTGATCATACGAGGTGTGGCTATGAAATAACGAGACTGATGTTGATATTGAAGAAATATGCATGCGCCAAACACCAACGACCAACAATTGTTTAGTGTGTGAAGCCTTCTCTTTCGAATACAGTGCCTCTCGTTTCTGTAAACAAATTCGTATACCCGTAGTCTTAGTTCGCATTAGAGTTGTTAATTTTTTGTTTCGAATGAAAAAATGAAAGTAAGCAACGAATTATTGTTAAATTCCACATAAAACTTGGAAAAGCCACTACTGAAAATTATAATTTATTGAAAGAAGTGTGTGACAATGAATGCTTATCGCGTACATGTATTTTTGAGTGATTTAAGCGTTTTCAAGATAGTCGAGAACACGTTGAAAATGATTCACGCCCGGGTTGCCTTTCCTCATCAAATAAGGATGACGATTTAAAAAAAATGGAACACTTGTACGATCTGATCGTTGGTTGAGATTTCATGCGATTGCTGAGACTGTAGGAATTGACAAAGAATCCACACGGCAAATTTTTCCTCTAAGACAATGCGCCAGCTCATTCCTTAATGTCTGTCAATTATTAGCTGGAACTTGTGCAATGCAACTTCTATCTGTTTTCTGCAGTGAAATGTGAATCAAAAGGAACAAGATATAAATCCGTTGAAGCTGTGAAAGAGAAAGCGACACGCGTCCTGAAGGAGCTGACAGAAGAACGCTTCCAGCACCGTTTCGAACAGTAGAAGTTTCGCATGAAGCGTTGTAGGGGCAGAGGAGGAGTGCGTATTGAAGGGGATAACAAGTAAATATGTATGAAATCAAAATATTAAATGTTTTACAGCGTCAGTCTCATTATTTAACGACCACACCTGGTATATTATAATTCTTCTATGCAACCAACTCGTACTGTTTTTCTTGTTTCTTAGCCCAGCCTGATGATTGGAGAGATAATTAATTTCCATAAAGCATTTTATGGCGTTTTAAGTCTTCGTACCGTTAAGTCGCACTTTCAAAAAGGAATTTTTCCTGATTTAAAGTAGAGTTTGCATGAAGCTAGGATTTGGAAAAGGGGTTTCGTCATGAGGGGAAATTTAAAAAATGCACGTATTTTGATACGTAACAATTCAACTTTTTGTTGAATTGTAAGAATCGGAAAATAATTATCTATCGTTTGGTTCAAATAACTTTGTAAACTTTTGAGTAGAAAACATTTTATAGACGAATGTTTGATAACATTCATTTAAGATTAAGGGATCATTTCTTTAAAATTTCTATAACTTAGTTACATACGAGCAAAAGTTCGAGACCATATTATATAGAAGATTGATGAGCAGAATCATTGAGGATATCTTATCTTGAAAGGGAATCATCCTCAAAGTCTTCACTTAGCGTGAAAATAAGAAAAATCATGTAACACTTAACGTATCGTCATAGCTGTTTGACAGAGGTTCAGAATTATGAGGTCTACCATAAATACTAACATTGCTGCTGTAAAGCAACTTTCATTCAAACTAAAGTAACATCATTAGCTCAATAAATAAATAAAATTTTGCCCCATAACGATGCAATTAAGTAAAATATAAGCGAAATCTGCAATTGAAATAGGACAAACAATGGCAACGTCGGGAAGCTATTAGAGGGCGGTTCAAAAGTATCTGTTTTTGATGATAAAAGATGTGCATTTGTATTACCATTCCTTGCCAACATTTGTTAAACGGAGCTAATACAAATTTTACACTGTGTCAAAGGTTAGTTTTGATTGATAGATTAGTTTATGTTATGATTACACTGATTGATAGATTAGTTTGATTGATTACACTAGTTGATAGATTAGTTTGATTGATTACACTAATTGATAGATTAGTTTGATTGATTGATTAGGTTGATTGATTGATTAGTTTGATTGATTGATTACATTGATTGATTGAGTTGAGTTGATTGATTGATTAATTTGATTTATTGATTACATTGTTTTATAGATAAATTGTCATCATCTATGAGGCCTGAATTCATCATGAAAAACTAGAAACTAAACAACAGTCAAAACAATGCGTTGTTTTCGGTGATTCTGCTCTAAAGAAGGTGAAGACGGTTTCATAGAACTAAAATTGCAGCAACGGCTTTTTGAGATGAGAAGGCCCACAAACTTTTGAACTTTTTTTGAAAAATAAGAAATCAATTGTTCGGAGATACTACAGTGCAAATAACTATTCTCATTTTCCATTGATAATACATGTACTTTCTGAACCACCCTGGTTTATAAAAAAAATCGTCTGTTTTTGGAATTTGAGTATCATATAAACATTTAATTTGAGAGAGAGAGAAAAGCCTTTATATATATATTTAATGCATTATTGTCATTTACTTTAAACAGAACATTCGGTTCACAATATTTTGCAAATGATTTGAAAATCTTTTTTTTTATTGTTTTATTTATTTAAGTTTAGTCTCTTAAATTAAAAAAGTAGAATCAACTACAAAGCATTCACGTGGTGTGGTATGGAAGCTTTAAAAATGAAACTGAATTGTCTCCTGATCGTGGTTTATAATCTTCGAGGCCCGTTGCGATTTTGCAGTTGTAGAAGAACATTAATTTAATTTAGCTAAAAACTAAAAACCCAGCTGTTCTAAAACATCAAATCAATAAATAACAAACTCCAACAAATGGAATTATTACAACAACATGTTGAAGCATAATCATAACCAGAGGTGATGACACAATTAAAACTAAAAAAAGGAGGGAAATAACTTCAAATATTTAAAAAAAATTAGTTGAGGAGGAGCTTTCAGTATAATCAAGGGATTGATTAAAGAAGAAAAATAGTTTTATGTGTTGCTAATTTTTCAGAAGACGGACACATATTCCCGCCTGCGGTATTGGATTACAATTTTTTTTCCAAATATACTTCCAAAAATGAAAAAAATCAGGTTTTCTTAAAATTGCTAGAAGCAATTATTCTTTCTCTAGAGCTCATAAATTTCAAAAAACAAAAGAAGTGCTGAATTTCAAGTTCTGATATAAAAATTATTCGAGAGATTTTTCATCCCAAAGCAATGGCAATAAATCAAACGACAGCAGCTGATTAAATTTAAAAACTGCGTTTTTTTCTCTTTCAGTCTTATTTTATTTGTTATTTTCTTTATCTCTTTTTAAAGTTACGTCTTGTTATGAATTAGTCAAACAGTTTACAATAATTTCTATCATAAATAATAAATTTTTCTGACAATTTTCTTAAGACCATGAATATTCTTATTCATATCAAATAATAAAAATAACTACAAATAAATCTATTCCTTGAATGAATCACCACAAAAAAAAATTTGCCTCATGTGATCGACTAAAGGCTCCCGTCTACCAGCCATTTTGATTTCAGGAGCATAATGTTAATCCTACGGAATTTCTACAATAGTTTTCAAATATATATTGTTTTATTTATTTCAGTACAAAAAAGTGTGTTCGAAAGAGCAAAAAACAATGAAGGTTGAGTGGAATTACATAGCCGGTAGAAAGAAGCCTTAAACAATTCCGCAATAAAGGAATGTCCTGTGACTACCAATGGATTGCTGCACATGTAAAAGTAGATGGCAATGAATGTTCAGGATTGCTATCCAAGGAGATGCTCGAAATATGAACTATAAATCTCCTACTATCACACTGGTTGGTGCAGACCCTGTATATAAGTGCAGAATTTTCAGCCAACCTTTTAACCCTTTGCGGAGCACTAACTTTTAAAATTAAAGTTTGACAAAAAAAAATTGTAGGTAGTCTATTTAGACCTAAAGAAGTATGCAGATAAATTTTTGAAAAGATTGCACTTACAGTTTTGATTCTGTGAGTGGTCCCTGAGAGGGAACACAGCACCTCTAGAACTCTCATAAGTGTGGCTAAGCGCGCATTCATTGAAGCGCAAAAATGTGTCAAAGCTTCCGCATAAGAATGAAAAAAACACTGTATATATTGGTTGTATATGATTTTCAATTCATAAGTATTTACAGTTTTATATACACGAGTCCTATATACAAATATATTTACAAATTGGTCTATTTTTTAGATTCATGATATTTTTCAAAACACGTCACACCCTTTTAGAATAAACACAAACCAACATTGAAAATTATGCACATAAAAATAGTTTTGTAAGGCTTCACTTTCGGTTTATAGTATGCCCATTTTCCGCGGGAATCTTTAATTGGCATGTGTTTAGTATATGATTGCTAAATGTGATAAGGTAAAAATGCCTTGTTAACTTAAGAATACAGCTGTAAATAAAAAACAAAGTTACTTAAACTACGTTATCCTTCATGCTACATAGACATTTTACTAAACCTGGGGTCACTACGTTACACCACCACGTTCTCTTGTATAACATGCAAAGTGCTAGAGTCGCAGTGGTCCAGCTTATAGAACACCCCCATATTATTCAACGATGCTACGAGTACTTTTGGTATGAAAAATTTTAAAAAATGTAAAATAAATAATTGATTATACAGCCAACAAATTAACACAGAAATTGCTTATCAAGCAATAATGTTTGTTCCTGAAAAAACACTAGATAAAACTCCTTGGAAATATAAGATTTAACATCAAGTATTGTATATGAAAATTATGGATTAGTTTGTATGGTACAATCATCTCTTATTTAAGCAGATAGGTAAAATGAAATGAGAAACCAATTTTTATGCATTTATTGATGAATTTAATGGTTCGAGAAGCGAATCAATTAAGGTAATCTCTTACAGGGATAACTGAGCCGTAAAGGGTTAAGGCTGTCTTCGTCAAATGTCAAAAAAATTGATCAAAACTTTGGAACACATTTCCAGACAATTGTTTTAATTTTCATGAAAGTTTGTGACGTTATGACGCACCCTCTCCCCTTTTATAATGGAGTACACTTAAAATTTAGGAGCATTCCAAATCTTTTTTTACTTGTACATGTTAAATTCGAAACCCATTAAACATTACAGTATAGGAGAAGAATATGAAACACATTTTACACCAGATAATATGAATTCATTCATATAAAAATGAACAATCCTGAAGAAAACACGCTGCTCTCTAAAATATAACGAAGTCAAAATATAAATTAATATTCGAGCGTTTCGTCATCGGAAAAAGTGCTCCAATTTCGGATCTTGTTCTTTATCCCTACACGAAAACAGTCTTAAGATATCCCTAATTACAGACCTTTTTCATCCGAATCAATAGCTTCTACGATAGACTTCTTGGAAATCATTGTAAGGGCATAAAAATTCACTCTGATGCAAAGAATTCGCTTCAAATGCAGAAACTACACTGATACTGCTTTTACACCATAGCATATTTATTACTGTCCAGCCGTTTTACCGAGCCTTTTTAAACTTGACATAGCCTAGCATATTTATTTAATCCCACTGGAATTTCTCTACAGCCGTAAAGAATATATATTTTGGCAGCTGCTGGGTTTCAGGAGTTTGAGACTATATTTAATATATATACTCTACATTATACATAGATCCAAACACAACAGTACTATAGTCTTAGTGAGTAAATAAGAAAATCTTTCTACAGAATTCTCCAAATACAGAATAATATTTGAATGAAAGAAAGTAAGCAAATTCTGACGCAAACCAATAAAACTTAATACGGGTATGCTGTTAGAAATTTCCTAACAACCACTTCACTGTCATTTCCTGGTGATGGAAATTTTATCCAGGATTAGGAACTTGAAATAAAATGCCAGTATCATTTTATAACTCAAATCCCACAAAACCTCTTAATTCAATACACTCCACAATCTACTCGCCTGCCTTAATGCTAAATTTTCGTTTATTTGTTTCTTTGGGATTTATTTGTACTATCCGTCTGCAATATTGAAGAATAGAAATATTTCACATTTTGTACTGAATAAGAGGAACCTATTAATCATATTTTAGATATGGTTCAGAGTTGTTTAGTAATTTAGAGTCAAATTTAGAGCTTCAGATATATCATTTGAGATGTTTAATGCCTCTGTTTCTATTTCAGGAATGTTTTCTGGATATTCTGTTCGGCTTATGCATACAATATTATAAAATTAAAAATTAATAAACAACAAGATCTTTTTACCTTTGTTAAAAATAGTATTTGATTGCTTATTTTATAAACTTCTCCCCTCTTCTTTTTTAATACTAACAAAATCCTATGGTGGTTGACCATTATTTATCGAAATAAAATAGTTTCTCGGAATTAATTTCAAAAATAAAACTATATTCTTATGTAAGCAAAATCTCAAGGAACTGAATGAACGTAAACATAACAATCTTTTTTTTTTTCCATTTAATTTCAGTATTGCTTTTGTTTATATTAATGAAAAACAAAAATATATGTATACTTTTCAAAATTCCTTAAAATTCTCTTATTTATTAATAACAAATGGACAAATCGTTTTTTTTTTTAATTTAATGGCAAAAATCAAGTCCGTAAAACTTTAAGGTGTACTTTATTGCTAAAAAATTGAGAAACGTTTATTTTTTGAAGTAAAATCTCTGGAAACTAAATGAAAGAAAATATTCCATTTCTTTTCAGTTAATTAACAATGTCCTTTTCGTTTACATTTATAAGAAAAAAAGATATGTGCAAACTTAACAGAGTTTTCTAAAATTCTCTTGTTTATCATTAACACAGGATTAGTTATAAAACCAAAGAAGTTGTTTATTTTCGTTCAGAAAATTTGGGTACCATTTCTTTTAAAAATATCTGCCTTTTTTGTAACATCACTCTATATACCATTGCTTCATTCAACCATAAATGAAATTTAAATTTTACTGTTTGACAATCAAATGTTATGTGAGAATTTTTTTTAAAAAATGACTTATTTATTAATAAAACACTTTAACAAGAAATCATCGTTTGACTGCAATGCGCTTAGAAATCTGAGGTATAAAAAATAACTATTGACTTTTAATATACTACAAAATCAAAATCAAAACTTAGAAAAGTACTTTATTATTAAAATAATATAATCATTTTAGTTGAATAGAAAAGGAAAATTAATATATTTATATAAAAACGTTTAAAAATAATATTTTGAAGGAAAATCTTTTAAAAAATTATCTTTACTATGGGTTAATAATAAAAGATTAATATTTTGACTGGATGACTGATTTTTTATGGCTCTGAGTCCTTTCAGGATACATTGGATCAATTAAACAAAGAACTAACTGTACTTGCTAAGTAAAACTTTAAAAAGTAGAATTTTGAAGAAGAAAAAAATATTCATTACGTGAGTCAATAATAAAAACTTACAGAATCAGCTTCAACAGTGAAGCTCTAAGACGAGGCATTTTAGAGAAGAAAAAAAATCTCTTATATTCTGTGGCGTTGGACTATTCAACGATTTTCTCTTCTTTAACCTCAGGGACTGCTTGATAATTTGAATAGCATATACTAACAATTCCTTGCTCACTAAATGAAACATAATTCGGTAATTTAGAGGAAGATAAGAAGTATTGTATATTGAATAAGGGATTGTCGTATATATACGAAATAAAATTGTAAGGAAAAAGAAAGAGAAAGAGAGGAAAACGACGAACTGATAGTTGTAAATTTGAATAAATCATAGTAATTGATCAATTATCTCAAAGTATTGGAGATGACTCCTGATCAGAATGATAGAAGTTAAATCTGTTATAATCGAGAAGAGTTTGAATCGGATTGAGTGGATTGATCGGATTTTGTAAGCTAAGCCCTTATGATTTGAACTGTAAACAGGATTAACAGACTTAAGAAGGATTCAAGAAACAGCAATCTTGCAAATATTCTTTGAAAGATAATAAGGTGTGTTGTCCTTCTCTTACGTATCCCTTAATTAGTGTGTGTGTGT
>BMAW01108011.1:0-10452 GCA_019974015.1 Nephila pilipes | reverse complement strand
TTGCCTAATTATTGACTTAAAATTGTGAAATTTTGTGAGCATATATACTGAGATATAAATAGATCAGATATTTTAAAAAATATTATTAACAAATTAGATTTTTATTAAGAATTGAAAAAAAAAAAATGGATAATTCAAACTTTTTTAAGTGCTACATTATTCTCAATTTTCTATTCTTTCACTTTATTTATTACTATTTATAAGCATATTTCACAATAAACTGTTTTATTGTTTTGCAATTTTTTTCAAGTGTTAATTTTTAAGAAATTTTTTGTTCAAGCGTAAGTAATTTTTTTTATATTTCAGATTTGTTAAATTAAATCTGACTTTTAACTACCTCAGTAAAGTCGAAACATATAATGGATACCAAGAGTTATTTTAGCACCTATGAAGATTCTGAATGAGAAATTTCATGCAGTTTGCTTAAAAACTAAGATGCATGGAACAGTAATTTTGAAAAAATAAGTTTTGAGCAAAAGATATTTTTAAACTTTTTACGCTAACCTTTAATACTAGTCCATCTGATACCATTAATTGCTCATTTTACTTAAAACCAAACATATATATTCAGCATTTTTCCCTTATGAGCATATTTTTAGGAGATAAACCTCTTTTTAATGGGTATCAAACAATTTGACACTGTAGAATTTTCAGAAAAAAGTATTCAAAATTAGCACGAACAACTATCAATTCATAATAAAAAAGAACTAACATTTACCAGAACAATATATTTCACCTTTTTTTTTATTATTTTTTGGCAACTCTAATTGACGAAGGTAGTATTTGAGTAATTCCATTTCTTTTTTCATTCATTAGAAATCTTTCGAAGTCTAAACTAAGCGTCATCTATTGCGTTTTGAGGAAATACCCATATATTGTCTTCATGTGTTCTTTAGCATTTGCGGAATAATTAGTTACTTTGTATCGGTTGAATAAATTTATTTATTTTGAATCAAGAAATACATTTTCCGAACATGCCACACATTAAGTGACACAAAACATACTATAACATCCAAAACACATACAAAAATTATCATGCCCTCCTCTCCTAATATTACATCATTCTTTGTGATTACATCATCTGCTAGCAGGCATCTCTTAGTTAGCCAAATCTTAGAATAACTTCGTATAAAAATTATTTAGAATACATTGAATATAACTCATTCTGTTCTGTAATCAGACTACTAAAACAGCAAAAATTAAAATCGCCTATGACAGAAATTGCAAACATTTGCAGTCTCCTTTTAGAAGAAAAGCTTTCGTTTTTACAGGTTTCTCTAAAGACTATGAATAATCTCGTTATTATTCTGAGTTTTTGCAGCGATGCATCTTTCTAGGAAACTTGTTGTTCTCCAGCATTTCATAAACTGGAAGTATAGTTTCCAGAACATATTCAGACTACTTCATTTTCAGTGATGAATGGGACTTGGCTTTTGAGTTTTAAACAATGCCCCTCGATAAAAACACAGTAATGTTGAATCTGTTGGATATTTACTATGTTTAGGTGATTTGTCTGTAGATGATTAGGAGAACATTTTCATCTGTAACGGCTCTTCTTAAAGTTCTTGACACCTTTTCACTATGCCATAGATCCACTCAGACCTTCTCACCTTACCATTAGCTGGTACTTTTAGCACAATTAATTTCTATATGAAAACTGCAAGTGCTCTGTTTGCGCACCTGAGGTATTAGTATTTATACTCGTGCAGCTATCAGAACTCATCAGAAGTAGAAACGAGTTCTCTCACCTATCCGAAATGCTCTCCTGTCGTTCCGTCTATTGTCCTCCTGAACTCCTAGACATATTCGGAATTCCCTCCCACCATAGACAGCCAAGAACAAACCGAGTTCTCATTATGAATCAATAAAAGAATTCCTTCACCAGTAGATTCAGAATTCTCTCTCATAATACTCACAGTCTTTGTGGTGTTTTTTGAATACAAGAATCTTGTTTGGATTAATGTCAATAAAGTTACTCACCAATTGTTCTTCATCATAATATTTCTCGATAACTGTATGATAAAAGCTGCATCCCTTTCAGTTATCACTATTAATTTTGTAAATATTTGAGTTAACTTCATTATTATTCTCTTTGAACGAGTGATATTCTCATGCGCAATACTAATTTAAATGACAATTAAATATCTATATTTTAAATATTAAATTGTCCTGGATCATTTGCAACTACTTAAGCGTGATATATTCTTGCGCCTTTAATTACCCCTTCACATTTAGGGAATTGTCTTTTACTGTTTTTCTGTCATCCTGATTGTGAAGCTGGTGCTTTTTTTTTAAATTGTTCTATTTCCGTCCAACAATTGTAACACTTTTACTCCGCCACTCTGAAACTTTGTTGCGAAGTTCCGTATCAAGCCTCTTTGTCACATTCCTCTTTTGCAATTGTTATATTGTTACCAATACATAAAATGTCAGTAACTGCTGGTACATCTTAGCATCATTATCTCACAGGATGTTCAAGTACTACATACCATAAATTTTAACTGACTTCTTACATAAAATCTCCTTAGCTTTTATCTCCTAGGCGTTTGAATATTCCATATAGTTTTCGTTGAATTCTGTCAGGAGAGTTTTAAGCCACAAAGAGAAGTCAGCAATACTTTTCCCAAGACATCTTTATGCGATAGTTCTTTTAGAAAATTATTTGGAGAGCATGTGATAGTCAATGATCAGCAACAATTCGAATTACGGATATCACAGAACTCCTAAGTTTTTGTCAAGTCTCACCGTACGAGACTGTGATATCATTAATACTATTAGCATTATTCAGTATTTCTTTATAATGCTTTCGGACAATTTTACGAGAAATTTCAAAAATTTCATTTTTAAATTTTGTCTCTTCATACAATTTATGTAGACATCTTGAAAATGTTTTCTTATCCACTTAATAAATGCCAACAGCTATGAAGGAAACTTCTAACGCTGCGTGCCATTTCACAATTAAAAAAAACAGCTACTAACTTTTTATTCCCTTGAAGCATTTGCTTTTATCATCTCGCTGACTTGAAAATATAGAACTAAATATTTTTCTGCAGTTTTTCATTTTAATTGCATTTTTGATGAAAAGCTAAAAACACCATTTGATACAACATTCATAGAGCACATATTACATTTATCATATTTTATATTACGTAAAAGGAAACGCCATACATCGTTATTAATTATAACATATGAATTTATTTCTCTGGCACAACTATTTGAAGCAGCTATAGAAAGAAATATCTCTAATTTTTGATACAAATATTTAATGAACCTTTCTTTTTTCACGAAGATGTGAATCTTCAAAGCTAACACAGTTTTCATCCCATGACATATTATCAGAATAATTTTGAAAATGATTTTGATTCCATATCATCTATACTTTAGATGCACACAAACACATTATTTTTGATGGCTTAACTTTAGGATTTTGACAGCATTTGCTTATAGTATCAGTTATTAAAAAATGCACAGAAACTCTCAGATACTTTAAAGCTTTATGCGATATTCCTGTTCTGTAAGAAATACCCGCAGGGACAATTATTAATTCCACGAAGTACACTTTAGTAATAGTTGGACGATTGAAAAAAAAATGCAGTATTTCAGTTTTTGGAAACACGATATAGAAATAAACTAACACAAGATAAAAAGTTATAGTTAAAATGCGTGTTGATTAAAACGTAAAAATATTTAATCTAAAACTTAAAAAAAATGACTGTTCACATTTACGAGGACTTCTTAATTTTAAAATATTTTATACACAAAAAACGTTTTTTCCATAATATGTCCAATATTTGTCAATTTGAATGTCTTCCATCCACTTAAATTTAAATTCTGTGCATGAATAAATATTTAGTTCGATTTTCAAGCCCTTGCATGAGAATGAGCTATTTTCTAAACATTTTCTTAATGAATTGAATATTTATTTTTGAATATTGTACTATTTCCGGAAACCATAATGAATATATGTGTTTAGGAATTAATGCATATTTATTAATTCTTTTTTGATAAAGTCATCAGTGGTTTCTAAAGTTTTTGATTAACAACTCTTATTCTTATGTGTTTTCGTTTATTTTCAGGAAAAATTGTGTATAATTCCTCTTAATTTTGTTCTACAGCATAATATTCAAAAAGCGTGTTTAATGACCCGGCTGAATTGCTGCCACAAAAATACAATGTGTCGAAGCGAATTTCTTAAAATATTTTTTTCCGCACAATACGAGTTTTCTTAATTATCTCCTTTAAGAAAAACTGCTAATTAATTTTAGTTAGTATGATGTAATTTCACTCTAGAGTAAAGCATTATTAAAGTAACTTGAATTTGTTTTCACTATTTGTTTTTTTTTCTTGAATAATAAACATTAAAATATTCTTCTCTAAAATCTTACGAAAAAGAGTTAAAGAAACAACATTATCCTTATGAAACATAATTTAATTACTTAGATCACATTAGCGTTTTTTTTGTGCTATTGTTCATTAATTATATATAAAAATGATTTTCTCTCTAGAGGTCAAAATCGTTCAATAATGTTATAATTTATGGTATAATTCTCTATCCAATTATTAAAATTTATATTTAGTTAATTAATAAAGAATTAACAAAACTTTTTCTTGTTAAAAGAATATATATATATAATTAATTAATTAATTTTATAAAACAAATAAAATTTTCATCGTTATTGTATTACACATGGTGCACTTTCACAATTATTGCTTTTTAGCATGGAATGTTCATGAAATATTTTCTTTCGGTCTGCTGGATTATAATTTTTGTTGTGTGTAAAGTTGTACGTACACGAAAATAGTTATGCTATTGAAAGAAGACATTTTTAAAAGTAAAGCTTCCTTTGACGAAGAGGATTAATATTCATTAAAAATTACTTGTTTTACTCAAGTCTTCTGCATGTTTGAAACTAAATCAATAAATATATGTGAAAATTATTTATCCCGAATCAATATAGCCCTTGATTTCTTAATGTGGAACACCACATTTTGCAACAGAAAGCTCAGATAATTTGATGAGAAACTATGTTCAGAAGTAATTAAGGACTTAATTTAATTGCCCCCTTATACGAGTCACTTGCTCTCCATGTTACATTGTACCATTTCGTTAACATTACCTGTATGCAGTTGGGAAACACAAACGTTGAAGAATAGATCGCTGATAACTACGTTTGTCACAATCTATCCAACTTCGGACGCCAAAAAGAATTAGTGGTTTTCTTTCCCGTGAAGAGGTAATTGAATTTGTTTTCCTTTTGTTGTGCGATTTTTGATGTGGGATATGTGAAGTTGTTTACTATTTCATCACATAGAATAGGATTTAAATCCATGTAAAGGAATTCACAAATACTTTTTATATTATGATATACATATACTCCATTCAAAACCTTTTCATTTTTCGATTAGCATAAATTCCTTATATTTAACTATATAATCGATTTACCCCTTTACTGTTTTTAAATCTATTCATCTTTTTCATTAAAAAACTTGGAGTAAAATGGTATTGTGATTAATTTTAACTACCATACTTCAAAATTATTAATTATAGCAGTTATTTCATCTAATTAAAGAAACACAATAACCGTTTTCTAATCTTTTTTAATGTAATTTACAAATTTAAAGAGAAAAATTTATTTCTTCTGAAATACATGAAATTTAACGAACTTTTTAGAAATATATAATTTTTTGAATATATTTTCTGCTCTCCTGCCAATAAAGGATGGAGTTCAAGGCAATGCTTTGTTAATTTCTTATGTTTTTTTTATACTATTGCATTAACAGCACGTTAGAGATGTAAAATTAATTTTAGCTACTGTTCGATCAATTTTGATTAGTTTGGAAGAGATTATTTAATTAAGATCACATGAATATTAAACAGTGTGTGTGTATTATTAGAAACTCTTTGATATTGACTTCTTTTTTTTTGGAGATCATATTTCCTTTGATCAATTCAGGACCTTGGTAATTTATTGTATAAAGAAGGAATATATGCTTTGGATTGTATCATGAATTTCTCGAATCCTGATTTTATTGAAAGATAAATTCAAGTGGCATCAAAATTATTAATTGATAGTAGGAAGTGCAATGTGGTATTTGTTTAGATGCCATTACTGTCTGACCATGGTTCAGAATTATGAGATTCTTGTAATTATATATAACTTTGGTAGGAGAAATCAACTTTTTTTTTCGCTTATATATTTGACAATAACTACATACTCCTTCTTAGAGACGCTTTCTCGCACTTTAATGAAATCCTTTTTATAAATACTTTCTCATGGAATTCTTCTCAAAGTGTCTTTTTTTTCTCATGGAGAACAAATTCAAAAACTATTATCGGAATGGCTTACAAAGCCCAACTGGGTTATCAACTCTATCCAATTTCGTGCCATTTGTCCTGTTCAAGGAGTATTTCATATTGTTATGACTTTTCTTATAGATCTTTTTTCACTGAAAATTTCTTATTGAAACCCTAATCAGAATAATTTTTTCATGGAATTCTTCTCATAATAACTTTTTTTCATGGACCCCGTCTCAGAATGATTTCGGCACAGAGTAGACAATTGGTCATTTCTGCGAAATCACTGCCATCGTTGTTTCAGTCGAATCGTGGGTTCGAGTCTTGATGCTACTCAAGACTCGTAGTGAAGCGGGGCTGATGCACGTTAAAACTGTTGAAGCTCCAAATATTTGCATTGACGTAGTGTAAACGTTTGGAAACAGAAGAACAAACTGAATTGCCCACCTCGTCACTTGACCGAGGCTTAAAGTTCCGGTGTCTATCGCCAACAGCTCTCGTGTTGATTAAAGGGTGACGTTAATAAAGAATCATTGAAATAACTGAAAAGGATTTCGCCTCTCATGTCGTCTCTTTTATTTTTATGTAAGTAGAATTCATAAATATGTATAACATAAAATTATGAAGGAAACCAGTTATTTGTAGCGTAATATAATTAATTTAAAAAATATGATGTAGTATGCGTATTTTTTTTAATTCATTTAATGAGAGTTAGTATATAATATAAAGAAACGTCAAACAGAAATTCCTCTTAAAGACATCTACACTACTATTAGGACTTATTTTTATCATGAATAAAAACATCAATCTACTCTTAAGCCGAAAAATGATGTATAAACGATAAAATTAATGTTAAAGTAATTTATTTAAGAGACTTTTAAAAGAATGAACACAATCTTATAAATTGTTATCTAAATAAATATTATTAATAAAGTTTTTTTTTTTTGTAATCCCAACTATAGATCTTCAAAGTATGCATGTATAGATTACTGATTAAGGCACTCTACTGTAAAGTGGGGTTATTTAAATAAATCAGCTATTACTTTTTTAAAAAATTTCAGCTCTATGCGTGGTAATTTTTGGTAACCAACCATCTACGTGAAATGAATTAACTGCAAAGATAAATATTTACAATTGCTTAAGCATCCCAAAAAACGCTAAATGTATTATCATAAAATATCTACTTTCTAATTAACAGACCCAATTTTTCTCTGTCCTTCATGGAAGTGGAAATTGTTTGAATAACAAAAAACCTTTAGATGGAGTGACAAAGAGTGGAGTGATTTCCAACCTGATGCTAAAGAACTGCGAAAGGAAACTGTTTTATAATAAATGTAAAATTTGTAAAGTGCAAGATGAAAGTTTCCTTAAAACAATTAAAATACACTATTAACTAAACTAAACTATTAAACGACACTGTTAAACTAAACTATTAAAAGACAAAAAAATGTAATATCTTACTTAATTAAATGCCAAAATATTTAAACATATTTCCGGTACTCAATATTTTTTTAGACAGCAATTTAAATGTCATCAATGCTGTCAGACTTTTTTGCACTTCATTTTTAAGGTACATTGTTACATTGAAATCTCTCATCAGAGTCTTTGAATATAATTTTAGAACAAACTATGAAAACACAAAACGCAAAAATGATTTAGCAGAATAACATTTAACTAGAAGCTACCAGCATTGAAAATATAGCAATACAATTACAAGTTTTTAATAATGTTAAATTCACACATAAAATATACCATAAGATTCCTATTAAGTATTTACCATATAAGATGTGATATAAACTAATCAAACAGACTGATAATGAAAAATGTTTTGCATTTGAATCTTCAAAACACTTTTACGAAACAACTCTTAAGTAACTTTCCTGTAAATATTTTATTACAGAATCAAAATTTATGCTTCTAAATATCACTGTTTTTAAAGTTATACATCAATGTAACACTAAATTATTAAAAGTTTGCCAAAATCGTATTAAAATCCTTACAACTGGTACATGAAGAACCTGTATATTGAATAATATTGCGTTTTGTACAAAATTCTGAAGTTTTTCAATTAAGAACTGGTAATTCATACATACAAGGGATGGCTATTCAATGAAAATACTGACGATGAAAAGCAGGGGTTTTTAACTTCATGCCCGGGGGCACCAATGTGCCCGCGAAACTATCTTTATGCTCCCCCGACAGTCCGCTATATATTATATTAGTATCATCTGTGGTCATCCCGCGGCCCACCAGGACTGCGAGATTCCTCATACTTTTAAAAATAAAATATAAGCCGTAAAAGTATTATACTGGCAATACTGTTTTATCACCACTAATACTGGTAACACTGTTTTGTCTTATCAGTTGTTATTATCGTTGAAGACCCTCGCATTGAATCTGTTGCATATTAAGAATTATCTCAGCGATTTAACTTTTAAAACTATTTAATTTTTATTTTCAGTTTCTGACCCTAAAATAAGTTCTTTGAACAAAAGGCAACGAATGTATCTTTTCAACAGCGATTGGGATGATGAGTATGGATTTATACAGACAAAGGACAAGTGTGTTTGATTTGCAATAGTACTGTACCAGTTTTGAAGAAACATAACTTCGAACGCCATTTCATGACTAATCACAATACTTTCGACGTTGATTATCCGCCTAAAACAGAGTTGACAAAAAGGATAACTAATCAACTTAAATTAAGGTTATCTGCCCAGCAAGCGATTTTTATTAATCAGGCAAATAAAAATAAAAATACCACAATTGCTTCCTTCAAAAATTCTCATTTGTTGGCAAAAAGTAAAAAAACCATTCTTAGACTGCGAATTAATCAAGAAAGCAATTCTAACGGGATCTGATGCGTTGTTTGAAGGATTTTGCAATAAGCAAGAAATTATTACAGCAATACAATATGTGCAGTTATCTAACAATACAACTACTAAGAGAATACAGGTACTATCAACTTTTTTACAAAATCAGATGAACGATGATATGCAAAAATGTGAATGGTTTTCACTTTAGTTAGACGAGTCGTTGACAGATTTATCAGATACAGTGCTATCGGCACTATGCATAAGGATGGTGTTTAATGATTTTAGTGTAAAAGAAGAACTACTAAAATTACAACTAATGCATGAACGAACAAGAGAAGAAGATATTTTCAATATCTTTAAAAATTATGCAAAAGAAATTAATACGCCTTTACAAAAGGTATCAGAAATAATTACTGATGGAGCTCCATAAATGATGGGCTGCAATAATAGATTCATATCTCATTGCAAAAGAGACGAATCTTCCACGATCTTCATGAATAATCAATATATTATTCACAAAGAAGACCTATGTGCTAAAATATTTATTATCTTTTTAGCATGTCATGAATTTAGTTATAAAAATAATCGACAAAATTCGAGCAAATCTTCTGTCACACACAATCTATAAATCAATTGTAGAATATGGCAATTCTTCAAAATCTGACTTTATTTTACACACAGATATAAGATGGTTAAGTAGAGTAAAGTTCTCGACCGAATTTTTGAATAACTAGATGTGATAAAAAATATTTCATTTCAATAGGTGAATGTTTCGAGCAATTAGATGACCTTCTCTGGTGGGCTGCATTTTTTAATGATATTTGAGAAAAAATTGAATATTTTAAGCCTTCAACTTCAATGGAAAAATTAAGATATAATGAAAATGGTTTCTGTAATTTGTAGTTTTAAATCAAAATTACAATTCTGGAAAGAACATTTTTCAAAAAGGTCTCTCGATCCTTTTCCACGAATGAAAAAGTCTTCGATGAAAATTCATTTGACCCAAATTAATTTATTGGTATTTTTCAGAAGCTTTTGGAGCAATTTGAAAATGGATTCCAGGAAGTTTCAATTATTGAGCTAGTGATTTCAGTTTTTGTAAGTCAATTTAATCCTCAAATTAATATTTCTAGAGTTGCAAATTCTACGGGGAAAATTAATCAGGATGGAGCATCTTCAATTGAAGATGAGATTTTAAATATTCAGCCTGATATTGTATTAAAATCACGAGGATTTAATGAAAATATTTGGAATCTAGCCGAAGATAAAAAAAATACCCCTTTTTGAAAAAAGGAGTTTACAAATTAAAATACTATTTCGGTTCTATACATTCATGTGAAT
>BMAW01108008.1:63-10482 GCA_019974015.1 Nephila pilipes | reverse complement strand
AGTTTCAATAAAGTGTTGTGCACAAAGACTATAAATCGCAATTCAAACTGAAATTTCATTTCATACACAAAAAAAAAAAAAAAATAAATGAAATAAAAATTATAGATAGAATCAGGTACCGGATACTAATTCCTTGTAAAATACATTCTAAGTTAAAAAATAACATTTGAAAAGAGTCATCAGAGCGTGATAAAAATTGAAATATTTGACACAGATATAAGGGAAAATATTATAATTCAACAATATTACACTTTCGTAGCAATTGGATTACTTATTCACGAGATACAATTAGCATAGTACACTCTAAAACGTTCTGTCATCTTTGGCACTTTGGAAGTTTAATGCATAGTTTGGTATTCATTCGTAAACCTGACACATATTCCTGCACTGTATTTCTCATCAAATCATGTCAACTTATGGAAGTGCATTTACGAAATCTTCCAACCTTCAGAAGTATAAGATTTATTAAAAAATTTAACTGGTAAACCAATATTTCATTTAAACGAAGGAAATCGTTATAAATAAATATTGCAAGTAGCTGGAGATTATCCTATTGAAATGTAAATGTAAAAGGTACATGCAAAGGAAGGACATGCAACTGAATTTAAAATACTGTAAATGTCTCCCTATGTTGTAAGACTTCCACAGTTTGTAACCAAGAATTTTTCATTATCAAATGGAATTTCTCATCATGTTGTAGCTGTAGACCTTTTATTATACGTGTTCAATACAATTACGATTATTCGTAGTATTTAACCGCGTTTGTGGATGTCTCTCGACAGCACTGTTTATCGTTGCTCATTTCAAAAGAAGATTCATTACGGTAAGCAATTCTACCACAATCGTTGTTATATCCGGTCAAGCAAGGCTTGTACCACTCTACCTAAAATAGTTGGTGTGTAAGAGCAACCATTGGTCAGAGCAATATATCTCATTAGCTCGGATATTTTTTTAAAAATCTCCTTTGAATGGTTCTTGAAATTATTGCTGTTGTCCCAAATACAAGTTGGACCTTAACGGGATGTCATATGCTTAGAAAAGCTGTTTGATGACATTCCTGTCATCACTACCTTTCTTTACTCTTGATTGATTATTGTTTTATTGTCATTAAGTATTTATTGTTTCAATCATTCTTAGTGGCATGATTGAAGGGTTATGTCCCCCGTCACAAATGTTAATCTGTCCTTCAATTTAGCCATCCTAATTTCTGTTACAGAATTACTTATCCTCTCGGAAATGCGACGTATACCTTATATTATTTTAACTATTCTGTATTATTTTTATTATCTACATTTCACTTATGGCTATTCAATCTCTTTTATTTCATTGATTTGTACTTTGTATAAAATAATAACATTGTCTCATCACATACCAACACTATATATATGTATCTTATATTTAAATCAATTGTAATTTTATTATTAACCGTCGCTCTGTATTTTTATCCCATGTCTCATCTTTATTATACGTATTATGTGTAATATAATTATTTATGCTACTCCTAGGCCATCTACCAAGTATTTATCTTTTGTGCGATGGTAACTATCTTGTTTGTCTAGAATGAACTGAGTTTGGCGGGAGATGCTATTAGTGGTAGTGTACTTGTTCGCGGCACAATTAGCTGCTGGCAGTTGTTGAAATAAATTAATAGTTTGTTACAAAGCTTCTTTAATCTTTTTCATACGATTACCATAATATGCGCATATCTATATGAAAAGCGGCGATTAATAGCTTATTACTATCAAGTGAAAACTCGGAATCAACTTATCATAAAATATGCGCTTAATAATCAGATATTCCATTTTTTTTACATCATCCGTTTCATGAAAGTTGATGCACTAGCTCTACAAATGTTCAAAATTTAACAATTTTTTCCTTGGATAGAAATGTCTTTGCTTTCGAAATACAATTTAAATTCCATAACTTCTTTTTGATGTATTGCTTTCCCACTTAGAGTGTATTTGTTAGGGATTTTACAAAGAATTGGTTTAATTTTCCAAAATTATTTACCACGTTTTCTATAAGTCACCTAATATTTTATTAATCATTTATGCTTAATACATTGTTTAGAAAATTTTATACTGTAAAATGTTATTTATGATTTTATTTTTAGAAGGATGCTAACAAACACCACAAAATACAATGGTTAATAAAAAGTTTTAATTAGATTATGTAGTGCGATTTTAAAATACATGTACATTTGCTTCTTTTTTACAATAATTATTAAAACGAAAAATCTACTTTTCATTATGTTAAACATCATAGTTTCCTACACGAATCATAAATATTTTTAAATGTCGCAGAATATGACATTTTTTTCAAGATTAATGAGGTATGCATGTATAATGAATATGAACTAAGAATTAAACAACTTAATTATACTATAGTTATGGTGTTGTTTTTAAAGAGCTTAAAATTTAAATAAGGATTTTCAAACATATTTATTTGTTTATATACACCATCGAAGATCCAAATTACAACACCAAAAATATAAGATTTATCAAAGTTAAATTTATTTCATATATAACTCAAAATATAAAGGGAAAATGATTGAAAATATAACCTTCAACTGTACAAGCAAGATGATGAAATCAATATTTAGTGTTGTGGCTACGGCTAGAGTCTATGACTGACTTTTTGGGGTATGAGGGCACATATTTTCACCGCATGTTACCAAAAATAATCAGTTGTAGCAGCAAGTGATATCATCTATTCCAGTCTGTATCCAATCATTTATCAAGCATATTAGATAGGTGATAGATTGGAAGATCAAGCAAGTCAAGTAAGCAATGAAATCTGGTGGGCAAAGAAAACCTTGAACATAGCTTTCCACTAGTGATCATGCAATGAACATCAGGAAAGCTCTGATGGAGAATAACAGGTTCCATAACCTCAAAAGTTAGGCATTGGCTGGTCATTATATCTTCAATGCTTAATAAGGAATAGAGTGCAAGTCCAGGATTGAATGTCACTCCAAATCACAATGTTAGGTGTAGGAACAGTATGGCGTTAATTGAAGCAATGGTTAAGCTATTTCTATACAAGTTATCTCCAGTCTCTAAGCCTAAAGAAGGCGGTGTTGCAAGTAGAAGAGAGATTCGTTTTTAAATACAATGTCGCGAGATCGTTTGTCCCAGTCCTCCATTTAATGCACCATTGCAAATGCCTTTGTTTTAATGACGAAGGTAATTGCAGCAATAGATGACTAGAGAACATGCCACTTTTCAGCAAACGACATCAAATTATACGTGTAGACATCGATTGTTAGAAAACAGACTGTATATGATTCAATGTGGCTCCTGATTTGGCTGAGTGAGCTCAGAAAGTGCTTCATCATGTTTAGCGGTGTGAGTCATGTATAGTCTTCATCACGAGGTGGGTAAATTCATTGCCATTAGTAAGTCATTCTCTCTTGTATCTATCAATCACCGATCCTCATCACTATTGCTTGTTTACGTCTGACACAATTACCAAATTCTTGGAGGGATATTCCATGTTTTCTCTTTGCATTTTCTCTTGATTACTTGTATTCTTCATCAAGAAAAACAAAAGCTGTTCACATAAAACAACATTGCGAAAATGCAACTCCAATAATTCAAAACTACATTCTGTTTACCCTTTATATAGAGCTTGTTGTTGGCGCTAGAAGCGTGCATTATGCAACACTATGAAGTAAGCATCTAAACCTCGTGACATTTACGTCATGCCTATTCCATCACCGTATATGCATAACATAAATTTCACGCGGTTTAGATGCTTACTTCATTGTGTTTCATTTCGGTTGGTCGATAGGATAGATAATGCACAGCTAATTATATTACATGTAAATATTAATATAGTAAATATTGAGGTTCACTAATCATAATATTGAGATAGCGAAATTAATGGGTTTTTTAAGCTTTTTTTTAAAAACAGATTAGAATTCATTTTGCTTTTATTAAATTTCTCTCTTCACATTTTCAATACCAGAGTTTCATAAAAATCTAGTTAAATCCCGTACAGTTAGAAATTGCTAAAAACTTGCATATCAAAATCTGAAGAATTTTTTCAATTCATTTTACTGAACATTATTAGTAAAACATTACGAAATTTTAGAATACCAAACATGATAAAGATCTTATTGATTACATGAAAAAAGAACTTTTATATTTATCTTTCTGAGTTTCAAGATTAATATTTAACTTAATATCTATATTGGAGACATGATTAAAGTATTTTTGCACATTATGATTAATCTGTTTCAAGTAGAGTAATTAATTATAAGAAATATGAATGATATCTTAAAAGGTGAAATGTTTTGGAAAAAACGTGTACTTCATTCGACGGAAAATTTTATAAAGAGGCGAACTTACTCCAAGGTAGATTCTCTAGCAATTGCCTAACGAATTCGCCTTTTCATTTCTATAAAGAAAACATACTTATACATATTATTAATTATATCAATATTTAAGGTTTCAGTAATTTTTAAATTCTTGATATTAGTTCACACTCTCTCTATGTATATTTATATATCTTGTTCAAATTTTCAATCGTTAGTAAAATACTTTTTATTCTTCCACTCAAGTTCAAATACATTTTTTAAACTTGTTGTGAATGACACTTGATGTTAATACATGTTTTTCAAATATTTATTCATTTAATTAAATTTCATTGAGGAAAATGCAGTTTAACCCAACCGCTTGGAATGATTTCAAAAATTGGGAAATTTGGCGAATTTTTGTTTTGCTGAATGTTTAATCCTCAAAGAGGATCAGGGTAACCACATTTAGCAAAATACTGCCAAATAATTCCTGTCGACAAGGGTGGATAGACTAAACTGCATTCCAATCATTTAATTTACCAGATGAATTAAGAAACAAGCCAATGCTGCTTCTATGTCATTTTAATGGCAAAGTTGGTATAGTGTCGGCGTAGAATCTTCATGACTTCGGATCGAATCTCGATAAAGAGTAGTTGTTTTTCAAATAATTAGTTTAATTTTATATGTGAGAAAATATTTTCTCTTATTTAAGATATTAAGCAGGATAGAAATTTAGGTATAAATACCGCCTGTGACGGAGCGTGTAGATCGCTGGAAATTTTTTTTCTTTTGCCACTTAATATTGTAATTCTGTCATATGTATGTACATATTTATAGTAATTGTAATTATTTAATAAAAAGAGTAACCAAAATAAAGTTTTTCTTTGTTGACCTAAATAAGAATTGACTTTTTTTTTCATATTACTTGGCGATAAAGGGTACGGTATTTGTTCATTGGTTTAATTATGTTCGGGACCCTTGTGGTGACCGGGAATGACAGAATATTTCCTTTGTAGCTCATGCATGTCGTCAGAGGCGACTAAAATGGGTACCCATCGTCTGGGGGTATAACCAGATACCCTGCCCTTGGGGATTATATCAGTGGACCTCAGGTACTTACTTTCGTTAGGTAAGTACGGGCATCATGACCCCGAGACACCTTAGTGATCTTTTTCTTTCCTATGGTGTTTACTGTCTTTGGTAAACACGGGGGACGTTCCCCCGGTTACACTAGCGATCTTTCTATGTTTTCGACCTTCCTCTTTCTCAACCAATTTCTGACTTTTTCATTTTCCTCCCATCTAGACCACAGTTAAATCTTGTTTGGTGCAGCATAGCCATATGTGGCTCTTGCGCCAATAAACTTTACATTCACTCACTCTTTCGACCATTCTTGTCGACCAATCTTTTTTCAATGTTTTAACGTATAGATCACAGATTTACCTTGTTTCGCGCAGAATGGTCATATCTGGCTTTTGCGCCAATAAACTTAACATTCACTCACTTAATTATGTACGGAATACGCAAATTTAGTTGAAACAAATGAAATGCCATATTAACTGGATTTTTAAGCTGATGATTTACACATATAAGATTACAGCAAACTGTATAATCACGAAATTATTACATTTTTTTTTTTTTTTTTCATTTTGCATTCAAAGTACGATGTTTGTTCAGTAAGTATTTAAAACGGCCAAGAGATCTCACTCATACCATCGAAGATGGTGTTTGCTAAGTAAGCATCATATCTCACTAGATAACTGTCTAAGTCTCAGTTAGTGGTATTCGGGATTTTGATACCTTTCGCCCCTGAAAACTGCTTCGTTATAACTTTTTCGACATCTGAGATCCTTTTTCGCCATTTTTAGAGCAAATTCACCGGAAGCAACCCATTGTTTTGTTTGTTGCTTGATTTTCGATGCATAAGCATGAATCCATTTATCATCGATAGTGATAATTCGATGCAAAAGGACATCGACACCTCGACAAGATAAGAAATAAATTTTGATATGGCAGCAAATAGTTACCTAATTAAAACTAACATATGAATCAATGTCGCTTTGTTTCTGCTCCATTTAACAAATGGGAACACCCTTTGATAATATTAATTTACCTTAACAACGCTATCTGTCTTTAAATACAAGTACTTTTTAATCACCCTCATACCAATCAGAAACATACATATATATACAAGGGTAAAATTTAAATCCCAACATAATCAAAAAAGTTGTTTTCGGTAAATGAAGTTTGGAACCGTGTCTGCATATATGAAACATGATATATATTGAAATTTTCTTCTAATCGAATTAAAATCACGCTGGTTGCGTCACCATGAACACAAAACTCACGGTTACTATTAATACGGAATGTAAACTGCGTGAGAGTTATTTATCTTCCTGATTAGGTCTTGAAAGCTAGATATCAGTCAAGAAAGTTTTTAAAGAGACGAAGGAGGTAATATCATCAGCTTACTTATTTTGAGCGAGCCCGGGCAATAAGACTAAGAAAAACCGATTTTTTTTTCATGATATTGCAGAAAGACTTGATAGGGATTTTTACCGTGAATGTGAACGTATTACTAACCTCTTTGAATTCAGAAATAAAAGATCCAAAGAGAGTCATTGTAAATATAATAATCATAAATATCACCGATTCATATAGAAGAAAAGTGCGATTCATTTCTCTTTGTGATGACCCTTCACACCTTCCGTAGACTCACATAAATGAGGTTTCTCACTAAGATTTGCACGCAATCGCAGACACACTCCTCACAGATACACTATTGAAATGTAATTTTATTTTAAGTTATATCAGATGATGTAATCAAAAGAAGGAAAATAAATAATTTATCTTATGGTACCACTCCCATTGTCTCCGATAAGGATATGTGAGCTTCTGACAAAAGTTAAATCCAAAATAACAGTTGACTAAATTTTAAAAAAGTAAAAAATTATATACCCCCAAATATTAGTTTTCATATTCAATTAATACTTTCAGATAATTTACTTTACTCATATTTTGATAAAAGTTTCCTCTCTCCCACTGTATGATTATTTAGCTTTGATTACGGTTAATTTATTATCCGTAACTTAAATATATTAATTTGAAACTGAGAGACAAAAGGCCTTATCAACTGGCACCGACAAACCAAGGTGTCGAGCAACATTTTTTGCGCATAGACCATTTCAATTTCATACTAATTTTTTTTTAATATTATCTGATGAGGAATTTTCAAAATTTAATTTTGAACATTTCGAAGTAATTAAATCTAGAAAATAGTTTGAAAAATTCCGTAAAATTTAAAGGTGACTAAGCACTTTTTTCTCTTTAAGACTCATTTAGTACCTAAAAGAAACTGACTTGGACTCCTACAGTTAATTTAATTAATTTAATAATTTACAGTGGCATTTTGTTCAAAAATGAGGTAATTGTTATGTGCATTTGAATGCATGAAGTTTTGTTTTCTTTGCGTGTGGATTGTATTTTTTTCTACGTTCATTTAGTTCAAAGAACGTTAGGGCTTCTTTTTTTAAATACGCAATTGTAGTTTGAGAGAGAAATATGGCGATGATTTATATTCCATTCTAAAAAAAAGTATATATTGGCTTAAAATTTGAAAAGTTATTCAATTCTTATATATTTATGTTTTAAATTTCTGATTAATTTCTAACTCAAAACTCTAAAAGCTAAATCAAGATAATTTTTTTCAGAAGTCAAGAAGATCATTTATGCGGTCTTAACTCAATTCATTTTTACAAATCCTCAAAATAGATCATGCCCAAATTCTCTTCATGTTGTTTGCTATGTTTCTTCTTTAAAATTAAATATTGATGTTTTACAGAATTTTGAATTCAATTGTTTTCAAGAATTGACGTGAACAATGAATCGGGTCCTATGAAATATTTTTTCTTTACTCAAATTCTATATAATTTGGTTTGCAGATCATGATATTCAGTTTTAATCTGCTATGTTTGAAATGGGCCAACATTTTTTTTTCTTACGAAAGTGGTTCCATTTGCTTTATTCTAGTATTGTATATTACAATTGGATTTCTTGATCAATTGTTCAAAGCAATATCAATCAGATTTTAAATCCCAGTTAGTTGATCTAAATTCCATTTTGATCTTATCTGATTTAAAAATTAAAATTTCATTTGAATGTTGATTTTGCTTTAATTTTTAACAATTTTGGATTTTTGGAATTATTTTTAATTTTGATATGGTTCCAGTTCTTTAACTTTTAACTTTATATTAAATTTTTCAATCAGAATATTTACTTTTAAATTGCATGGGAAGTCAATTTAAAAAAAAAATTGAAAGTTTACACCTATTGCTATACCTTTGAAGTAATCCTCGCACTTTGCAAATTACATTGTTAAGTGTTCGAATTATTGATATAAATCTCCATCTAAATTAATTTTTATATGTATGATACTGTAACTTATGTTTTGATAGGTTATGTGCATTTATTTTCTCTTTTCGTTTATTTAATGTGTTCAATGTTTTATGCTCAGTGTCTAAATTTATGGCAATGAATGTTAAAAGAATTTGTTTTGCCTGAATTCGGGGACTGGGATAGCATTCTTTTTAATTCCCAACGTGATTGGATTATCATCTGGTTCATGGTATATCACATTGCATCCAGTTTCTTCAAATATTTATTACAAAATCATGCACAGTTTTTGCGGACCATGGACCTTATCTTAACTTATGATGCTACGGATAAACTGGCAATGCTTCAGCAGCATTTTTCCTTTCACATAAAACAGTTTATAAATTCACCTCGTTTACCTTTAAGTCGCATCCGGTTGACCCATTCGAACACATAACTGAAGAAACAATTTTCCCATTCTGTCCAGGTGACCCAGGTGAGAATCATCTTCAAAGTTTTCTCGAACGTTTCGAAAACGCTTAAACCACTCAAAAACGTGTACACGCATTCATTCATAAATTCATTCATTGTCATACACTTCTTTCAATAAATGATGTTTCAGTAGTGGTTTTTCCGAGTTTCATGTGAAATGTCGCAACAATTTGTTGCTCTTTTGGTAAAGTTATCGTTTTTCCAACGAATCAATAAAACAAATCTAATGCGAACGAAGTCAAAGCCTATGAGGATTTGTTTATCGAAGCGAGAGACACTGCATTCAAAATAGAAGGCTTCAAGCTAAATGTCTGCCAGTGATTAGCACTTGGCTCTTATGTACTTCTTCTATAGCAGCGTCAGTCTCGTTATTTACAATCCACACATCGTATTCGAATATATACCTGTTATAAGTGTGTGTGTGTTTCATTTCCAATGTCAGATTATGAATATTTACAGCAACAAAAATAAACACACACACACACACAATTACAAGGAAACAAAACACAAAATAGGAATAAAAAACAAAGTTCATTAATCCAACATGTCTCTAGCATGTCCAGTAACGTTAAAAAAGAAAATATTTCCGAAGCGCAGAGCAGTGAAGCAGATGAGCGGAGTCCATATCTTCACCAGAGCTGCACACGGTTCAAGCCGGCAAAGGAGCAATTTTGAGCCTAAAAATATGTTTCCGTAAGCAATCATGTCCGGTGCCTAGAAGGAATTCAGCGATCGCTCTCTGTCTTGGGCCATTACTTAAATTTGATGCAGCATTCTTCCAGGCCTTGTGAGATATACGATTAGAAAGTTCCTCCTGAGCATGGGCTTTGATAGATTTTTTACGAAAGTTTTTAATTCTACAGAGAGACAAAGGACGAGAAATATTCCCTGCACACAACCCATTGAATCAAGGAAGAGCTTTTAATCTATCAATCCTTGCTTGTCCGAACCGGGAGAATTTGCCCGTTTTGAATCTATTTGAGCCGCAGGATCCGACCCTAATGATGCCCTTTCGTCAATTCCTTTGTTTCAGCTTTGCAACCATACTTCCCCCGGAAACCGAAAAACTCTGGTTTCCCGGAAGTTGTCCGACGTGTCGTTTCTGAAACGCAGCCAGATCGCTTTCTGTTATAGTTTAAGGTCAGAACTAGGGCAGTATATGATCACCTTCAAACCTCTGGCTTTCATTCTTGGTCAAATATATAGCACTATATATATATATATATATATATATATATATATATATATATATATAT
>BMAW01108002.1:2371-31141 GCA_019974015.1 Nephila pilipes | reverse complement strand
AACCAGGAGCTTTCAAGCAACTACATACCGATGCTCGAACCAAAACCAACCAGATTTCACGACTAATCCATACATAAAAAAATATGAATGAAAGTAAAAGAATAGATAAGTAATACGTTGTTTAAAAAAAGCATTCCTTTTTAACAAAAAATTATTATAAATTTGGAGTGAAAATGTTTTCAAGTGTATGTGCAATATGAACTTACCGTCTGTGTTTGTCCGTAACGTCTTTGATAATATATAATTCAAAGGCCAAATGTTAGAAATAAAAAAAGCAATATAATAAAAGTATTTATTAATTTTTTTAAACATTATTATGAAAGAAATAAAAGTTAAAAGTAATTATTATTTTACATAATAATTCTTAGTGCTTTATGTAAAGATACTTATTTCTTTAAATAAAAGTATTTTTTATGTTATTTATTTCCTGATCGGTGGGAATAAAATCAGAAAAATTCTTAAGAAGACGTGCAATTTCCAGATTTGATAATAATTATTATAATAATATTTTTTTTTCTATTATGAAAAATTTACTTATGAATTAAATTTTTTTATTATTATACTTATTACACTAAGTCCATTAATTTATTTTTCTTATTGCATTATAGATATTTTGTATAATCGTAAGTCGCATTTGCCATTCTCGCAGAATATGAATATAATAGCTTAAAATTTATTATAAAAAGAGCTTGTATTTAAACAAAAAGCAGAGCTTGTATAAAAAACAAAGCAGCAAAATTTAATTAAACTTTGACCGCTTTTTGGAAAAAGTTATTGCAGTATCCAGAAGAATTGAATTCAGTGCTTTTTAATATCAAGCTTTTAGCATTAACAATTTGTTTCAAAATTCTAGTACAGTTTTAGCGTGTACAAAGTATTTCCTGAACAAAAAATGCCACTTTAAAAAAAAAAAAAGGAGTCTAAAATTTCAATGGTATCTTTTTAAGATAAAATTCTTAGCTACAGGCACAATCCAATAGCATATATTTTATATAAAAAATGAGAGCCATCGAGCTAATTTTTAATGCGAGTTATGCACGCAACTATTTTTTTTTTTATTTTATTTATTGTGAATATTAAAATTTTAAATAATACACTTTTTACTTTTTGTTCACATCCCCCCTCTTTAAGGAACTATTTTTTATTTTAAATTAGATTTCACTAAGAAACTTTGACTTATATCTTTGATTAAAAATAAGTAATGCTGTACATTTTGAAGATTTTTAAAATTGTTCTCTCTATAAAATTTTATCTTTTGAACTTTAAAAATACGATTCATTAATCCTGCTTTAAATAAATTCGAAATGAACTTTTCGTACAGTTACACTGAAAAACACTGTGCCTTCTTATTAAAACTATTAAAATAAAATTGCCTTTGTAAAAGTTGGAAAAGGAATGTATCATATTTTTGCAACATTGAGGTAATATTTACAACTGCTTATGCTGATCATCGGCATTGGTAGTTCAGTGGTTACAATAGGTCTAAGTTCTAATCAATTCCTGAGCACGTTCAAATCCTAAATCCACCTCGTACCTCCATTTCTCATCGTAAGGAATAGTGAAGGGTTGCTGAACACTTATTAAGTGGAACTAGGCCTTAAACATCCCTGTTCTGTGATGTAGAATGTAAGAAAGTGAGGTACCAGATAAGGTACAGTTTTTATCATCTACCAATAGCTCAAAATTACAAGAATACTATAATCTATAATCTTCGTTTACCGTTTGATTAATTGATTCTTTATTAACGTCTCACTGAGAAGCAACAAGAAAGCTACTGGTGACGGACCTCGTAATTTTCAAACCCCGTCAAGTAATGAGGATGACACCTGAGCTGGCCCCTCCCTCTACAAATGTCAACACTACTGGGAGGAATTTGGACCTCGACTAGATTTAACGTACATCAGCCCCGTTACACAGCTGGTCTTCAGTGACACCTGAGCCCGCGACTCTACGGAAACAACACCGGCAGTCAGTTCACGATCATGATCGCGGCAACATAGCTTTCCTGTAGCTCTAATTAATTAATCAACATCCCATTTAGAAGCAACACGAGGGCTAGTGGTGATGAACCTCGCAATTTTGAACGTTGGGTCATGTGACAAAGACGACAAGGGGCATTCCTTTTGCAAAACTTCCACACTATCTCAACGTGAGTATTTAGAACCCCGATTGATTAGAGCACCGTGCATCAGCTCCGCAACCACCCGGTCTTCAATGGCATCAAGCCTGGAAACTAAGAACTAATTAAAAACAACGGTGACCTTGAGATGGCGAACATGACCTCTCTACAACACTATCCGTTAAGTCGTAAAGCGACATTCATTTATACTGAACCTATAATTATTACCAATAAAACATTCGCGGTACTTGTATAATATCCCATAGACCAGTAAGACTTTCGTAATTGGCGCTATTCTGGAATGGATGCAAGTTCAACTGAAATTGCACCAACTTTCGTGGTCCTCGACTTCTTGTGTTTGATTCATGCTTTCCATTATTGGCAGAGTATACCATCATTTGGCAACATTTTCTCGTTTGGCAAAACTAGTGGATGGAATTTTGCACAATTACCCATTTGTGTATAAATGCTTGCTGTTTAGTTTCTGTGAATTTTTTTACTCGTTTAAATAACAATTTTGTTTAAAATTTACTTGAAGTTGTTTCTATAATTACATGCAC
Organism: Nephila pilipes; assembly: GCA_019974015.1. NCBI lineage: Eukaryota > Metazoa > Arthropoda > Arachnida > Araneae > Nephilidae > Nephila > Nephila pilipes. The sequence goes on along the minus strand of BMAW01108002.1, from coordinate 28,462 downwards.
AACTTTTTATTATATAATGAAAACACATGCAAACATTTTATGAATATTGATTTTCTCTATTTAGATTTCACAAGAAGATCCATTTGACTCTTTGAATGAAACCAGCTCTATAGATGATGATTACGTATTCAATAGGGTTAATATTTCCATGCTTGAAGAGATGATACCAGAGGTGACTATTTTGCTTATTTATTTATTTTAGATATTTTAATTGATAGATCTGGAACTATTTGATAAAAATAATCGATAAAATTCTTTGGGCCTTTTTTATGCATTTGTACAAGTTTTAACAACGCTTTTGGTAAATATTTTTGTGATGAACCTTAACTTAATTTTATGACCAAAAAAAATGATTAGCTTAAATCATCCCTTCTCTTGGCCACCTCAATCGCCCCACTCGTGCCCAGTTATTTTTGGTCTTGGGCTTTTTAAGAAACTGCATTCATTAAGGCTGCTTTAAAGCACAGAATATTACACCACGTTTTATTTATAAATTATTATATTATTACAATTCAAATTACTTGCGTCATGCTATTGTCTTGCTTTGAAAGCGAATTTTGGAACAAGGCAATGGAAGGCATGCACAGCCACATTTGCAATGACATGATTTCGCATGTGATTGCAATAAAAGTATTATTAACTTCTTTGAATCTGATAATATTTATTAATTCCTTTTAAACATGATATTTCATGTTCAGGTATTACGCATTAATACTTATTGTATCAATAAATCTTGAGTATACTCATCAGAATTGGAGTAACTATCAGCACAATGTCATTCAAATAAACCAATGTGAAATAAGGTTTTATTTCAGAAATATAATCCGCATACTTTGGAACCAAGGGCTCCAAATTTAGTTGCAATTTCACCGCTTAGCTGGTCAGAGAAATTCAAACATATATTAAATTTTATTTACGAATCTGTATATATACAGATTCGTAAATAAAATTCGAGAATAAACTTGTCCCCCCCTTATTTTGTATTTGGTTAGCTAAGGCTTGATTTCAGGTGTAAGACTTGATCTGTTTATTTAAGGTTTAATTCAATTTCCCCGAGTAGCTTATTCGTCAGAGAAATTCAAACATTTCTTGTTCAATTTCTTTCACGAATTTATATATACGCTTATAAATTTGTTTTCACACTTTTTTGTACCTGTTTATCTAAGACTTGATCTCACAGAAAACGAAACTCCGTTATATGTTTATATAATTTCCTTTTTTTTCTTCAGTATCTGTTTTATCAATAACCAAACAACTTCTGAATTAAAGTCACTTTCGTTTATATATATATATATATATATATATATATATATATATATATATATATATAGTATACATATTTGTATCTGAATCTACGTATGTATTCATTTCTGTGTATATTCTGATCCATATCTACGAGACTTGGTTGAAAAGTAATACCTTTATGGCCATAACCTTTTTTTGTTTAGTATCCGATTTTCCTAATTTTCTTTGTTGTATCTGAAAATTATATCTATTCTCCATGTAATGCATTATTTGCTCAATGACACTGTCTTCATTCCTTTCCATGCACTTGCGACAACGCGTGATGTGTCGAGTAAACCCATCGGCGAATTTCTGTGGTGGTTGTCGATACCAGACTTTAATGGCAGCTTTCACCTCGTCGTAAATATAGAATCACTGTCATTTTAGGTGCTCGCTCCTCTTTGGGAAAGTCGCAAAGTATAAGTTCGAGTGCAATGACACCTCGCTGATCCCACTTCATATTTCCCTGTAGGCCACCCTCTTCTTCAGTTCTCAGCCCACCAACAACAATTCAGAACGATAATAACTAATACATTACATAGGGGATGCATATAGCTTTCATATTCAGCAAAAATATTGAAATTCGTGAGAGAAATAAAAGAATTTTGGCCATGAAGAGTTAATTTTTACAATCAAACTTGCATCTTAACTTCTATTTATAGTTATATTTCAGTATTTTGATTTATTCACCACTTTGGGAGATTGATCTTCCCGCCATGGGGAAAGTTGGTTGACCTTGAGCGACGGAAAGGATTTTAAGTACCATCTTTTGGTCCGAACAAACTTTGCTCGGGGTTTCGTTTTCAGTGCCTTAGACAATTGAAAAGGAATTGCCTATCGGTTCAATTATTGGGTAATTTTAACTCCCGTTATTTTCAAAAAAGTCTCTGTACATTCTCGTTTCAGTATCGTTGTGATGATACGAAATAATAAGGAAGGAATTTTTTTTTCTTTCTGTTGAGGGATTTTCCAATCGATATTTAAAAAGAAAAAATTGCTTACAAGCCGTTACTAAAATTGATATATACATTCTCTCTTTAGTGTATTGAGTGTCGTTTGTATAATTTCTTATTGGCGTTATCATCTAGTCTACTTGGCGAACGAGCTGCAACCAGTTGATCACTAGTTTTGATTTTTAAGTAGGTGTTTTAGATACTCAGAGGCAAGTTGTAAACTCTTTCCCTGATATTCACCTGAATTTCCCTCTTTCCCCTTTTCCCTGAAATTTTCCATCCATTAAGTAATCTAACTTAATATTGCTATTGCTTCGTCTTAAAATATATTAATCTTAAAATATTTTTAATAATTATAATAATCTATAATTATTTCTGGGAAAGTAGATATCTCAATTTTCAGCTTTAAAATGGTCTTTTTCAGCAAGACTGGGGTTAAAAGCCCGAAATTATTAAGTATTCTGAGGAGCTCTTTCCTGGTTTGACAGAGGAAAATTTGCATCGGAAGTATAGGCAACCAGTAATTCTAGATTGTGCTGCACCCTAATATTCACGTCATGGATCACCTATTCGGCGATTGATATGTTTGGCCATTTTGCTGGATTGTAACCCCTCCTCGGTGGAAAGTCAATTGACCTCGGTGACAAGAGCGATTCGAATCGGAGGAGTAACATGGGGAGATAGGGTTGCAGATAGGGGTCCAGGTTGCACAGATGCGGGGGAGAGGTTGAGCTGGCAAATCTCGTTAACATTAACAAGTCATTATCATTTGATCAGATAACTGTAGTGTTAATTGGACTGCATAGGTACTCATGCAGAATTTCAAGGCATTTGGACAAATGGAAGTGGCTCAAAATAGAGTTGTTAGGTTGGATTTAAGCAAATATACTTACATTTATGTGAAGTTAAATAAAATACCGTCAAATGTTTTTTTTTTTTTTTTTTGTTCAAAATAAGAAAATGAATTTCGCTTTTTGAAACGGACGCGGCCCGATGTTGCCACCCAATAAATGCAATTAAAGTGTCTGTTTTGATTTTTGTCTTAGTGTCCTTGAACAACTAATAGACATGAAGGTGAACAGACGACATTTAATTTTTTCAATCATTTATTATTTAAAAGAGTGGTGCAGCGTTGATATCATTTATTTTATACTTTGATAAGATTTCACGTGAACCTAAATTTGTTAGTTATTGCAAAGTCAAGTTTATTTGTTTTATACGATTCTTTGAATACATAGTAATATTAAAGTAAATGTTCGTTTTGTTTATTTTTAAACTTTTCAATGTGGTTTTACTTACAATGTCCTTTAATCGTTTTATAACGTATTAGACTATAAGTAACTTAATTTCACGCACGTGAAATACATTCGTGATACTATTACTTTTTTACGACGTTTTTATAAATTTCACTTGGTGTGTGTCTGTCTGTCTGTGTGTGTATCAGTGTATTATCGAATTTTCCATCGTTAATTTAACCAACTTCCCATCAAGTTAAAGCTCTGAAACTCTGTGAATCGTTCTTACTCGCCTAATAATACAATATTTATACATTTGCAACAAGTTTTAACTAATATTTCAATTTTTCAAATAATGCAGTTTAGCCCAACCACTTGGCGCGATTTCAAAAATTGCCAAACTTAGCGATATTTTTTTTTTTTTTGGCTGATCGTTAAGTCCGCGAAGTGGACCAAGGTAGCCATATTTGGCAAAATGCCACCAAATAATTTTTTGATAAACTTTGCCACCATATAAAAACGTTGGTTTTTATCTCGAATTATTTTATTTCTATAGAGGGTAGCAAATTTAGGGTTCGCACCGGGTCCCGAAAACCCACTCTACTCTACTGATTCGAGCCTCAATATTTGGGTTTGAAGAAAACTTCGCCGGCCATCTTTGCTCCTTAAACAAGCGAGCCAAAAAGGAATATTTTGGGTCAGATATCAACTACTTTTAACTTTGTCGTTGTCGAAGACGCCCGTCGCTGTAGTAATATACATGAATAAATTCAAATGAAGTTAATTTGACTGCAATCCATTGAGAATAAAATGCTAAACTTTCAATATGTTACTCCATCTTAAAAAATCTCATCATAGTTGAATTTGAACCAGATGAATGACAATGATGGGATGAAAAATAATTAATTGAAAGAAAAGTTCTTTATCAGTTTTAACGCTGTTTTTGATCCGTAATGCATTTAAACTTTTTTTTTAAAATCTAAATACAAGCGAAAACAAATAGTTAACTGTTAAATTTCCGTAACTGGAAAATAATGACCACTATCTTAAAATATTCGGAAATTTCGTAACTGCTGGTGTTCTTTTTTTTTTTTTTTTTTTCCCGTCTGATTTTGTTTACGATTCATGTTAGTTTATTTAGTACGAGTAATCTACTTATAGGGATTCTAATTTTTTTTTAATTCAGATAATTATGTCATTCTTATTATTCATTATAAGTGTCCCGAAATCGATTACGTGACGTCTCAAAAACCTCTTAGTCACTTTTAATTGCCTTTGTACCTCATTTTTATTATTTTTAATATTTTTTTAAAAAAAAATTATCGCTTCTAATTTCAATGTACCTTTTCAAGATTGTGCAAAAATAATTTTTTTCCTTGTTGTATAAAAAATCCTTAAAAATATAAGAAATATCTCTTTTAAAAGGATCATTAGATACATATATTTAATTTTGCATATTTGATATGAATGCTATTTTTTGAAAAATATTTATCTGTTACTTGCATACTTTACGAATTAATATTATTTCAGTATTTGGAAATTTTTGCATTCTTCAATTCCAGAAAAAAATATACCATCCAAAATCTACTTAAGTAAAAATTAATCCAATCTAAAAAAAAAAAAATAAGAAGAAAAAGTTTATTGCCGTCTTCGTGTTTTTTGAAGGATAAAAAAGCTTCGAAATGCAACACATTTGTTGAAGAAACACAACATATTTGTTACAATACTTTTTTTCCATTTCAATCAATGTTTTTTTCCTGCGTAGAATTTTTTTCATATTTCTTTTCTTTGGCTCGAATACCAAAGCTGATCATGGTTAATTAAAAAAATCATTTAATTATTGAATCATTTTGAATTTTAATCGTATGATATGGTTGATTTGGTTCTTATTAATGTCGCACTAAAAGCAACACGAGAGCTATTGGTGACGGAACTCGTATCACATGGATCAATAAGTCCCGAGACTGTGCGGTCGTTTTTTTGCGATTTCCTCCTTCAAACGCACCAGCAAGTCAATATAATAATCACTGTTGATCGATTTACCTTTTTCGAGGTAGTCAATGAAAATCACGCCATGCGTATCCCAAAAAACTGACGCCATGACTTTGCCAGCTGACTGCTGCGTTTTCGGACGGCTTTCGCCAGCTGTGCGCCACTCAGATGACTGCCGCTTCGGCTCTGGAGTGTTTCCATGTTTCGTCCATGGTCACGTAACGACGCAAGAAATCTTTTTTGTTGCGAGTAAATAGCGATAAACAGCTTTCTGAATCATCGACTCGTTGCTGTTTTTGTTCCATCGAAAGCAATCGCGGCACCCACTTGGAAAAAACCTTTTTCATGCTCAATTTTTCATGAAGGATAGTAAATACACTTCCATATGATATCTGTGTCATCTCAGCAATCTCACGGAGCTTCACTTTACGATCTTTCATTATAATTTTTATCACTTCACTCACATTTTCCGGTGTAACGGCTTCCACAGGTCTACCCGAGCGCTCCGCGTCATTTGTGTCGGTACGACCACGTTTAAACTCGGCAAACCACCGACAAATCATTGCTTTTGATGGACAAGAGTCCGGGTAACATTTTTCAATCCATTGTTTCGCTTGCACGGTGTTTTTACCCATTAAAAAACAATGTTTTATCAGAACACGAGAAACTCGGTTTTTTCCATTTTTTAAACAAACTACAAAACGACTTTACTCCAACCTCGATAACTCAGCTGTTTCTGGTCCGATCGACTTAAAATTTTGACACGTTTCAAGCAAAGGTTAGTACTCTAGAAAGACCTGGTTACTGGTTTACTACGAGCGCCATCTCTGGGTTAGTCTTGGAACTTATTGATCCATGCGTTAATTTGACCCTCGGTCAAGTGACGAGGACGACTACTGAGCTGGCACCCCATCTCCTAACTTCTACACCACGCCAACGGAAGGACTTTGGGTTCCAACAAATTAAACGTGCATCATCCATGGTGAAACGGCGTGTTTTTTTTTTTTTTTTTTTGTAACATTAAAATCCGAACCCGCGAATTGACGGAAGCCGCAAGCCTGCGGTCATGACCACTAAGCTACTGCGGTAACAACCGTATGATGTGATAAACAGGTATATGTACCAGTATTAGGACATCATATATTCATATTAATAAATACCATATATTATATGGCACATTTACAATAGCTTTCCGTGCTTGAACTATATTCACTAATACTTACAAGAAAATATAAATATTCCACCAAAAGACGCCAATTATATGTATCGGTTACAAAGATAGAATAATAGAATAGTGTTAAAAAGTCTGATCATTATTTTCATAGAGTCTATAGTAGGGGTGGCCATAAAATGGCTCTTACAATCGAGTAGTGAGATTCTCCTACAAATAAAATGTACACTGGTGTCCAAAAAATATAAAAATGTGAAAGAAAGTAATGTAAAAAATGCAGGATTTTTTTTATATTTTTAAAACGCGAAAAAATGTGAATGAACATTGATGAATTTGTTCGAAATAACTTGTTGAGAATCATCTGTTGAAACTGATATTTAGTCTTTATGCAAAATGTTTCAGTCGTCATCTTCATGCGCAAACCCCCTGCGCACGTCAGAACACGGATACACCAGCTAACTCGACATAAGCAGTTCAAACAGGTTTCGTGCACTTAATGTGCAAAGGAACGTTAATAAGGATTAAACAGAACGAATGATGGTATAAAGACGATAACTGGACATGTTTGCAAAAGGCAGAGCCTTGGAATATTCATATGCGGAATACCACAAGCCAGTGTCTGGAATTATGAACGTGCCTCAGTGTGTTATCTCAAGACTGTGTTAGAGGTTTCAAAGTGCGGGAAACATTAACTTACAATCAGCACCAGGTCGGTTAAAAGTTTTAACCGTTCGCCAATACCGATATCTAGCAATAATTGAGCTATGTCAGTGGTATGATTGTCCCAGAGAACTTGTTGCAGCTCTCACAGCCGCATAAGAAGTACGAGTTTCCAGACAAACTATTTACAGGCGACTCAATCATGTTGATCTGTATACCAGACGACTAGCAGTTTGCATTCCCCTCGCATCTACCCATAAACATGCTCATTTAAACTGTAATTTGGAACATCAGTGCTGGAGTTTGGGACAGTAGGCTAATGGGAGGCTCAGTGAAGAATCTTGCTGTAGCCGGAACTCTGATTCTCGTCGATTAAAGATACTGCGAGAACATGGAACTCGTTTTCACCTGGGAAACATCACGAAAAGGAATGATTTTCCGTTAAGGGGAATCATAGTGCGGGCCATCATCCTGGACATTCGAACAATCCTCCATATCTTTTAGACAGGTATTTGTGACTGCTAAAGAATAGAGAAATGAAGTTCTTAAGCCTTATGTTCGCCTGTTTCGAGGACCTGTCGATCTTAACTTCATATTCAGGCATGATAACATGATTTGTCACAGAGCAAGTCTAATCGGTGATTTTTCCTTTCAACAAAAAATATCCAACGCATGTCATAGCCTGCTCAGTCATCTGATCTGAATCTTATAAATCATATGTAAGACATGCTCAGGAGAGAACTTTCATCCCTTCCGTACTCGCCAAGTTTTGCTCAAGAACTAAAAGTAGCTCTTCGTGTCATTTGGAACTTTGAGGCCACAACTTATCTGCAATGGAATAGCAAGTATGAAAAATCGTTGTGCAGCATATCTGGCTATCTGGGACAACCTCACATCTCATTAAACTGTAGCATCATCTTTTTACTTCATTTTTTCGCTGAAGAATGAATTTCTCTTATGCCCAATATTCTTTCAAACTGTTTCTTAGGTATTATTTTTCTTTCTCTGTGTTTCTTTATTTTATTATTCACTTTGTTTTCTTATTTGTGATTCTTAAGCTGACCTCCCCAAACTTCCCCACCACGCTATTAGGAAACATTTGAGATCCGATTCATGCATCGTACTCGCTACACGAAGGGTTTTTACTGGATCCGACTGAAACAACGCCGGTCACAAGCTCGCGATTGACCCACCGGCTAGAGCGGTCATCTATACAAAAAGTATAGTCTTCGTAAAATAAACTTCCTTATTGGTAAATACTTTTAGATACAGTTAATAACAATCTTATGGAACATGACAATTTATTTTCGAAAAGAGCTTCTTAAAACTTGTTTCATATTTTTGTAGAGCAAACATGGATGTTGCAATCATTTTTGCAATTACGTAATAAAGTGCGGGCCCTTAAATTACTAAAATAGGCTCGAGATGTAAAAGTTTTGAAATATTCTTTAACTTTGAACTCAGAATAAATATACAATCGTTACAATAAAAAAGAATAAGTTGTATTATATATGATTTCAAAAGCTTTTACAGAAAGGAAATGCAATAAAATCTACGAATACATAACAAATGTTTTAGACACATATATCTCATATGACATCATTTGCTTAGAAATCATAAAGATTTTAATATCGTTTGGAAAACAGCCGCATTTACTGTCAATATATTTTGATTTGAAAATATTTAATCATATTCTCACAAATAGATATTCTTTTCTGTTGAATATAGTTCTGGTTACAAAAAATGTATTTAACTTGTATACTTCCTCAATGTATACTTTAAATGTAACTTTCTCAAAGCTTTCTCAACAAATTGCTGAGTAAGAGTTTTCGAATTCTATATAAATACACTCTCAAAGAGAAAAATATCTCGATATTAATGTTGTTTCATATGACTATAACAGCTGATACCATTAATCTCTCACGCACACTATGTTCTTAAAATTTAGAAATTATCTCAAAATATACATTTTTTGCTTTAACATAGAAATTTTTTTTAGACATTGAAAATATAAGAAGAAATGTAAAATGAGGCTCGTTGATTCGCATAGGAATGAATCGAATGTTAAAACATGCTGTATTTAATACGATATTAGAATCAGAGAGAATAAGATATTGATTTTTAATCATCTTTCATTTGGATAATGTTTGCATTCTCTAACATTGGATGAAGACGGCCTAATCTTTCAAGTCCAAAAACTTCGGCTAAAGAATTACCTTCACGGAACCGACTACTTCGTGATTAACTGATCGCTTATTACGTCACACTTAGAAGCAACACAAGGGATTGTGGCTCGTCATTTTGAAATTCAATCAAATGGCGAGAAAAAAACCTGAGCTTGAGCCTCCCTCTCCTAACATAAACGGGATGCTTTTCATTCAGTAAATATCAAAATATTTCAACTTCTATAGGAATATTTTAAACATTTGCTTACTAGCTACTGTTGATTCCAAAATTTCTTCGAAAGTAATATTTGCTCTATGGGTCTATTTTGAGTATATTCCAGAGGTGATTTCTATAGGAGACATATTTATTACAAGTCAAAAGAATATGTTCTAAATCATGGGTGTTGGCGGGACGTGGTAGTTAGGAGAGGGGGTGCCAGCTCAGGTGTCGTCCTCGTCATTTGGACAAGGTTAAAAATTACGAGGTCCGTCACCAGTAGCCCTCGTATTGCATCTAGGGCGACGTTAATAAAACCAAACCAATTTAAATAATTCATATAGTTATAGGTACTACACATTATTTTTCTCTGTAGATAGAATTTGTGTGAAAGTCCAAAAGTTATGATCATTTCGTAGATGATTCAAGTGATTCTCTTCTGCTCTTTGTCCAATTGGGTATTTTATCTATGTCTTCAAAGGTCTTTAAGTTTTCGAAATATTTACCTGAATAAAATTTTTGTTGGATTTTTTCATTCTGTTTCTGTAAATGTTGCTATGGATATCTTCCGGTGCAATTCAGTCGATGTATACATTGGACTCCATCACCTATTTTGCGACTTTGACCGCTGATTATTCCAAAAATTTCCGAATGTTCTGAAATCCAAAGAAATATCATTTGAGTATGAAAATGGGATAGAATAAATATTTTGCAGGTTTAATCTGCGAATAACTTTTGGTGATTTATTATTATAACTCTTTAGTGTAGCAATCCCAAAGTGAATTAATTATTTTATTTTAATCACTACTTTGCTAATAATTGCTCGATGCAAATTATTATTTCTTTTCTAAAATGATTAATTTCACATTAGGTTTCGTACGAATTTACATTGACTTTCAGAATTTTGTTTTCAAATCTCCATAATTCTTAGATCAACTTATTAATTACTTTCTTACACATCGGAAATATTTTATTCGGAACATTCGAAGTAACTTTAGTAGTATGAAATGATTCATTGCTGTTTCATGATCAATTTATTAGAATATTTATAGTTTCGAACAAATGAAGTGAAGAAATACATTATTCCAAAAGTTTCGCCCAAAGAATTTATTTGCACAAACATGAGGCTTAATATTCATTTCGAATTCCTAGGTAATAAATAGATTATTTCTGTTTCAGTGGGCATTGAATATAACATCGCCTATTCAATAAAATAAATGAAAAGCTTCCAGATCTAAGAGTGACGAATTAATAATGCCTCCATTGTTCCGGCTTAGTTCGTCAGATTCCGCCTGCCCAATTCGGTTTAATTTTATCCACCCTCAAATGCGGAAACGGATGCACATTGCCTCCAATAGAGAATTATTACCTTCTTGCCTTAATACCATAAATATATATTTCCGTTTCGATAAATACCTATTATGTTCGAATGTGATGCATAAATCATGAGCCAAAGATCATTGATGAAACTTAATACAATTAACAACACTGCAAACTTTCTTTTCATCCTTTAGATTCAGATAGCATATGCATACAACTAATGCTACATGCACAGTGAGACTTCATTTAATGTTTAGGGTGGTTCCTAGACGACAAAGCGCTCACCGAGGTCATTTTAATAAATAATAAATAGGGGAAGGGAGCCTAATTGATAAATAATTTTCAGTTTTTCTAACATTAATTTTCATAATATATGTTACATAACGCATAAACCTGAATTACAGAAATATAATGTTCATTTTTGTAATGAATATTCTGACTCTTCTTACCTAAGTACCATTATTTGAAGAGTTGTTTGATAAGCAAGAAATTTTGATTAATTTATTTATTCATTCATTGCGTTACCTTGCGTGGCAAAAGTGAATAAAGTAACCAGCGCTTTCTCCTAACCTAATTTACGAAGTAAACTCGTGCAAATGCATATGTTAGGCACATTATATTATTGATTGCGTTATTAACATCGCATTTAGAAAAAACATAAGGGCTTATAGCGACGGATGTCGTAATTTTAAACCTCAGTCAAAATTAACGAGGAAAACATATGAGCTGGCACCTCCTTCTCCAAACATCCACACCATCTGGAGAACTTAGGATAAAAATCAGCCCCGCTAAGCGGTAGATCTTCAATGGCTCTTGCACGACAATACAACACGTCACAAGGCAGGCACAACACAGGGTTTGCTTCACTGTTTTAGATGGAACATATAACAGCATCCCAATCTGGCCTCCTGTGACATTTCCGTGTTCGAAATTATTTTTCGAACACTGAAATTTCCCGGTCATTGCTGGAAAATTATTTGGGTGGAAAATAATTTTCCAGCAATGACCGGGTTCAGATACCTGTCTTTGGCCCATAGTCCTACCAATGGCGTGGTGTGGAAGTTAGGAGAGATGAGTGCCCGCTCAGGTGTCGTCCTCGTCACTTGACCGATATTCAAAATTACGAGGTCAGTCACCAATAACCTCGCGTTGCTTCTAGAACGACGTTAATAAATACCAAAACCAAAATCAGATACCTATTATAAGCTGGATTCAGGATTAAGGAGTTGTTTTCTATCGTCAGGGCGTCGAACGATTATTGCAATATTCAAACAGATGTCTGTAGTGAATGAGATATTATATAAAGAAATAGTGTACTGTATGTGTCATATTACACTGTAGCGCACTTCGCAATAAAATATTTTTTTACCTACTTGTACATTACTCTAGTATATCTAACTTTTAGAACGCCTCTAGGATTAATATTGGAGCATTTCTGCTTTTTAAAAGGTGATCTGAATTTGGATCCTATTCGATCACATCAATCAAAGATAACTTTAAAATGTTTTAAATTTTAAGAAATTTTAAAAGGTAATAATATTGTAAGAAAATTTCCTTTCAAATTCATGGGTAAGAATTTCTCGTTGTATTATTTTCCCATATCTTATACATACGAAAAAATATTTTCTTCTTCTAATCATATTCATTCAAATATAGAATTCGTTAATTTTGTCTTTTAAAGTCGCAGATAAATTTGCTTATCTTCAAAATGAAGGGTATTTTATTCTACCTATCTCAAGTGGAAAAAAATTAACATGTCTTTTCTATCTGCAATAGATTCTTGAAATTTAGAAAAATAATAATAACATTTACACTTTGAAGATTAGCATAAAAATGACAGTAATTTTTACATTAAAAATCGCAAATAGATTTTATTATCTTCTAAAGGAAGTATTTTATTGTGCCTATCTTAGATGGGGGGGAAAAACATTTTCTTAGTATAATGTTTTTCTATCTACAACTAATTCCTAAAATTTAAAAAAATAATAATTAACACTTCCTCTTTAAAGATTAGCATAAAAAGCATCGTGATTGTGCTAACTTATTCAAATACGCGAATGACCCATAAAATTAAATTTTAAATCTAATTGTTGCTTCCAATAGAATATCCTTGATATAGCATTTAGAATTGAAATAATGTTAATTGTCATCCTTTCAGATAAAGTGGGGTATCCTGTTAGGTTACATCTTCGACTACATTGGATTATCTTCTGAGAAAATGGATTTGAACATTGTTCTACATTGCGAAAAATACCTCCGTCAGATGGTTGTTCTGCTTAATAGAACGTCGCCAAGGTATGTATTTAACTACTTTCGTCTTGCTTATGCATTTTAATTCCTTGCTAATGCGTTAATTCCTTATGATTACATGAATAAAAATATTGGTAAAAATATACAAACCATTAGTTTAAATTAAGAGATTGCCTTTTCAAGCTTTTTTTTTTCTCTACATGAAAAGATTACCCTTAATATATGTGAAATTTAAAATTAATTACTTATGTAGAATTTCATCGACCATGAAAGTTGGCGATATTTCTCATGCGCTTTTCATTCAAGATAGGAACTCCCTCTTTATTGTGAATCCTATGCCTCATAAATTCTTCTATAAATGAATTCAAATAGTCTCTATGTGTTTTTTTTTTTATCAAGCCGTTAGACCAAGCTTTACGGTGAGTGCGTGCGTGTGCGTGTGTGTGTGTGTGCCATTCTTTAGATCCACAAATTGATAACGTCGGTTACTTTAAAATACTTGAATTTCTCAGCTCTTAATTCGTTATGGCAAAATAGGAAAAATCGTGCTTGACTTTACACTTTCCATTCTTTGGCGGCATTTTTCTGGTTTGGCGAAAGTGGTCGGCGAGATTTTACATAAATATCGAAAGTAATATTCGTAATTAAGACATTCGGTACATCGATAGCATATTGATAAGAAAAACAAAGAATGTTGAATAAGAATATTTTGCTATAAGAAAAAATATTAGATGAATACTAAAAAAGCTTTTCAAATAGTTTTAATTATACAAAAAGTTTCACGCAGTTAGATTATTTTTACATGTATCTGTGTGTAGGAAGTCCGTTGTCGAAGTTGATTTAGTGAGTTGGCATAAAGGAAGGATCTTATTTTAAAAATTTATAATTTGAAGCACTTAATAAAATCAATGATACATGAAAATAAAAAAAAAAAACTATTCCAATTTTTTTTTTTTTTTTCAACATTATTGGAGCTCCACTGATCTTGCTTTGTGTGACTGCAGTAGCCTAATGGTTATGTTCGCGGATATGGTCGAGTCTGGGTTGCCACTAAAGATCCGCCATGTAGCCGAGGACAATGCACGTTAAATTTATCGAAGCTCAGAGTCCCGCTTTGGCGTGGTGGGGAAGTTAGGAGAGAGAAGTGCCAGCTCACACACAGGAATCGTCCTCGACGCTTGACCGAGCCTTTCTTCTTATACAATTTATCAAAATAAGAACGATTCATTAACTTATGTGTACGAAGGGGTCTATTATATTATTTGAAAATTGTATAAAATTATTTTCTCAGAGGTTTATCATATGACACTTAATTATTAAAAGGTATCATTATTTATTTTTAGAATTTAATGAATGATCGCCTCTAAATACATACATCTGATAATTTTGCTTCTGAATAACTTTAAAATTTACTATTATTATTTTAAGAGCTCTTAATAAGAGTATTGACTTATTATTTTCAGTAAGTAATAAATAAATTATAGTGTATATAAAAATAAAATATACTTATCACTATTCAGAAAAATAAATTTACAAATCTTGAATATAATTCTTTTTTTTTTTTTTTTCATTTTTCAAAATATGTTCTAGCCCAAAGGTTAAAAATACAATAAATGTATAAAATTAAATAAAAATGTTCCCTCTATAAACGGTACTATAACCTCTCCGGCCCTGCCAGTATTCCAGCATAGACAAATCACTGCTTGTCACTGTCAATGACCGCTGTGTGAGGTGAAAATCCCTGTCCCCCTTCATTCAGATTGTTTCGTGTCAGAATAATGATTGTTAATGTCTGCATTCTCTCTCTATTATGCAATGTTCCGCAATGTCTCTATTATGCAGTGTAATTTTGCACGTTTGCTGTATTTAAAAAATGTCTATATCATGTAAACGTAATACATTAGCTGGTCTCGCTATGGAATACAGAGTTGGTCAAGCTACAGTCATAGATGCAGTGGATGTCTTCATTGTTTACGTTCCAATGGCAGACGACGTTATCGAGTGGCTGGTGGGTGACGAAGAGGAAAACATTATTTCTGACGGACTATGACAATAAAGAGAATGTAACCTCAATAAAAGAGGATGAAGATGATAATGGGAGAGGGAAGGGGCTACAGCTGTTCAAACAATGCATCACAATGCAGCCATTGATTTCTTTGCTACATCCATGCCCTGGATAGAAGAAACCATTGTCTCCGCGAGGAATATCTTTTTTTGAAACTTCACAAACAAATGTTGAAAGTGTCGTTCCAAGGGGAAAAAAATGAAGAAAATAGATATTTACTTATGCCTTCTATTTTTAATGGAATAATGTAGAATTCTTAAGGCTTTTCTCTACCGACTTTTTCGATTTCGTTAACATATTGTTAATCTTATGGAATTTCTCCTTTCATTCTCAAACTTTTACTATTTTATCTATTTGAAAGCAAAAAAAAAAGTGTGTACGAAAGAGCAAAATATAATGAAGGTTTCTGTGGAATTGCAATTGTCTTCCAATTTTTAAAAATATTTTTATTCCTATTTTAATGATTCGTTTGTGAGATTTCCAGTCTTTAAATCATATTCTGAAATATTTTTAAGAATCAAATAGAAAAATGTAATTGCGCAGCAATTTTTTTTTTTTTTTTTTTTTTTTTTTTTTGCTTTTTCGGATACACTTTTTTGCATTCAAATAGATGAAACAGTACAGATATGAGGACGGTAATAGAAGTTCCATAGGATTAACATTACCTTCACGAAATCAAAATGACCTGTAGAAGGTAGCCTTAATATAAAATAGTGCTTTTTTTCCGTTTTAGTTATTTGGCGTATTTGATACTTTATTTGCATGTATTTTGTTAAACTTTATACAATATAAAACATAGATTTTGTAATTTAAATGCATTATTATTAATGATTTTATAATTATTCGGCATTTTCGGTAATCCTACGGTGCTCTGGTTCGATAATATCTACCAGATTATTTAGAAAATAATGTAAATATGAACCATAATTTTAAAAAAATCCTGGTTCTTTTTCTAATTCAGTTCCTTTTTTTCAAATTTATCTTTTAATAGACTCTTGGTTTAATCATTTCATAAGTATTTAAGATGAAAAATAAATAATTGTTTTTTGCATTTGGATATTTTTTTATAATTAACTCAATAATTCTAAATAACTTAACATTCAACATAATTATTTTCTTATAACCAACATATCAACTGCATCTTTTTAATATTTATAGCATATATCATAAAATTTATAATTGTAATAACAAATTATGATAAGTTTTATACATATAATGATACATTATTTTATAATTATAGTAAAAATCACTTTGTACGCTCAAATCTTTTACTCTGTTCTGAAACTTGGAAAACTGCCAAATGTAGTGCAGTAAACTGAATACTAATTGAAACACATGTTTAAGAATTATTTTAAAGATTTTCTGGTCATATCGCATTTCAAATGGAGAATTATTAAATAAAGCATAATCTAACGATATAGAAAAGAAATCATGAATTGGTTCGGAATCTTTTCCGATCCATATGGAAAGCCTAAGGAACTCTTAGGTACTAAAATTTAATTATGATGCTGTTAAAAAAAATATATATTGCGCAAATTTTACTATAACATATATTTTGCTGTAGCAATTTCTGATTATTCCTGAATCAAATTTTATAAATTTATTTTACCATAATTTGATTTATTTTTGTAATCAAACTGTACATGTGTTGTGTTCTGGTGTAATCGAAATAAATTGGGTTGAAATAATTATGATTATGTGGCGGCTTTCATTCTCTTTTCAGAACTGTAGCAAATTATCTAACATGGCGTTTCGTTGCGAAGTACTTACCATACCTGGACATACATTTCCGTCGTTTGTACTACGACTTCAGACGAGAGGTTCCGAATTTATCCGAAGAAAGGACTTTCTTTGCTCGGTGGAAAGAATGCGTCAATTTAGTCAATGATGGATTCGGAATGGCTCTGGCTTCCTTGTATGTTAAAGAAGAATTCGGGGAAGAGCTAGAAGATGAAGTATGTTTTTATTTATTTGTAAGCTTTTATGATTTTTTATCGTTAAATCATGAAGTATAATGACACCCTAATCGTGAAATAAAATGACTTAAAACTCCTGACAGCCGGCGATTTTGATTTCACGAAGGTAATGTTAATTCTCAAATCCTTACTATTTTATCTATTTGAATTCAATAAAGTGTATCCGAAAGAGCAAAAAATAATGAAAGGTTCTGTGGTATAACATTTCCCCACCGATTTTGAAAAATATTTGTGCCCCTATTTAAATGATTCGTTTGTGGGTTTTTCGGTCTTTAAAAAGTATTTTGAAATATTTTCCAAATTTGGAGGGAGAATATAATTTTTTGGAAACCTTTATTATTTTTAGCTCTTTCAGATGTACTTTTTTGCATTCAAATAGATAATATAATAAAGATTTGAGGACAGAATTCCATTAGATATTCATGAAATCAAAATGGTCGGTAGACGGAAGCCATATCATTTCATGTTCCGAACTCAATACGACCAGCTAAGGATAAAATATCCATCAAGACCGATATTTGAGATTATTTTATCAACCAGATTACTGAAATATAAAAGAAATGAAGGTGTGAGGAGGTTAAATTCAATGTGGAAAAAATAGAATTCTATATTGCACAGTCTGATAAATAGAACAAATATTCCAGTGCTTCTTAATATCTTTGATGGATACTAAGAACTTCCGTATCCTGCTCACTAATGCTCGCCAAGCACATAAAACCCATTTAGCAGTTTTTCCTTAAGCTTAGTTTGTAGGCTTTCTTTGATTGTATAGCATATAATATCTCAGTATTTTAACGTATATAAGAACGCTCGTATAAAAGACTTCCTGCTTTTTTGGGCTTAAAATATAGAAAATAATTTTCCACAAAAGTATTTTTTTTTTATTTTTAGATATGAAAAGTTGTTTTTCTTCATCTTAAAAGCCAATAAATTCTCCATGTTAATATATATAATACAACTTGGATGATTAAAAAAAATATCCGTGTTAGGAATGGGAAAAAGGTTATGGGGTAACTCTTTGTAGTATATTTTCTAGAAATCTCTCTTCCTTTTCCCAAGAAGTCTGTGAGAATTACGCCCTTTCGGATCTAAAAATATGGTCACTATAACTTTTCTAGCCGATTAGACCGACTTCACCTTCTTTGGAACAAATTCAACTGAAGCAACCCATTGTTTAGATTATTGCTTCGCTTTCGGTCTACAATGATGAATCTAGGTCTCATCGATTGATTTACTGCTTATTAATGACAGGCATAGAAGCAATATAATCCAATTTGGCAATGAACCTCATGATTTTGAGCCTTTTTCAAACGATGAGGACGACCGACACTTCAGCTAGCATCTCCCTCCTCGAACTCCCCCGCCACCCCAACAGGAGGGCTTTAAGCCTCGAAAGCCTTAACATGTATCAGCCTTACTACACGGCGGGACTTCAGTAGCATCAGGACTCGAATCTTTGATGCGACGGAAACAACAACGGCCACAAGCTCGCGATCATAACCATACATCTACCATGGTCATTCAGGTCTCATACTATTCAATTCGAAAGCAATTAAATTTTAATTTTCAGCAAATAGCTGCTAAATCAATACTTATCTATAACTCAGCGTCACATTTGTTTGTCGCCACTTAACATACCACAACATTAAATGATAATAATTCAATACCGATATAATAAAAAAAATTTCGAAGCAAATTAATTTGTATTAAACTGATTAATTTGTATCGTTTGTTGAAAATCATAGCAATGTAATTTTTACACAGTGATTTGATTAATTGCATTGATGTTTTGGATTTTTTTTAGTGAAGAGTTGTTGTCACCATATATTTTTATCGAAAAAAGTAGATAATTTTAATGTTATTCTTAACTATACAGTTTATTGTATCTTACTCTTACAGATATTATTACCACATTTCAACCAATATTACATCAGTTATAAAATGGAATAGAAAAACTGTAGAATTTTTATGAGATTTATATGTTTCGCAAAATATGTTAAATGTTACGATAATTTGTTTTTAGGTAAAGTCCTTGATAACTTCTTTAAAACACGCCTTCGTTGGAGGTATAAAACTACAAACCTGGTTAGATTCCGATACAAAGATATTGTGCGAAGAAAAGGTAAGAACAATTGGCATTTTTAAAGTGATTCATTTTAATTCCTCTTAACATAGTGGTGATTATATAATTAAAACTATTAAATTTAAATTTTAAAATTCTTTTATGTGCAGGTATTGGCTATGGCTACTAAACTCGGATTTCCTCGATATATTTTGGATCCCGTACAATTGGATACAGATTATTCAGGAGTGAGTACATCGATTTTTTTAGAGGAAAGAATAGTTAATTTTTTGTACGTTATGTTCTGCAGGGTTTTTCAAACTATAAAATGTGATATCTCGAACAATATGAAGGACGCGAAACTGCTCTAAAAATATCTACTGCATAGTTTGCTCTCTGCATTCAGCTGTGCAAAATTATTTCAAAATAATGGCGTAGACAATAAAAGTTCTAAAAAACAATGCTTATTTAAATAGTATATGCAGTCGTTAATAGTTTTCTGAAGTATTTTTATTAGTAGCTACACAAGTTTGTATAGTTACAAAACGTTGACAATACTATTATATTATAAATAACTTTTTGACATCTAAAATCAGCTTGTTTAGAGTAAAAGTAAACCGTACAAGTCGGATATCCATTGGCGATCAGCGACTTTTGGGTGCGTTAACGATTTTAATGTGGTTACTTACCCTAAATTTTAGTTAGCTTTTCATTTGCACCGTCTTCATGACGTCACTGCTTACGTAGCATTACTTTGGTAACCTTTTTTCTGAGTCGTCAAGCTTTCGCCATAATCACCATGGGACATCCGACAATAAACTTTAACCGTGTTATTTGTAATTAGCTCTCTTTTTTTAAAATAGAGAATTGTGTGAGGCGGATTCAGAACCACACTGCTTGTCCAAAAAAAAGCGTTTCGCTCAACATTTACCTGGACCTTCTTAGGCTTTGATTACAGCCTGCATTTGACGTGACATTGTTTCAGTAGGATTCTATATGGTTTCAGAGATTATTGTCATCCAAATTCGTAGCAGTTTTTCAACAAGGCACTTAATTGAGGACAGAACGTCTCAAGTAAGCGCTGTACCAGTATATCTCTAAGATTTTCGATTGAGTTAAGATCCAGGCTTTTGGGGGACAATTCATGTGGGAAAGAGATTCATCGTGTTTTTTGAACCAATTTTGAATAAGTTGTGATAGGTGGATCTTGGCATTGTCATAATTTTGTTGATCCTATACGAGACCCATTGAAGCAACCCCAATCATAATATTGCCTCCATTTGCTTGCACAGTGAGCACTATGCATGATGGATCCATAGCTTCGTGAGGTTCTCTTTTCACCCTGGGGCATCCATTGTTCTGGAATAGACTGAGTCTTGACTCATCAGACAACATAACATTTCTCTACTGCTGGACAGTCCAATATTTATATTCTTTAGTAATTTGTGAAGACATTTTTCGATTAATCACCGAAATAAGTGCTTTTCTTATGTCTACACTTGTCAAGCTCCATTGCATTAAATTCTCGTCGGATTGTGCTTGTTGAAATGACCATATGTTCATTGTTAAACATTGCTGAGAGTTTAACAGCTGATTTTTAGTGATTTTTTTCACTAGTTATTTATTATACCTTCAGTTCCACGAATTTTTTCGACACCGCTTATTTCGAGATGCTTACGTTTCACTACTTTCCTTCCAGGTTTTAATAATGCGCTGGGCAATTCTCAACACAATTCTAGTAATTTGAGGGATCTCTTTAATCGTTTTCTTTGATTCATGCCGATCAAATAATTTGACTATTTTTAAAGGCGATAACATTTCTACCATAACCGTGTGAAACAATTTCATACAATTTTTTTTTTTTGCTAGTTACAGAAATTATCAATGGTACAGTACATTTGCACTGTTTAAAGTATAAATTGGCAGCGGCAACATGTACTTTTGAGTGAATCAGAGGCTCTTATGTATTTGCATATTTATTTCATTCGGCGACTTTTCTTTTTGGCTACATAGTATATTTTAATATGCTTACCCTTATATATTTTTACATATAATAGTTACATATTGTTTTAAATTAATTAAATAATCCTAAGATTATTTTTACCATTTTTTCAATTCTAAGATTATTTACTACTTTTTCAATTCTTGAAACATACATTTAATCAATTTTTACAGATTTTTTTTTTATTTTTCTTTATTATTAATTTTTCAAAACTGAAAATCATGCAAATTGCAATATAATTTTAATTTCAAGATTTGAAATTACATATTTGAATCAAAAATGCAGTTCTGAGAATACATTTGTATTATTACATGTAATATTTGACGTTATAAGGCTTCTTCTCCATTGCTTGCAACAAAACTTCTTTCCGCGATTGCAATAAAAAATATTGCTCACATTTGTCACACACAATCAACTTATTATTTTTCTTGAAATAATTAGACTTGGTTTACAAATACTCTAAATATATTTAAAATGGTATTTTTTGTTACAAAATAAATATCAATCAGATTTTAAAAAATTAGATTCTTGTCAAAATATTAGAAAAAAACTTTAGAACGCTTTCGATTATGAGTGGGAATTGTTGAAAAGCGATTTTTGATACATTAATTGGTTTTAGCTGTGTATCATCATTTTTATAATCTATATTTTACATTAACCTTAATAAAACATAATATTGAATTTTTGCAGCTTGATATTTCAGAAGAACATTTCTTGGACAATATTCTGAAAATGAATCGTTACGAAGTTATAAAAGAGCTAACAAAAATGACAAGAACTGTGGATAAAGAAAGGTAAAAACTAAAAATTTTCTTAAAGAGGTTAATACTTTTGATTTAAAGATCCATAATTGAAAGCTGTTTTATAGATATAATAATTCAATATGGAATAATAAAAATATACTAAGTATTATCGTAATACAAATATAAATAATTTGAGATTTTATTGCATTATTCTACGTTTCAAAAACAAGGAAGATTTTATCATATTCGAATAAAATAAACTGTTTTTTATTAGTTCCCTCAAAATACATACTTCCTGTAAATATCAATACACTTGTAAAGTATGCATTTTATATCAATCGTATTTAATACAAATGTTATGAATGAATATAAATCGAGAAGAAAGAGTATTTAATATTCCTTAAGTCTCGAAAATATGTCTTCCTACTTCACCATAATATTTAGAATGTTATAATTGCAGTCCGTAATGATTAAAATACTGAATTGAATACGTAAGTAAAAAGTATAATAAGTACTACGTAAAAAATACTTCCATGATAAAATTGTCTTTGGGGAAAAAAAGTTTTTTCTGCTTCACCTGATATGCTCACAAAATGCAAAGTAAATATTTTTAATAACTCATCAGCCACAGAATATCCTACTAGACTTATTTTTTGTGGTCACAAGTGAGAATGGTTGTAAGTCACTTAGATAGAAGGAGAAAGAGTATTTAATAGTGAATGAAAATAAAGCTATATCTGTAAAATCTCAAAAATACTCCTTAATGCTTTATTTCAAGTCGTAAACATACTTCAAAAAGCATGCAAATTGAGCCAAAAATTGGCTACGTAGCAAAACACCATACCATCTCCTCACATGGAAAAACTATTTCAAAACGTTGCCAAAATTCAAGCACTAAACTTTCAGAAAGAAACAATTTTCAAATGATGCCTGAATTCCCACCCTAAACTTTAGAACAAACCAATCAAAAATCATAGGCCAATGCAACTTACTAAGAACGTTGATACGAAAATTACAGCTAAAATTTTTAAAAAATCAGAAATTTAAAAAGAGAAATCCTAAAAGTCATAAATAATTAATTGCGAAATTTCAAAATGGCAAAGAAACAGAAGTCATGTCTCTTTAGCAACGTCATCTATCGAACTATTTCTTAATAAAATCTAAAAAGAAAAATTTTTAGGAAAAGATTTTAAATAGTAAAATCAAAAATAATACTAATATATAAGACATACGACTTATTTTTGTGGTCTTAAGTACGAATGGTTGTAAGTCACATAGCTCGTAAATTGAGTGAGTTACTGTGATTATTTATTAACGTTGCACTTAGAAACAACAAGATCTGAATCCCTTCCTGGATTTGTCCGGATTATCTTCTTTCCTCCGACCACTGGATTCATCTGGATTTAGCCTGGATCATTTGCAGACATCAACCTGAGGGTTCCCCGTCTTCAAAGAAACTACCCTGAGCTCTCTTTCCACTGTACTCTCGAATCCAACCTTCTTTACTATCAACGGTCTGAACCGAATTTCCCTGAAACCTTGTGCTGGATTCTCCAATCCCACATATATATTTAAGTATATAAACATGTAGCTGTTCTAAGAAAATGGCGTCAACAAAAATGCGTGGACATAAAAAAAGGAATACATGATGTTAGGTTCAAAAGACTGACATTTTATTATATATTATGATCATAATAATTATATATAGTTTTTTGATAATAATATATTATAGCTTTTACATTTGTAGTTTGGTTAAGAGTATATTTACATTACTAAGATATAACTATATTGAATTTAATATTTTAACATCTGCTTTTATTTTAATATCCGAACAGAATGTTATTGTCTAAGTTAACAATTTATCGTTTGCTTTTATTTTAATATTTCATTTAACAATAGATTTTTACGGTAGAATCGTCTGTTTTTTTCTTTTTGTTGTTAACTTTGATATTGTATTTGTACTTCAGAATGTTTTATTTGTGACAATAAAAATGCCTTAGAGGAATTTGAGGAAGGTACTTTCTTTTCTTGATAGTAATTGCTTCTGTGCAGCCTGGGACTTAGAAGCACAAGCTTACTTTACGTAATTAATATTCCTTTTGAATAATTTTACTTTTTCAAGAATTTAACGAAAAGAAGAAAAACGTTAATGCATGTCAAAATGAAATTAACAAATCCAATTTTAATTTTTTAGCCTTGTATGGGTAAGAATTAATTCGTATGTTATAAAAAATATGTGTGTATATTTTGCGACTTCATTTCATTTAAAATTCGATCACGCCTAATGAATGGAAGGGAAAGTTAGGCAGATAAAACTAATAAATCTATATATATGTATAAATAGCTAATTTTGATTTAACCTTGATGAGTGATGTGTAAAACCTTTTTCTTTTTCTAGTTTCTAACTGATTTTGTTACCTATATGAAAGAGTGTCAATGCTCACAATACCACAAGATAATTCAAAATGAATCATCCGATTTCAAAATGCTGTATTTTCATGAATGCATGAATATATGAATGCAAAAGAAAAATATGGAATTTTTTTTCAAGTGTTCGATAAAACTTCCTTTGTATAAAGTCAGTTGGATACGTAAATTCCTGCCAAAATTCGTTGCAAAGTGTCAGTGGTAATTGATTGTTCAATAGCAGAAAACCATTGTTTCCCCCCTCAAATATGTGGATAATGTTGGTGCATACACTTTATCTTTTACAAACCCCCAAAGGAGGAAATCACATTAGGCCATATAAAGTGATTAAGGTGGCCAGCTGTGTAACATCAAGTCATCTGGTCTACTGCAATCGATTGAACTGCGAGGCAGCTCCGTGAAAGCTTCCAAAATAACTCACGTGAAATAGCCTCATGAACACACGGGGGGTCACCTATTGTTCAAAATATAAAACTTACACGTTTTCCCTTTGTATTCATGTATTACTATCATTCTGTATCGTTTATTTTTGAATATATGGAATTTTAAAATAAGGTAATTAGTTTTGAGTAACCCTGAACACGAATACAATAAATAAATGTTTAAATAAGGTCATAGGAAGTGAGTTATAGGCTTCTGCATCTTATAACGCCTTCAGATATAACTGTGGATTGACATATTATAATTAATTTTTCCTAGTCATCTTGTAAACTATTGTTTTTTTATGTACCACAAAACTCTTTTGAACTGTTTGCTTAATAATGTGACCAAATTCCTTGAGGATCGAGTGAGCCAGTGTTGGGCCTGCTAAGAGTTTTTTTTTTTTTTCCAGAGAGTCAGAAAAATCCATCTTGAACTGAAATATCCTGCCCTTACGTAAAATCATTCAAATCAAAACTATATATATTTGCAAGTCAAGCAGAAGGCAGTTTTTATCATTTCCTTTTATTAGGAACACAGAAAGTGCTGAAAGTGTTTCTGCTGAGATTAGGGATCATCTGTTGAATTTAGAGGACGAAGTAACAAGAAGATCTCATAACTTTAAGAAAATTGAGTCTAAATTCAATTCCTTCTCTTGTCTCATCACTTATGATATTGGCATAGAACCTGAAAAGCTTCAAATTAGACTTATTGGCATGCAGTCAGATCACACTGTAAAAGAGAAGTTTAATGTCATGACATTCGTTGACTTTTATAAATTTTTGTTTGCAGAAAAATTTTCCGCACATAAAGAAATTTGCTTCGAAACTTTTTTCTATATTTGGTGCATATATTTGTGAGCCAAGTATTTCTTTCTTGAAGAAAAAAACAGGATTAAATATCGATTTTCTTTGAGATACATTAATTTGCAGGCTGTGACGAGAATCTCAACAAGCAATCTATCTCCTGATTTCTAAAAAAAAAATGGAGAAAAGTGTGATAGGGTACATTCGTCTGACCAAAATGATTCTAAAATTAAAAGTGCTTGCAGTATAGATGATACGAAATTAGCACAAAAATAAATTGAATAAAATCGTCACTGTTTTATTTAATTTATATATATATATATATATATATATATATATATAT
>BMAW01107994.1:24099-51854 GCA_019974015.1 Nephila pilipes | reverse complement strand
ATAACAAATATATATTTCAACTAAAATATAGATTTATTTGTAATTAAAATATAGATTAATAGCAAGCTGAATGGAAACTATTCGAAATATTTCATTTAATTAAGAAGAAAATTCCATTAATAAAATAAAATAATTTTTTCGTTTTTTTGAAAATTTCCGAGTGTTTACTTCTGTTCAATGTAAAAATCCGCTTAACACCGCCTATATTTTGCGTAATTTTTGGTTAGATGACAAGGTCGACATTTGATGCGGCACCCCACATTCCACATGTACACCGTTACACTTTGTTACAACTACAACTGTTTACACTTTGAGCCCGATAGCTTTAATGTATTTCGTCCTCTATTACATGATGGCCTACGTATATTAAGAATAAAAAGCAACAATAATAAATTTGATAAGTAATATTTGAAGTGTTTTACATTAAATTTTACATTAATATTTAACAATACCAACCCACTTTTTACGATTGAAATAAATTTTAAATTTTTAAGAAATATTAGTGGTAGTGACGAAATCAATAATTTTTTAAATATAAGTAAAATACCATGTACAAAATTGAATAAATTTAAACTAATATTAGCCACGCAGGAGGCCATTATTTAGGTAAGCTATAAATTGTTGTCCCGGACCACTTCTTGTATCTAATCACTTTTCAATTTCTTAATACATAAATTAGATTCTTATAACCATGTTCTGTTTCCTGATTTTATTGTTCTATTCATAGTTTAATATTGAGTTCTCTATATTCTTTTAAATTGTTGTTATTGATTTTGACTCTAATGTTAAACATAAACTCTAGGTAATTTAGCTATTAACCAGGATATAATTCAAATATATTAATTTTTCGTTATTATCCATAGGCTGAAAATTAAATTTTTATATATTCTTTTATATTCAATTTAACAATTTACCATTTCCTTTCATTTTAAGTACATTTAGCTTAAAATATATTCACTTTAACAATTTGTTTGCTTTAATTTTAATAATATGTTGCTTACATAATATTCAATTTAATTATTTACAGTTTCCTTTAATTTTAATTACATGTAGCTGATATTATTTACGTCAATCTAAATGAAAAAATGCGACTGGATTTTGATTTCTAGAATAGAAAGTTAATAGGGTAAGATTACTATCTTCCTGAAATATATGCAATTTTATCTATTTGAATGTGTTAGAAGTGTATACGAAAGAACAATAAGTAACGAAGGTCTCCGAAATTACACTTTTATTCCGATTTTTAAAATACCCGTGTGGTAACGGGTGTGAAAGAGTAATCCCACTTTAGCTCATGCAAGGACCCATGTGGTGACCGGGGATGACAGAATAATCCCACTGTAGCTCATGCATGTCGTAAGAGCTGACTAAAATAAGTTCCCAGGGTCTGGGGGTATAGTCGGGCACCCCGCCCCTTGGAATTATATCAGAGGACTTGCCTTCTTTAGGCAAGTATGGGCATCATGACCCCGAGTGTTCTTTTTTTCCCCATGGGGTTTACTGTCTTTGGTAAACACGGATGACACACTCCCGGGATGCCCTAGCGATCCTTCTCTATTTTCGACCCTCCTTGTCAACCAATTTGTCTTTTCTTCAATTTCTTCTCGTCTAGACCACAGTTAAATCTTGTTTGGCGCAGCATAGTCATATCTGACTCATGCGCCAATAAACTTTACTTTCTTACATGACCTTTTTGTCTATCAATCTTTTTTCAATGTTTTAATGTCTAGATCACAGATTTACCTTGTTTGGCGCAGTATGGCCATATCTGGCCCTTGCGCCAATATCATCATTCTATCATCATCATCCTTAGCTCATGCATTTCATCAGAGGCGACTAAAACGGGTATGCAGTGTCTGTGGGTATAGCCGGGCCCCTGCCTCAGGAATTCATATAAGGGAACCTCAGGAGCTTGCCTTGTATAAGTAGGACGGATATCATGACCCCAAAGGCAATACTATTGATCTTTTTCTTTTCCATGGAGCTTACTGTCTTCAGTAAATACGAGTGATACTCCACCGAAATACCCTATCGGTCCTTCTATATTTTCGGGCCTCCATCTTTACAAACATTTTATCCTGATTTTTCCATTTTCTTTCAAACGTCTAGACAATACTTACATCTGGTTTGCCGCAGCATAGCCAATTCAGGTTCTTGTACCATTAAATTGCCCTTTCCCTCACTCTGATTCAGAAAAGAATTTTTACACTATTTCAATGACTCATTTGTGGTTTTCCCGATCTTTAAGAATATTCTAAGAAATTCTTAGAAATCGGAGTAAACTGTCATTCCGTAGAAACTTTAATTACTTTTTGGGTGCAATTCATAACATTGGAAATTGTTTTGGGTAATGTGGTAGTGGAGTTTCATGGCGTAAGAGCCAAATGTGGTCTTGTTGCGTCAAACAAACTGAGTGTAAAGTGTAAGATTGTGTTCTGGACCTGTAAAAAAATAGGAAAAAGAACAAATAAATAGTTGTCAAGAGAGAAAATTGAAAATAGAGAAGGATTTCTGGGGTATCTCGGGAGCGCGTCACCCGTGTTTATCGAAGACAAAAATCCTATGGGAAAGAAAAAAAAATATTACTAGGGTGCCTCGGAGTCAAGATGTCATTATGTACCTAAAGAATGCAATCCCTGAGTTCTGAAAATAGATAAAATAGTATAAATTTGAAGGCAGTGCCTTTGCATTTCCATAGGATTAAAATTACATTCATGAAATTAAAATGACCGGTACAAGGAGAGCACATTATTGAAGGGGGGTACCATGATAACAATTACGTATTTCAAACATTTTATTGCACTGCATTTTTTTAATTTCTTATTGCATTCAATAGATAAAATCCATTCAATAGATAAAAACAATGTTTAAACATTTGAAGAAAAATTAATAATATTTAACAAAGTAATACAGTGGTAACATAGATATTTAAGCATTCTTCATGACATACTAATTGTAGATTCTCAAGACGTTTTAAAAGGATGGAGAGAATTTGAATGAGGGAATGAATGTTAAGTTTATTGGCGCAAGAGCCTGATATGGCTATGCTGCGCCAAACAAGATTTAACCGTGGCTTAAATGTGAAAAAATTAAAGAAAAGACGAAAATTGGTTGACAAGAAGGAGGGTAGAAAATAGAGAAGGATCACTAGGGCATCCCGGTAGTGCGTCACTCGTGTTTACCAAAGATGGTAAACCCCATAGGAAAGAAAAAGATCACTAGGGGTCCTCGGGGTCATGATGCCCGTACTTATATAAAGCAGGCAAGTCCCTGAGGTCCCCTGATATAATCCCTAGGGGCAGGGTGCCCGGCTATACCCCCAGACATTGGGTACCCATTTTAGTCTCCTCTAGCGATATGCATGAGCTACAGTGGGACTATTCTGTCATTCCCAGTCGCAAAACTTGTCAAGAATAGAGGCAAACAATCACAATTAGTTTTTAGCTATTATTAATACAAACTGGGTTTTATAAAATTTACATAAATAATGAAAATGTATACTGAAATGTGTCTAAATTTAAAAGGAACATGTTGAAATGAGAAGAAGTTTTAAATAAATCATGAAGACTTTCTTTTACAATGTGTATGAGAAAATAGAGAGCATGGTTTTGAAATTTAGATTAATTTAATGTGACAGAAAGGAGTTTGAAGCATTCAACAAATAAGCAAGGTTTATTGATTTGTTTACTTTATAATACAAACAAAAATAGTACAAAATGCAGTTTTCTTCTGCTCGAATCGAAAGTTCTCTTAACGCATCCAAAAAATTTTGTAAATTCGAAACATGTGTCAAATAAAGTTATCGACACTTAAGCTGACACCTCATTCTTTATTTCTACCTCACGACCACTTGAAGACACCAGAGAAATACAAACAAAATGTGCAATGAGAGTTCTTTTACCCAATAACAAGGCTACGTGACTCCACTAACAGTATGTAACGCAGCTGTGTATGAGGCTTTCGTTTTTTTTTTGAGCAATTTCTGGTTGATTTTATCTGCGTAGTTTAAAGGTCCTTTTGATATAGCCCTTCTGTCGGGTGCCAGCTCATATATAAATCTAGTCACCTGATTGTGTTTGAAAACTACCAGACGCTTTGACTGTTTGTTTCGCGTTGGTAAAGGCAGTCGATATTATTCTTTACAACCACAACAAAGCAATCAAAAGGTTTTGTAAATTCAAACCATGTTCTAAATAAAGAAGTTTGCGCTTGGACTGACATCCCATTCTCTTCTTATACGCCAATACCACTTACAATCCAGGTTACGCTAGGCTCGTTAAAAAACAGGTTACGCAGTTGTGCGTGAAGTGTTTGTGTTTGACTGAACGCTTTTTAGTTGTTTTTTATTTGCCAGGTTTAAAAGTCTGTTCGACATAGTGAGTGAGGTTCCAACTCATTTGTCGATCTTGTCATCTTAAAACTACGAGGTGCATTGACTGTGCTTAGTGAACCTTTGTAACGGTTAAGAAACAGCGGAGTTTTCTTTTATTTTTTTTTATTAACATTGTATTTAAATGCAGTACAAGAGATATTGTGAGAGAACTCGCAATTTTGTTCCTCCGTCAAGTAACGAGGACTACGGAGGATCTCTCCAAACTTTTACACCCTGGCAACGGAGGACTTGCGAGCTCATCAGAATTTATGCGCATCAGTCCAGCTACACATCGAGTGTTTAGTTGCACCCGGACTCGAGTCCATAACATGACATAAGCTACATTCATAACAATGTCTCCTGGGCTACCGTGGCCACAATAGACTGCTGGAATCATTAATTACAGCAAAAAACAATCAAAAGGCTTTATTTGTTTCTGTAGCAATTCAGTTTTATTTCAATTTAATAAAATACGTTTAAGTACTAAAGTAAATTTGGAGACAAGCGTGTAATACTGTTTTCCCCAAGTCCTTGCTATTTTGATTACTAAAGACACATTGTGTAGCTGGGCGGATGCACGTTAAATTTGTCGATGTCCAAGTCCTCCCAATATCATGGCGTAGAAGTTAGGAAAGGGAGTGCCACATCAAGTCACTTGATGGAGGATCGAACTTGTAATTTCTGTCAACAATAACCCTCGTGTTCCTTCTGATTGTTGCTGGCGTGTTGTGGAAGTTAGGACTGGGGGATTCCAGTTCAAAGGTCATTCTCATCACTTGACCAAGGCTCAAAATTACGAGGTGTGTCGCCGATGGCCCTCGTGTTTCTTCTAGTACGACGTTAATAAAACCATCCAAGAAATCCATTGGTGGAGATTTCTGGTATGAGATTTGCTCTCTGAATGTGGACAATATTGAATAATAAATGAATTCACATTTTAACTGATTATCTGTCATACTTAATTTCATATATCAATAATACAGTTACTTTTATAGAATCGAAATTGTTTTAACTTTCGCTTAACGTTGTTCTTAGAAGCAACACGGTGGTTATTGGTGGTAGACCTCGTAATTTTAAATTTCGATCTCATGATGAAGACAATCCCTGAAACGGCTTCTCCCTAAGACATAGAATCTTGAATGAGTCGGTTTCATTGAGTGGCGAGTTCGATCCCTGATGCTATTTAATAACCACCGGGTAGAGTGGATGATGCACGTTAACACGTCTGGATCCTAAGTCCTCCTCACATTAGTGTGGAAATTAGGAAATGGAGGTACTAGATCAGGTGTCGTCTTCGTCACTTTATCGAGGTTTAAAATTACAAGATCCTTCGCCAACAGCTATCGGGGTACTTCTAAGTGTGACGTTAATAATCAATCAGTTGATCAATTAGTATGATTGCAAGCAAATTTTATTGTGACTGTCGTGAATGGAGATTGGCTTGATAGATCCAAACATTTTTTGAGTGAGCTTGGTATCCGATGTGAAAGTTTGGAGAGTCGGTTGCCAACTCAAGTGTCATTATCTTCATTTAGCCATGTTTCAAAATAATGAAGTCTGTAACCAATAGCCCTCGATTGGGTTGAACGTGTGACATTAATAATACAATTAAATAACTGGTGATTAATAGCTAGATTGGTGAGTGAAAATTTAGAAAAACCATTATGCATTATACACTCAGTTAAAAAACAGTTTTCTTGAAATTGCATTTAAGAATTATAAAGATTCTCTAGGAAGATATTTCTAAGCCGAATTAGAGCTCTTTGTAGAAAGAAGTAGCGAAACGGCTTCACCCAAATGTTGGCATTTGTTTTTAAATTGAAAGGGCTGTACTTTCTGCCTATTCCTTAAACATATATCACTACCAATTAATATATATATATATATATATATAAATATAAAACTTATTTTAAGCCAATTCAAGAGCCCCTTAAGTATATATCGTTGATGATATCGAGGAGAACGATTCTGGAAAAACATATCTTTTTACGTTGTCTGTAATTAACGTTTCCAGTTTTCTTTTTTTGCTCGAAAAAGCAACCACATTGAATACGTTTCGTAATTTTGACCCACGGTATGATGAGGAGTCTGTTTTTCGAAAAGGACTGAGGGGATTGTGATTGTTTTGTAATTTCGCACTGAGAAGCAACACAAGGGCTATTGTCGACAAACCTCATAATATTTAGCCTCGGTCAACTGACAGGGACGTCATCTGAACTGGCGTATTACTCTCCAATCTTCCACGCCATCCCAATGAGAGATCTTGGGACTTCGTCCCGATTTAACGTGCATGATCTCTACGATACAGCGAGTTTATGTGGCATCAAGCCTTGATCCGACGACTGGATGAAACGGAAGTGTAACGACTTCCTTCTACAGCAGCACTAGAGGTTAAAATGCCTTATTAACTAGCCTGATTAAACGTCTTTTGGCCTAGTTGGTTAGAGCATGAAAATAAGCGATCAACCTTTCTTCGGACTCACTGGCCAGGGTTCGAATCAACACTGCCGCTTCGAGACCGCAGCAAAAGCCAGTCAAGAGTCTGCCACCATTATCACTAGGCCTTAGCGGCCACGAAAAACTGGCAGAAAAGAATAAGAAATAAAAGTCGTGATACCCACTACATAAATTCTCTTTTTGCATTAGTAAAAAATGTAAACATATTGAAACTAATTCAATTCTGCAGAGTGTAGCATGTTTTGGAAACCACGAAATAGATTTTGGTCTAGTTTTATTAATGTTGCCATATTAGGAACACGAGGGCTACTGGCGAAGGACTTTGTAATTTTGAACCTCGGTCAAGTGACGAGGACGACACCTGAGCTGGCACCCCTACTTCTAACTTCCCTTTGGGGGCCGCGGTAGCCTAGTGGTCAAGGTCGTGGATAGCGGCTGGCGGTTTTCGTTCAGTCGCGGGTTCGATCCTTGGCCACCAAAGACCCGCCGTGTAGCCGGGGCTGATGCACGTTAAATCTGTTCGGGGCCCAAAGTCCTCCCGTTGGTGTGGTGTGGATGTTAGGAGAGGGGGGTGCCAGCTCAGGTGTAGTCCTCGTCACTTGACCGTGGTTCAAAATTATGAGGTCCGTCGCCAATAGCCCTCGTGTTGCTTCTAGTGCGACGTGAATAAAAACTAAACTAAACTAAATCTAACTTCCCTTTCTACTTACGTCAAATGGAGGACTTTTGGCTCCTACAGATTTAACGTGCATCAGCCTCGGCAACACGGTGGGTCTTTTGTGGCCAAGGCACGAACCCGCAACTCAGCAAAAATCCCCGACCTTAAGTCTGAAACCATGACCCGTAGGCTACGGCAGCCACAACCGAGAGATTGAATGAAACTAATCAGGATATTAACTCCAAACTTGGTCGAGAGTAAATTAGTGATATTTGCTAGCAGTAAGATAGTGACATTTTTTAAGCATTCTTAACATCAGAAAATAAATCAAAAATGTAATTAATCTTAGCAAAAAGCTTCTCTTCACTTAGCTGTCGAGATCACAAGTCTTCCCTGTGGTGTAGTGGGGAAGTTTGGATATACAATGCACAAAAAGAAAAGCTCTACTTCAGTTAATCATAAAATTATGCTCGAGGTTTCATATCCTCCCGAGGTGCGGTGGAGAAGTTGGAAGAGGGAGGTATTAGTTCAAGTGTCGTCCTCGGCATTTAATCAAAGTTCAAAATTATCAGATCCATTGCCAATATCCATCGTGTCTCTTCTAAATCACGGAACATTCAGGGTATCAAACCAGCCATTTTATTCGTGTTATAGGTAGCATAGTGGTTATGGTTTCAGATTCGTGGCAGGCGGTTTTCCTTAAGTCGTGGGTCCGAGTCTTGACCACTAAAGACCCACCTTGTAGCTGGGGCTGATGCAAGTTAAATCTATCAAAACTCACAGTCCTCCAGTTGGCTTTTGATTATGTGCGGTGTACTTAATTGTTTTTTAACGTCATATCAAGAATATAGAAGAGAGCTATTAGTGACGTAAGGCTGAGTCTCTGTTAGGTAACGAGGGCGACGCCTGAACAGGTGCCTTCTTTAAGCATCCCCACCACGCTAACGGGATGACACGAGGCATCAACAGATTTAACGTGCATCAGCCCCGCACGGCTTGTTTTTAGTGGCATCATGATGGAGATGGTCAGTTTAGTTGGTAGCTATATGGACCCTTATTTTTTTCTTCTTATATTTCACATCACCACAAGCAAAGATTTTGTGGTCCACGTTAACATGCTTCATCGTGCGATGGTCCATTGATTGAATCGTAAGCCGAATCTTCAAGACATGCATTTGGTGATCATCACGCTTAATATGATATGATGTGATTCATAGAATAACTGGTTAATAGGACGCCTGATTCCCTAAATGTTTTCTTTACTTTTTGAAATACTACTATTTTATTAACTAAGCATTATTTACATTAAAACATGGCTTTAGTTTTGTGGGTAGCTTGAATATTTACATTTACTTCGCAATTAAAAACTTAAAATAATAATTGTACCTAATTACTTTTAATGACTTTCTACACTTTTAAAGAATTGATTGCAAGTGATATTTTTTAAAATTTTCTATTAAAAGTATAAATTTTGTGG
Organism: Nephila pilipes; assembly: GCA_019974015.1. Taxonomy (NCBI): domain Eukaryota; kingdom Metazoa; phylum Arthropoda; class Arachnida; order Araneae; family Nephilidae; genus Nephila; species Nephila pilipes. The sequence goes on along the minus strand of BMAW01107994.1, from coordinate 42,890 downwards.
AAACATTCAGTTATAAGAATTAAAGTGAATTGAAATGACTTTTTAAAACTTTTATTTATCATTCAATTGAAAGAACTTTCGACAAGCATTTTTGTGTAGACAGTATCTACGTTTTCCACTTATAATATATAACCGACCCTTGTATTAATGGTAGTTAAATACAGACTCGTATCAAACTGCTCTGTCCGATATGAAAACTTGAAACAAAATGGTGTTTTTTTTTTATAAATAGAGGAATTCAACAACGTCGACATCACAAATCATACTGTATCTTTCTTAGAAACTAATGAAGAACTGCTTATCAGGATACTCAAGGCACATTCCAGCAATAAAGTACATATTGGACACTGTTGAAAGCCCTGTCAGACTTTAAATAAAGTGTGCAGCATAGTATCAGCTATATCTAGAGATTTGTTACGGGTGGCAACAATAAGCAGTTAAAAACAGACTTGCATAATAAAGGCAACTAAATCTTTTCTACTTGAAACAGACATAAATTAATGAATATTTGGCTTCTTACTGTTTTCAGTCATGTCCAAAAAATCTGAGAGAACAGGAATTTCTGAAAGTGTTCTTAAAGATGGCACAGCTTCGGAAAAGTCATTATTTTTAGACTGTGAATATAATCCTCATACCTCTAGTACCCCAGAATTAATGCCTAAGATTCGTCTACCAAAAGAAGGTACTTCTGAGACAAGGTAGAAAAGGGTAAAGATAAGTGCTCTGACGAAGCTGGAGACAATAAAAAGAGTGGGGGTATTTCCAGCGGTTTGCACGAAAAAGTATGTTGAAAATTCTCATCCTCAGTCGCAGGCATCTGTAAAACCTATTTCATCACAATTACAGGGAAAATCATCAAGCGATTACACTTCAATGAATCAAATCATAAATGTTTCAGAAGGAAATGATAAAAATGACAGTAAAGCTGGCAACGAATCCGAATATGATTCCAAGAAATGTGGTGAAAAATTTCGTGATATTGAATTAGCTATAGACCATAAATGTCCCAAAACAAAATCTTCAAGACGTTTGAGTTTACCGTTCAAGTTTGAAGATATTTTAAATAGGGGTGAGTCGCCTGAAACTGAATCAGAAATAGATCTCAACAAATCTTTTTCCGAAATGACCCCTAAAAGATCCTCTCCATCTATCAAAGCATCTGAAGATACTTCCCGGAATAACCCCGTGAAACAATCCATGAAGGAAACCTCAAAATACAAATCTGATCTCACCCTTCTTCAAGAAATGAGACTTTCCAGAGATGAATCCGGAAATGAATGTGTTAAGTCGTCAAATGAGAGGCATAAAGAAAATACTTTATTGCAGAAAATGACCAAAACTCATTCTTCTAGAGGTGTTATATGTTTGGATGGGGAACCCACATCACAATCATCTCAAGAACATAATGTTTCTGCCGAAAAAAGATCTGAAACTGAAAGAGGAAAAGAAATTTTTGATAAATATCTAAAATCAGTCACACCGAAGCAATCCTCCTCGTCTTACGAAACGTTTATGGATGATTATTCGAAAAGTACTATGATTCCGAATATGGTATATCCATCACAACTATATCTGGATTTTAATGTCAGATCGCAAAATGTATCGCCTCAAGAAGAAAAAGGTAATACTGAACACCTGTCACATGCAACACCTGAACAATTAATTCCCATTTTTAAAATTTTCACAAAGGAATCTTCACCGAGCTTCATGTCTCCGGAAGCTTTACATCTTCCCCAGTCTTCTGAGAGTTGTAACGTATCAGAAGAAAATAGATATCTTCAAAACAGAAGAGAAAAAGGAAATAAATATGTGCCAGTTGCGATACCTAGACGAAATTCTCCATATTCAAAATCAACTACAAATGATTATACGTATAAAATAGGGGCTACCGATACAGCATATTCATCACAATCTTCACAGGAACTTAACATTAGGTCCCTAAAAACATGTCCTCAAAACGAAAAGGAAAAAAGTTATGTTAAACATCTATCATATGCAACTCCTGAAAACTTATTGCCATTTTTTAAGACTTCCACACCGGAATCTTCACAGATTTCCACGTTTTTTGAAGATTTACGCCTTTCACAGTCTTCCGAGAGCTATAACATATCAGAGGAAAATAGATATCGTCAGCCCAGCTTGGGAATTGTAAGAAGTATGCGTCCTCTGACCTATCTGCAGCCTGTCACTTATCTGCGTCCTATGACCTATATGCGTCCTGTAACCGTTCTGGTTCCTATGACTCATTCACCTCAAAGGACCTATCTGTCCACTACTTCCTCTAAGCAGTCCTCTCCTTACTCAAAGCCGTCTGCATATGATTCTTCGAGTAGTATCAGAATTCCAGATGCGAGGCATTCATTTCAACCATCACTGGATTTTAACGTTGGATACCAAAAGTCGTCTACTCAAACCGAATGGGGAAGAAGTGAGAGTTCCGCTGAACGTCAATTATTTACAACTTCTGAAAAATTATCATTTGAAACGGCAGCAGGTGATTCTAACCAGAGGATTCAGTTTCCGGAAGCGTCAAACCTTTCACAATCCCCCGAGGTTTGTAACGCATCGGAAGAAAACAAATATCATCAAATCAGCAGGGGAGATATAAGAAGTAAATCTCTGCTTCTAACGACGACTAAAAGATTCTATCATTTTTCCAAGCCGTCTGCAAGTGATTCTTCGAGTGATGTTGTAATTCCCGTTGCTAGATATCCATTACCACCATCTGGATACCAAAAGCCATTTACTCAAGCCGGAAGGGAGAGTTGTACTAAGCATGTGTCATTTTCAGCTCCTGGAGAATTATATCTATTTGAAACGTCAGCAGGTGATTCTAACCAAAGTTTCCAGTTTCAAGTAACTTCAACCCTTTCAAGTTCCCCCGAGGGTTGTAACGTATCGGACGAAAACAGATATAGTCAAACCATCAGGGGAAATATAAGAAGTAAATATCAGTCCCTAACGATGTCTAAGCGATCCTCACCTTATTCCAAGCCATCTGCAAGTGATCCTTCGAGTGGTGTTATAATTCCAAATGTGGGTACATCGACCACAGCTACTTCAGGAATTTAACGTAGAATCCGAAACGACATCTCAGCACGAAGGGGGAAAAGGGTTTTCCACATCTTTAAAAGCATCTGCTACCCCGAAGAACTCATCCCCTTCGTCGAAAGATGAATCAGATAGGAATGTCAAGAAACCAACAGAAAAAAATCCATGAAGTTTTATATCTTCTTGCCAGTTGATGAAATGCTTGTTAAAGGGTAAAAGAAAAAAAAAATAGATAAGTGGAAACAGCTTTTTAGTACATATAATTTTGGTGACAAGATGTTTTCCATTTTCTGGTGCTGTGAGAAATCAAGTGTCAAAATTAGTATGCATTTTTAAGAGCAATAGCATCTAATGTAGATTTTAGGTCATCTAAAATATTATCGTGTTTTAATGACAATATTATCATTAATTACAAATACACCCCTTAATTCAAAGAAAAACTAACTAGTAATGTAATCGAACTATTAATAGGTTTTATTTCGCATATTAAGTAGTTGTTAATAGGTAATGCATGTAGATAAAAAAAAGGACAATTAGTAATAAGTTCTTTTTGAATGTTTTACAGAATTTTAATGCATTTTGAGTACTATTTGATAATGCTGTAGAGCAATTTATGTTTTAAAGACAGTAACTGAAGGAGTATCCGAACTCTTGATGATTAATTTTAATATTTTGCTTCTTTCATTGATTATACATTAACAAAAACTTTAAACATTTAAAAAAAAAATGCATGTAAATGTTTCGAAATATTCCATTTTGATGTCAAATTTCTAAATTAGTTCTGTGTTTGTAGAGAATGCAAGTGTAACACATCATTAGAAACGAAACGAAAAAATTACTTAATTTATTACTTAAAAATTACTTATAAAAATTAATTATTTTAAATTTATTATTTAAGAAATTACTTAATTAAAAATTACTTTTAAGTGAATTACTTAATTTTAAAGAAACAATTACTTAAGATGACTTTTAGATTTTCATTAGTAAGGAAATATATATCTGATCAAAATGTGCTTCTTAATTTATTTTAATTACATTTCGCCTATTTTATAGTACTTTTGAAAGTTTTTTAATGTGTGGGGACGCCAGTTAAGTTCCACAGAAATTTATATTTTAATAGCTGAACCCTTAAGCGTGCATCGATTAAATTGGCAAATACCGGCAGTTTAAAGGCTATAAAATTTTAGTAAAGGATTATGAATTGAGAAATGAAAATTTTTATCCATTTGCTCATTTTTAAGATTTCGCATTTAAACAGGAACGCATATAATGACAATATATAACATATATAGATAATTATTTTTCAATAAACACTGAGGTTTCTTTTACCATTGTTGTTCAATGTTTGTCTAAGTTTGTTATAAGCATTTAAATAATAGATAAAATCAGTACACCAATCTTAATATTTAATCCTTATCTTATGCTAAGGATACTGAAGTTCTAATTCTGATACCACCTAAGACCTGCCGTGTTGATGCACGGTAAGTGGACATTAAATCTGGTATAAGTTCCAAGTCCTTCCATTGGCAGGGCGAGGAAGTACGAAGTTTCTCATCAGTATACCCGTGTGATGACTGGGTTGTGAAAGAATAGCCCATTGTTGCTCATGCACGACATGTGAGGTGACTACGATGGGTTCCCAGGGTCAGGTGTTAAAGCAGGGACTCTGGCTCTTGGTTTTCTTTCTTTCCCTTGGGGCTTACTGTCTTTGGTAAATACGGATGATGTGCCCTATGGATGCCTTAGCGATCCTTCTTTAATATTTGACCCTCCCTATGTCGAACTTTTTTATCTTTCATCCATTTTTCAAACATATAGACCAATTACGTCTCGTTTGGCGTAACACAGTCACATCTGGCTCATACACCATTAAACAACTTTCACTCACACACTCCTTAGAAAACGTTCCCCAATGAATGTAAATTTTTTAAATACATAAATTGCATTTTGTGTTACTTCAAGCAAACTTTTAATAAATTTTCAAAGGGTTCTTTTTCTTAATTTTTGGATACTACGATCACTAAACAAGACGATTGAATTCAGTGCAATGGGTTAAATCCCTAGAAATATTCGCTAGCAATATGTCGTTGAAACGTAAGGTTTTTTTTAACAGTTCATAATATGCTGTTTAAGTAAATTTTAGCAATTTACTGAACGTTTTTCCAATATGTGGAATAAATGCCTGAGGTGCGATAGCTTAGCGTGCTAAATATAATTGGATTTGAATCACTTTTTCATATGTCTTGACATATATGTTTGAATGGCTTATGAGCTATATGGAGCAAAGCTATCATCCCTAATAAGTGCCCTCAGGACTTAACTTAATTACGGGCATCAATCACCGGAGGACTATAGTTATCTTCTTTCTAAACCATGGTATTGACTGTCTTTGATATTCACATTTGGCAAGAAATACCGCAAGAGACCATCAGGGAGCTTCATCACTCCAGGCCACGTCGTGGGCCGCGGTAGCCTAGTGGTCAAGGTCGTGGACTAGCGCCGGCGGATTTCGCTCAGTCGCGGGTTCGATCCTTGGCCGCCAAAGACCCGCCGTGTAGCCGGGGCTGATGCACGTTAAATCTGTTCGGGGTCCAAAGTCCTCCCGTTGGCGTGGTGTGGATGTTAGGAGAGGGGGTGCCAGCTCAGGTGTCGTCCTCGTCACTTGACCGTGGTTCAAAATTACGAGGTCCGTCGCCAATAGCCCTCGTGTTGCTTCTAGTGCGACGTTAATAAAAACTAAACTAAAACCAGGCCCCGTCGTATGACAGCTTGCATCCAGGCTGGAGGTGGGTCAACACCTTATTGAGCTCGTTACTTTGTAACTCTGAAACAAATCATTCATTTTTTCTGAAAATTGAATCGATTTCTATTCTGTACATAATTTTCCTACCCTTCAATTTTTGTCTCCATCGGATAACCACTTTTTGGTGCTTCGCTTTTTGGTTCTAGTTTGTAGAATAATATGCTAAAATAGTACTACCTGATCCTCCATGTAGTCGAGATTTAAATCCTAAAATCCTACACAGCACTTTTTGATTGTTTATGGGGAAACATTTACAAGAGAAGGATATTAAAAGTTTCCGTCTACGAATATCTTTTGTTTTAATTTATTGATTATTATGCAATGTATGAGGATATTTCACGGAAAGCGCTGGTTCTTTCGATGAGGAAAATGGGACAAGTTGTTGTAGCAAACTAGGATATCACACTAAAAATTAAGTTTTTGTTTTAAATTTAAAATTATTTTTTGTTACATTGAGTTTGTGTCCAGTTCTTTTTATTTATTTTTTTGAGAGAGGATTACAATGTAAGCTCTATATAATTTGCAATTTAAATATATAGTTTGTTGAAATCAAATAATACTGTCCGAAATATCAGAAGTTTTCTTTTACTTTAAAAGTACATTAGAATAGGAAATTATTATTCAATGGCATCAACTAAAGCGTCTATCAAAAGGTTTTAGTACATTGTATATAAATATTAGGAAAAGAGAAAAAAATGTTGCTGTAAAAACAAAAAACAAAAAAAATATGAAACAAAAACTTTCTTATTTATTGAGGTATTTCTTTTAATATCGAGATGTATTCCTCGCTTCTTAACCGAAGTTCACAACTATGAGGTCCGTCGTCTATAGCCCTCGTGTTGCTACAAGAGTGACGTTAATAAAAAAAAAACGAATCAATATTTTAATATAAATGAATTTTTTATTATAAGAAAATTTGATTATGAAATAGTCGCCATCTCTTTATCCTTGGATAAAATATGATAGAATAAATAGAAAAATATTATATCGTTTTTGTCGATTCTAAGACGGCAATTACTCTCTTAAAAACTTTTCATCTTTCCAATTGTGAGATCTCTTGGAACTGCATGGAAAAAATAGACAAATTGTTGAATATTAAGAACCGCATTGTCCTTCAGTGGATTCAAAGCATTGCGGGAAGTATGGAAATGAGCAGCAGATATGTTGTCCAAAGATGGATCTCAAATGATGCAACCAAATCCTCCTTTCCCTCTGCGACATATAAAAAGATATATATCCTCTTCTTTCAAATCTAATCGTCTCAGCATATACAGAGAAAAGGTCTCTGGGAAAAATGGAAATCCCTATTGAATAAGTATCAAGAATTTCCTTTTTCTTCCCTAGAGCGGTTGGAGTGGCCTGCTTTAGACTTGCTACGGGTCGTTACAATCTACAGAGCCACCTGTATAGAATTGGATTCACGAGCATAGATATTTATCCTCCTGCGATCATGGAGTGGCCATGAATGGAGCTAAGCCCTGCTGTCCTCTAAGTTTTTAACTCATTTGTGTTTTACTGACTCCTTGTATGACTGTCTTTGGTATTCACATTTGTCAAGAAATACCGCAGGAGACCATCAGGGAGCTTCATCACTCCAGGCCACGTCGTGGGCCGCGGTAGTCTAGTGGTCAAGGTCGTGGACTAGCGGCCGGCGGATTTCGTTCAGTCGTGGGTTCGATCCTTGACCGCCAAAGACTCGCCATGTAGCCGGGGCTGATGCAAGTTAAATCTGTTTGGGGCCCAAAGTCCTCCCATTGGCGTAGTGTGGATGTTAGGAGAGGGGGGTGCCAGTTTAGGTGTCGCCCTCGTCACTTGACCGTGGTTCAAAATTACGAAGTCCGTCGCCAATAGCCCTCGTGTTGCTTCTAGTGCGACATTAATAAAAATTAAACTAAACTAAACTAAACTCACTGTATTGGGCTGCTCGTCCCCTCTTGACTGAAAGGTCGGAGACGGGTAATAAGGTAAAAAAAAATTTAATATCGAAAATTTCATAGAATTTTTTAAAAATTTTTCTTTAGGCATACAACAGTGTAAAAATTTAAATCGACGTTCATCTAGTGCCGCTGTCGGTTTGTTAAAACCTTTTAAATGCATTTTTTTTTCCGATGCATGATTTCAGTACTGAATGAACGCGTTAACCTAATAGTCATGGTAGCGAACTTGCGACCAGTTTTATTTGCATTGAATTGAGAGTTCAAGTTCTATTGTTATTAAAGACCCGTGTGGTGACCGGGAATGACAAAATAGTCCCACTGTAGCTCATGCATGTCGTAAGAGGCGACAAAAATGGGTACCCAGCGTCTGGGTGTATAGCCGGTCACCCTGCTCCTGGGGATTATATCAGGGGACCTCGGGGACTTGCCTTCTTCAGGTAAGTATGGGCATCATGACCCCGAGGCACTCTAGTGATCTTTTTCTTTCCCGTGGGGTTTACCGTCTTTGGTAAACACGGGTGACGCATTACCGGAATGCCAAAGCGATCCTTCTCTATTTTTGACCCTCCTTCTTGTCAATCACTTTTTTTTATCTTTTTTTCAACACATCTAGACCACAGTTTAATTTTGTTTGGCGCAGCATAGCCATATCTGGCTCTTGTGCCAATAAACTTTACATTCACTCACTCACTCACTATTGTTATTAAAGAGCCGCTCAGTTGCGGAGGTGAAGTTAGATATCAACCTTGAAGCTCAAGAAAGCCGGTTAGACACTTCCTTACAGATGATCACATTAAAGCACTAATCGAGAATAAACCACACTGTACGTCACGTAAATCAAGAAATTGTTAAAAATATTAAAATACACATCCACGAGCATTTTGCAAAGTTTGCCTACATGAGCAATTTTGATGTAAACGATCCCCAAGACTTAAAGGAGAAATATCTAAATCCTATTTCCATTTGCGATTCTCTCTATAAATTCAACGAAGAGACACCATTTTTGAAGCAGGTAAAGATGAACAATGGATAATGATAAATTTGATAAGGGGGCATGAACAATGGGCAAATGTCCTGTGAAAAACGGAATGAATCAACTTTTGAAGTGAATAAAGCTGGTCTTCATCCGAAGAAAGGGGCCGTGGTAGCCTAGTGGTCAAGGTCGTGGACTAGCGGCCGGCGGTTTTCGTTCAGTCGCGAGTTCGATCCTTGGCCATCAAAGACCGCCGTGTAGCCAGGGCTGATGCACGTAAAATCTGTTTGGGGCCCAAAGTCCTCCCGTTGGCGTGGTGTGGATGTTAATAGAGGGGGTGCCAGCTCATGTGTCGTCCTCGTCACTTTATCGTGGTTCAAAATTACGAGGTCCGTCGCCAATAGCCCTCGTATTGCTTCTAGTGCGACGTTAATAAAAACTTAACTAAACTCATCTGAAGAAAGTCATACTCTGTGTGCTGAGTCATACTGCTTTACGACTTTTTACCAAACAACAAGACAATAAATTTAGAACATTTTTGCATTCAATTAGACGAATTAAAGACAGAAATTTAACAAAAATTTCCAAAAGTAAAGAGTCCGATTAGCATTGTGTTCTATAATGCAATGCGCGTCTTCTCGTGTCTCTAACATATCAACAAAAGCTACCAGAATTCGGTTGGGATATTCTGCTTCGTCCACCAGATTCACCAGAACTCATGCATTTTAACATTTCTATATATTTCGAGTGGCCACGGTAGTCTATTACTCATGGTCATGGATTCGTGGACGGCAGTTTTCGTCGATTCACGGGTTCGAGCCTTGGTGCCACTAAAGTACCGCCGTGTAGCCGGGACTGATGCATGTTAAATCTGTCGGGGCCCAAAGACTATCCAAGGCGGAAGAACTTTGGACTCTGAATAAGAAAGTGGTGTAGAATTTAGGAAAGTAGTACGAGCTCAAGTGCCCTCCACGTCATTTGACAGAGTTCTAGATCACGAGGTCAGTTTCCATGAGCCCTCGTACCCAGCGTCTGGGGGCATAGCCGGGCACCCTGCCCCTGGGGATTATATCAGGGGACCTCAGGGACTTGCCTTCGTTAGGTAAGTACGGGCATCATGACCCCGAGGTACCCTAGTTATCTTTTTCTTTCCCATGGGGTTTACTGTCTTTGGTAAACACAGGTGACGCGCCCCCGAGTTACCCTAGCGATCCTTCTCTACTTTCGACCCTCCTTGTCAACCAATTTGTCTTTTCTTCAATTTCTTCTCGTCTAGACCAAAGTTAAATCTTGTTTGGCGCAGCATAGCCATACCCTGGCTCCTGCGCCAACAAATTTTACTTTCTCACTTGACCTTCTTGTCAATCAATCGTTTTTCATTGTTTTACCGTCTAGATCACAGATTTACCTTCTTTGGCGCAGTATGGCCATGTCTGGCTCTTGTGCCAATAAAACTTCACTATCATCATCAACCATGAGCCCTCGTGTTGCCTCTAGTGCAACGTCAAGGAAACCAAACTAAACTAACAAACCTTTTAAAGGAAAAAACTTGAGCGTTTTCATTGAAATGGGAAAAAAAAAAAAAAAAAAAAAAAAAAAAAAAAACATATATAAATGGTTTTCGCTGAAACTCCTGAGAGATTTTGGAAGAATGAAATTGTTAAAGTTGGCTGAAAAATGGAGAAAAGTTGTGGAACAGAATGACAAATACATAATTTAAGAGATGAATACCAAAATATAAATATGGTGCTTTTCATTTTTCCTTCAAAATTGGCACGAACTTTCCTGACAATCTAACGGATTCTCCCGAATGGGTACATTCTCATATTTCGTGTATTTAAATTGAATTGCGTGGCAAAAAGAGGCATCAAAAAAAGATAAAGAATTGACGAGACGGAAAAAAAGAGTTTTACGCCTGTAAACTTTAAAGCACAAAATTCAAAATAAGTCTCGGGATTTTCTTCATTATCTTTTCAGATATTTAATTAAAATGGAGTATAACATTGGGTTTTTCTTTTGTTCCATGTACCAAGGTGGGTGAGGTCACCTAGTGGTCATGGTTGCGGACTCGTGTTCGTCGTGGTTTTCATCGAGTCATGGGTTTGATTCCGATCGGCCGGTGGTTGTCCTAGCGATCCTTCTATATTTTCGATCCTCCTTCTTGTCAACCACTTTTTGTTTTTTTTTCCACTTCACGTCTGGACCACAGTTAAATATTGTTTGGCGCAGCACAGCCATATCTGGCTCTTGCGCCAATAAAACTTCACTATCATCAGCTCAGGCCGGTAGAGATGCAGTTTGAATCTCACTCGGATGGTGACTGGGTGTGAAAGATTAGTTGCACTGTAGATGATGCATGTCGTGAGAGGTGACTAAAATGGGAACCCAGTGTTTGGGGGTATACCGGGTACCCCGCTCCTTGGAATTATATCATGATTCTTCAGGGGCTTGCCTTCTTTATGTATGTCCGAGTATCATGACTACCGGGCACCCTTTTGATCTTTTTCTTTCTTATGGGGTTTACTATCTTGAGTAAATATGGGTGACGCGTCCCCAAGACACTCTAGCGGTTCTTCTCTCTATTCTACCTTCTCCTTGTTGTCAAATCTCTTATCTTTCCACTTTTTTTCAAACGTATAGACCGCAGTTACATCTTGTTTGTCGCAGCATATCATATCTGGTCCTTACACCATTCAATTTCATTTTCACCATTGGCATAGTGCGGAAATTAGGAGAGGGAATGCCAACTCAGGTGTCGTCCTCGTCACTTGACCGATGCTCAAATTTACGAGGTCCGTCGCCAATAATCCTCGTGTTGCTTCTGGTGCGACGTTAACAAAACCAAATCAATCACTCTTTCATAGTCACGCAGGTTAAATCTGGTCGAGGTCCCATATCCTGTCATTGGTGTGGTATGGAAATTTGGAGATGGAGGTGCCAGCTCAAGTATTGTACTCGTCACATTTGATTGAAGATAAAGAATTACGAGCTCCATCGGCAGTAGCAATAGTGTCTCTTCTAAATGTGAAATTAATAAACTCTCAATCATTCAACCTTTTCAATGTGTCATTATAGCAACTGGCTTTTTGGTGTTTCAGTATCATTAATCTACCTTTTTATTCAACTTGGGATAGATTTTAGTTTTGTTTAGTTTTCATTAAAATCGCGCAAGAAGCAACACGGTCTATTGGCGATGGACCTCGTATTTTTAACCTCAGTCCAGTGACGAGGACGACACCTGAGCTGGCGCCTCCCTCTCCTAACTTCCACACCACTCCAAAGGGGACTTTAGGCCCCGACAGATTTAACGTGCATCAGCTCTGGCTACACGGCGGGTCTTTTGCTGCCAAAGCACGAATCCGTGTTTGAATGAAAATCGCAGGCCGTGAATCCGAAACAATGATCACTAGGCTACTGCGGCCACTTCAACTTAGGATAATAGCTATTGTTCCTCTATATCCTATACAACTAACTAATTAATTATCTTGTATAAGACTCATATTTTTTGATTTAAAAATAAAATGTTCAACTTCCTAGAGTAACGAAATGCGATTATTAAATTTTGTATTCCATTGAAAATATACCAACCATCCGTAATATGTTTTAATAGGATAAAAATAAAATTAATGCAATACTTATTTATCTATTAATAAAATTCAAACTGTAAATTGAAATATGTGAGATTAACTTTCTCCAGTTTCAGAAATTTAATACAGTGGTAATTAATAAACACTGGGTAGAAAACACTTAACTACTATTTGACGAATCTAATAACAATATTTATTTAAGCTTGGAATTAATTTTAGCGTGTTCTTAATGAAATAAATACGAAGCGGTAGCATTATGGTTGAATTTCTCGTATTACTAAGAAATAAGCGAGATATCTGAATACATATACAATTCATTCTGTGTATTAACTGATTCTTTGTACATAATGATGTAAATTACAGCTCGTAATGTTGGTTTTGTTTGGTTTGAGATAGCTATAGATTTAAGTAACGCGCAGTATAGTAAAGTTTTAGTTATTAACAAATATTGCGAGAATTAATTATTACTAAATAAAAACTATCGATACAGGAACTTAATTTTTATTTATTATTCTTAAGAGATTTCACTACGTAGCCATCACCCAGAATCATAAATTTCTCCTAGAGTTCCTTAATCTTTCAAAAATTGTCGCTTACTATTGTTTCATAAGTTTAAATTTGTTTGGGTTTTATTTTCTTTTTTTATCGTTACTTACTTGTTTTTCAAAAAAAAAAAAAAAAAAAAAAAAAAAATTAGCATTTTACACCAAATTTAAAATTTCTCTCTTTTTTCCCCTTCAATCATTTTTTTTTTTTTCCTAATAAGACATTTGGAGTATTTTAGTAGCCGCGGTTACCTAATGATCAAGGTCGCGGCCAACGTTTTCGTCGAGTCACAGGTTCGAATTTTGATGCCAATAAACACCCTAGGTTGACTGCTACCATCATGACCCTGAAATCCGCCATTGTCCACCCATTCTTGCCAGCAACTTCTAATCACCGCGTCTCTTCTACCCATATGACGAGCGACTCTCCGATTTTCCCTGCCTCTTTGAATGCAATGATACGACCTGTTTCAAACTCTGACAGTTGCTCGTAATAAGTTTGAATCCTGCGGCGGGGCATTTTTTTATTCGTTGAAAGGTATCCTAAATCGCAATGCTACAGAAAATTTGACCATCAAATTGGGAATCGTTTCTTATATACACCTGCGGAGTGCACACTTCCGATGCGCTGTAGGTTCCGTTATTCATTCCGTTCCAAATGCCTTTGCATGTGAAGTTTCATTACAATCGGGAAACTGCTCCTTCGTCTGTAGTTTTTTTTTTTGTTACAGAGTGTATTAGTAGAGCGTAGTTTTTTGGTGTGTTAATAATAATATTTTAATAACTATAAAGTTTTATAAAAGTAATTTCGGACTCATACTATTTTTTTTTATTGTGAACATGATTTGAGAGATCTGGTAATAATACATATTTTTGCATTTAGGTACCATTTAAAAATAAATATAAAGGTATAAAAAAGTATACACCTCATTCATAATATAATGTATAAAACATTATGAACAAAATTTTTAATGAAACCATTGTATATTTCTGTTGATAATATTACAGAGTTTTTTATTTTAAGTATTTCAATTTTCTTCTTTTTTCATATATAAAAATATACTCTTAAAAAATTAAGCATTACTTAGAGCAAAATAGTATATATCGTTGGTTAATTATATTAATTGGGAGCCATAATAGTGGCATAAAAATATGGAACCAAGCAGTGTAATAGTACTTATAAAATGTACCTAAATGCAAGTATGTATTTAACGATCTTGCAAATAATGTTCATATTCAACTTAGAATAAATACCTCCTTAACTTAAAAATTGCTTATAATTATTTTAAAGAATGATTCAAACATCACTAGCATACAAATAATATAAGCTCTACTAATACTTTAAAGTTTATTTGTCACAAAAAGCAAGCATTCGAATATTTGGTATTTTCCTATTTCTCACATATTATTTATTCTTATAGTACAATTTAGAACCACAAAGAGAATGAGAAAAGTAATGATTCGTAAAGAAAATCAATCTTTTAAGTCATTCCTACTGTAAACACCTTAAGTGTAGATGAAAGGAAAGATTGCGAGAGAAAATAGTTATTATATTTAAGCGGAGCGGTTGATGACAGCATTGATTAAAGAGGGTAATAAAAGTGAGACACTGAATTGACGATAAGATAAGCAATGATTCATTCTTTCTGTTTCCTCTTACAGAAAGAATCGCAGTCATAAATTAATCGCTGAAGAACTTAATGAAATGTAGAAATGTTCTCGTATAACTGTAAGTAAATTTCATAATAAAATTATTTATTGTGTATTGGAATTATACTGCTGCCCATGAACATTGCAACGCCATACAGGAAAGAAAATACAAAAAAGATATTTGTTGAACGCAAATAGTATGATATATGAGAAAATAATTAAGTTTGCAAGCAGTTCGGGGTTTACAGGGGTGCGAAATTAGTAGAAAAATATGTATGGCAGCTAAATCGGCCCATACCCGATTAGGTATGGAGTCAAACTGGACATGGATGACAGAAACAGGCAACTCTTTCTATAATGCTTCAAGTCTATGCCACACTACATGAACAGGATTAGCTGTAGAAGAGTGGAGAGACAATCTCTCAGCAACACACGACCAAATGATTTCAATTGGCTGCCGATCTCGAGACCATGCAGGTCAGAGTAACAATCGAATACCCTGTGTATCGAGGAAAGTCAGAACGCTATGTGTAACATGTGGTCTTACATTATCTTGTTGGAAGATGGCGTTTGGCAGGCCTCGAAGATAAGGCACAATCAGTGGTCGTAAGATATCAGAAATGTATTGATCTTCATTCAAATTATCGTCGATCCGAACTAGAGATGTGCGTTTCGTGTACCCATTGCCTACCCAAATCATCACGGTAGGTGCGCAGCCCCTATGCCGATATCGAATGCAAACAGGCTACGAGTGGTCTCCTCGGTGTCTCCAGGCACGTATTAGGCCATAAGAATACCAGCACGCAGAGCCGGAACTCGTTTGAAAAGATTGACATTGAGCCACTCCTGTATCCAGCTTTGTCATTCGGCGCACTAGAATTGATGTCTCTCTCTATTCTGCGATGTCAAGGGAAGTCGAAGTAATAGTCACCGAGCTGATAGTCCATGCTACTGCAAACGCCGTCGCACCGCACGAGCAGGCATTGGGCGTGCTATAAACATGCTCATTTCCTGACGATAGGTCCGTGATGCGGTTGTACGGTTTTGCAGGGCCTACCTCACAATATGTCTTTCCGATTGGGAGTTGGTCATGGGAGGCAGTGGAGATTCTTCATCCCGTTCAGTATGGTCCTAAGCAATCCATCCATTACATATTTACATGACAGTGGCTAAATTGCGACCAGTATGACGGGCGATATCACGGAATGATAATCTTCACTCTCGAAGTTGTCATTTATCTAGGAGAGAAGGTTATTGACGATATGACTGCATAAGATAGCCAAGAGGTACAGGTGTAAGAAGAAATTGATGAAGCACGTTTGGTAAAAATGATATCTGAAATCCATGATAACTCAAAGGATGAGATCATAGGTGAAAGCAAATGATTTTAAAAGTGTACTCTACAAAGCATAAAGAAAAGTCTAGGCCTAGCTGAAAAGTTAGATTCATATTTCTTAAATGAAGATTCTTGAAATGAAGGAACACAAAATGTAAGAAAGAATTTCATAAGTGCTTAGCACCATAGAAGGAAATTTATAAAAGTATTTTAACTAAAAGCAAGCAATCTAAAACAACATGGATCTGATGATAATGCAGAAAAATGAGCAGAGGATCAAGATATCTGGCCAAAAAGAAAAAGTCCTCGGTTAATAGCGATGACGAAAACAATATTGCTTAATTTATATGAATATGTAATACGAAAATTTTAGTAAAGATACATATCTTAATTTTGAATATATAACAACAACCCGTGTGTTTAAATTTTGGAACCTAATCCCCCTTTTCGTACTAGATTTTGTTTATATATAGCACAGATTCGCATTACACGACAGTTTTTCGGAACATAACTCCCGTGTTATACGGAGACTATCTTTGCAGTATTTTTCTTTTCAACATTTTTCTACTCAACAATTTTTGGATTTGTGTTCTTATATTCCTATTCTGGTCACATTAAAAACTCTCATTTCATCCGTAGTATCTAAAAAATTGAAAAACACTTGAACTAAAACCTAATACCATTTAGATATTGTAAGCAAATTATTCTGAATCTTATTGACTCATCTTGTTGCATGTTGCCATTTTAGAGAATAAACCTGTTTTTGTCATAAATATTTACGCATTTACAAGGTGAGGCTGTGACATTGGGCTATTCGCGGTTTCTCTTCACTAACCTTGGGGACTTTCAATTGAGATTGATTGCTTTCACTAAACAACCTTTGCCCAACCAAAAATGAAACGTGTTGCATAAAATAGTATGTAAAGCAGTTAGGAATGAAGTGAAGTGTTAGGAATTATATAAACTCCTTCGGAAGGAGTAGAGTATCTGAAAGGAGATCTGAAAGAGTAGCCGAAGAAGGAATTAAAGTCTATTGTGGAAGGTTCGAGTAGTGATTGTCGTAGAAAGATTGATCTAGTGTTTTCAACAGTGGTTCCGGAATCTGAGTTGCAGTCGATACAGTACTATTGGTAAGAGGCTGTTATATTACTATTGGTGGGTTGAATTAAGGTGTTAGCCAGCTTAACCTGGAGAGCGTAGTTATTGGTGTCATAGTAAATATATATTAATAAATTGTGAAAGTTGTTTTGGTGGTTTTGTAATTATTTGTGTCGTAGTATTTAATATTTGAATTTAGTGATGGCACAAGAGGACGCCCTGGTCGGTAGGGCGTTACAAGGATACTAAAAATGAGACAAACGCTATAAAACATTTTATTTTGATGTAATACATATTCACTTATTATCATCGTCTCTCTCAATATACATCTCTCCTCTATCCCTATAACGTTCCATGCAAATCTTCCATTGTTCGAAACAGTGCTAGCTGTCTTCTTCTGTCAGCCGTCCAGACACTTGCCACATTCTCTTTTCCAGTTTCAGCGGACTCAAATCTTGTATCTCTTAATACAGATTCCACTTTAAGGAAACAGATAGAAGTCGCATGGATTAAGATCCGGTGAATAAGACGGATGGTCTAACACTGTGATGCTGCACTTGGCTAGAAATCTTTTTACAGACAATACAAAATGACCCGTCGCATTTTCTTGGTAGAAAAAATTAATGTGTGGATTCTTTGTCAATTTCTACTGTCTCAACAATCGACTGTCAGATCGAACAAGAGTACCGATTTCTTCGATATTGTCATCCGTTTTAGAGATCGAATAGCGATACGGGCGTGAATTCTCTTCGATGTTTTCTCGACCATCATCAAAAAGCTTAAATCACTCGAAAACATCTTTGAATAAATTATAATTTTCAGTAGCGAATTTTCACGTTTCATGTGAAATTTTACAACAATTCGCTACACACTTAAAATATTTTCCTGTGAAACAAAAAATAACTGTAATACGAACAAAGGCTGCGGATATATGGATTTGTGTTTACAGAAGCGAGAGGCACTACATTAGAAAGAGGCTTCCCTCTAAACAGCTGTCTGCCGCTAGAGTTTGACACATGCGTACTTCTAAAATTGCGTCAGTATCGTTATTTAATAGCCACGCCTCTTATATGTTGCATATAATTGAAATCGCGCCAATGATTCTTATATGTCTCGTAACTAAGCAAAAGAAGTGTGAAAGGAGAATACAAGTAGGTTGTATGTAATACGACTCACCTCGTGCATCATGTAGATTGTAAATACCTCTTATTTGCACTTACATACATCTATAGATACAATGATGTAAACCTCATATTACGTAAAACGATTATAAAAATCTTCTAGGAATGTCACCAATAGGAGAGATAGTCATTGCTTATTAGGCTAAGACCCCTTTTTCTAGTAAACTTTTTTTGTTTTGACGCATTAATCGCCATCCTCATAATTAGTGGGCGCTTCAACATTTACCGACTTGACACTACATCTCATCCTTCTATAACAGATATAGAAATGCTTTAAAGGGATCAGCCTATATCTGTCTTCTCTCTCAGGATGAGCTTGTTGTTACCCAGTTGAGACTATGCTATACGATGCAGATGAAGGATTTGTTGCAGTATCAGATTGTAATACAGACTTACTAATTTAGTGGTATTTAACTTAAATTTAAATAAAATTACTTTATCAACGACAAATCATTTTATTCAACAACTCTCGTTATCGTTTTTCACAAACGCTGGTTATATCAAAATTAAAATTGTTGCCAACACCGTAATGTAAAGAAAAATGTTACAAAAAGTTAAGCAAATATGATTTTAACAATAATTTATAAAGTAATATTTACGATTATTAAAATATTTGAATTAAAGTTTTTC
>BMAW01107994.1:0-18950 GCA_019974015.1 Nephila pilipes | reverse complement strand
AATGGGTATTAGTAATTTTAATATTATAAAAAAAATTATAATTCGTTAGGCTTCAGGTAGTTTTAGAAAATTGATTTAAAACGGTTAGTCGAAATTTTAGTAATTTTTATATATTCTCTTTTGTTCAAATTAAGCGTGAATTTTCATTTTATCAACTAATGTATTTCTCACAAAATGACTTCTCAGTCACTGTAATTATATTTCACATTTTATCTCTGTAATATTAAATACGCCTAAAATTAATACTCAGTGAACTAAGTATTTGTTATTATCGAATTTTGATCTATAATTGATGATATAATATTCTAAATTTCTCTATAATTATGCAAAAGAGAAACATGAGCATAACCTATTTAGACATAATAAATCATAGCTTGTTGTCCTGACCTATGATGGAATACATATTAACTAGACGATTATATGCATATTATGTTGTATTCGGAATAATTAATTGCTCTAACACAAGATGATTTAGACAAGCATTCAAGAATCATTAAGTGTGTATAAGAACTTAAAAAACTTTACGACGTAAAAGTTCACGATATATGTTATCAAAATAAATATGGTAAATAAGATATTCATTCCATGTTAAAATTTGTTTTTCAGAATAGATAAGTTATTATTTTTATTGCTCATAAATATTGTTAAGTCGTTCGATATTTGTTAGGATAATAATTTGAATGGTAATTTTGAATTTCAAGAAAAATGCAAGGAAAATTTGTTTTGTAAATGTACCGGAAAAAAATATTTTTGCCTTCGGGAAAATCTTTCAATAGTCTTAGTTACTTGATAAGTAAAACAATATGTATTAATTACGTATTAATGAAAACAAAAATAAACACGTAGTTATTTAAAACTTGCTACATTTAAAGTATACATGGTGAGTTTATCACCTGATCTCTGGAACAAAATTGGGATTTATGTAATAAACTTGTTTAGATAAATCTCGTTCTTAACGTTTTTTCTTAACTTATAAAATAATCTTAAAAATGAGATGCTTCAAATTTCGCAGAGAAAAACACGAAGAAAAACAATTTAAAGTATAAGGGAAAACTATTTTATTGCTATCTGTAGTCGTTCCGAAATCCACTAGTTGTTGAAAATTTATTATTTTACTAATTTATTTTAATAAAGATTATTAAGTTTCTATTTTCGACTTCCATCAAATTAACAAAGCATGCATGAATAATTTACTTAATGAAACATAATCCAAGATAAGTTTAAGTAGTGATGAAATTACTTTTCAGACTTCTGCATCGGTATCAATTTTTAGCTGTTATATAATTCACCAAAAAACAATGAAGTAACGCTCTTCGAACTTTAAAAATGAAGTTAATTAAAACTACTTAAGATGCCTATGAAAACTTTCAAACGCATTAAAAATGACCATATTTATTAAAAAACGTTTTGAATCAATTCATTAATATTTCATTAAAACTAAGTCTTCTCATCAGACTAAGTTGCTTTAATTCTGGTAGCTAATACCCATCAATCCAAATAAGGTATGAAAAAGTAGAACATAAAAAGTACTTTTTTCCTCAGGGGATTCTCATTAAATATTAACATATATTATTATAAAAATTCTTTAATAGTTAGTATCAAATAATCGAAATAATATCCGGGGAAGAAAGGAAGTAAGTAAATAGAAGAGAGATGTATTGTTTCCTTTTTTTTTTAAATATTTAATTAAATATTGTTTGTTATTTCTTCTTTTCACAATTTAAATTTAATTTAACTTGTATTCCTTTACGGTGTATCATATTTAGTTTTAGCATGAAGCATCTTGTATAAATTAGTTATTGGCTGCTAACAGTTAATGGCATTGTGACATTTCACTATCGTATTTAAATGAGTTCAGATTGTGAGCTTTGTGTAAATGATGATCAAATTGTAAGATCAGCTCTATCACGATTTTCCCTTCAACAAACATCGAGGATTTTTCTGTTTCAATAGTTTAAAATTAAATTGTGCTCAAAAGTATTGCGCAATTCATAAGGTAGATTGATATCATAAAGTGCAATAAATAGACTTCATGGACTACATTTATAAGCAGCGATGAACTGAGAAAGAGAAGGCTGCGATAGCTTCGTGGTCATTGTCGAGAAAGGACTCGAGCCTTTATGCCACTAAAGACCCGCCGTGTAGCTGGAGCTGTCGATTAAGAATATTAAAGCTAGAAATCTGAATAATTACATATATAGTCGATATTAAATACTAAATTTGTCAGGAGAAACAAAACGAGTTTTGCATAATTTACTTAAGCCAAATTTCCGAATAAGATAAATTTTTATGCATTTCATTTGCTGAACTGTAAAATTTTGTTTGTTTGTTTTATGTATCACACAATGAAATCATTATATTAAAATATATGATTATTTTATGTCAACAATTAAATAAATAATGTATTTACATAATTAATTACTTCTGCATTAAAGTAAAAGTATAGAAATTCAGCTATATAAATTAGTAATGCAATGTCTCATTAAATTCACCTCAGTTCAGTCATGTAATAAATTGCAAAAAAATGTATTAGGAGCTTTAAAGTGAATCCGAGTCAACCGAATCGCACTTTTTTCTAAAATATTTTACATTTCATTAATTAACTTGGTAATAGGTACATCCTATGTAAGACGTTATACAGGTTTTTTGGAGATTATGAGGTTTATTTTAGCAACTGAAGCTTTATTGAACTGAAGTAGGAAAAGAGTTTTTCGTAATGATAGAGATTTTAAAAATATTAATATAAAATTATCACAATAAATCTTGGTTTTCGTAATACAGGAAACAAGTTTACACAAGCAATTTAGGAAAAAGAAAATTGTGTGTAATGTATAGCATCTTATTTTGATTTAAATATAATTAAAGAAAGAGAAAAGTGTTAAAAATGCAGCATTTTTCTTCTGTCATGTAAAGTTAATGGCTTGTACTAGTTTAATAGAAATAATTAAAATTATATCAGTAACGAACAGTGTTCCACCTAAAGCTTGCGCTTAAAATATAGTTTCGAAAGTAATTTGAGTTCTAAGACATTAATTTCATTTTGTTAACGGGTTTCTCTATTATTTCACGTTATTTCCTGAAAGTTGAAGATTTAATAGAGTTTAGCTATAACTCAATGGCCAAACACAAAATTTAGCTTGATATGGTTAATTTAATAATGTTTTACTTCTTACAATGAATTTAATGCTGCATCTATTTGTAAAGTTTCCGTGTGTGAATAATATACTATATTCTTAAGGATAACAAAGTATTTTTAAGAAATAAATGAACATCAATATAGGTTATACATTTCTAATAAATGTTTTTTGTTTAAGAATCAAATTGCCACATATTTTCACTAGAGGTTAAGTTAAATTATACATTAAATCATTCAACAGTTTAATTTTCTTATTTTATCCAGAGATCGATGACACTTAAGACAGAAATAATGTTTGAAATTCAAAACAGCAACACTTACATGCAATCTTAAGAAAAAAATTAAGAAATAATTTAATTTTTTAAATATTTAAGTCTAATTAATATGATCATCTGCCAACGAAGAGTAAATAAATTATAATACTTAAAATATTCTACTTTCCCGTATGAATGTTAAACCTATTATTGAGAATACATCATGTAAAACATTTTTTATTAAATTTTCAATTTTAAAGACATTTCCTTTTAATAATTCTTATTTTTTAATAAATTTCAGTATTATTTGCTCTAAATATATTGTATGTTACACTGAAGATGTTTGTATTTCTAACATATATCTGGTAAAGAAGAAACTAATTTTTTTTAATTTGCTCTAAATTTTTCAGTCTGATTTTAAACTTTGTATCATGCTTATGATTTCCGAATCTCGATTTTAAATGATGGAGAGTAAAATTTTAGCAACTTACTGCAAATTATTTTTATGCAATTTGTAATTTTTTGTGCATGATGTAGATGGTATTTGTTAAAGATGACATGCGAATGTGCTTTTATTTATATACTAATTCTTCGCACGGATGAATTGAAAAACATAACGATCCTGTTCAAAGTCTAAAAGCGTTCTTTTAATGAAGACCAACTTTCAAATAATATTTTGATTAATTCTAAGTGAACCGTAAAAGATTATTAGAACTAAGAAATTATTAGAATTGCTCCTTTCTTTTCTTTTTTTATAAAGAAGGTCAAATATTCGTTCTGTATACCGTTTGAATACAGTAGCAGTTATATTAATAGATTTCTAGATGAAACAATTTTTAAAAGAAATATTAAATGATGCTTTTTCAACGCTATTTTGAAAAATTTCCCAAAAATGGCTAATTGTTTTATATCTCTAAAATAGTGAAGGAACAATAATTTTTCAACATTTTGTTCGAGAACTACCCTACAATGTATACTATAATATCACTTCTACATTATTAAGAAAAATCTTAAAGAGGTTGAAGAAAATTATTAAGAAATAAATTTAATTAATTTTAAAAATATATATTTAAACATAAAGTTCTTAAATAAATCGATGCTTCTGCAATCTATTTGTGGTGAAAAGTAAGTAAAAGAGAGGTTTTGAAAAATGATTTACAAAAAATAAGTTTGAAATTATTTTTTGACTGATTTATGCTTACGGAATTTTCCAAACAACAGCGAAGCTTCTTAAAAATTTGGGATCGATCATATCAACGGCATGGATTTGCACAATCGACAATTAGACAACTTAGAATTTATGTATGAGATGATGCAAATAATATTTGTAGAAAATGATTTCCATTTCTTTGTTTTTGAATTTATATTTTCAAAGAATAGCAACAAGAAAGTTGTTTTGTCTTTTAAATATTACGTTTTTGTTTTTAGATTATTCTAAAGTTAAATGATATAAAACCAATTTTAGCTTAATTTCATTTATATTTTGCAGAATAACAGAGTAATATTTAACCAGCAAAGTAAAATTATTTGATTTTCGACCAATTTTGCTTCATGACTTATAAAATATAAGTCAATCTTATCAAAAATTAAGAATATTAATTTTAGTTGTTGACGTAATTTTTATGCAACTTAACTTTCCATAGATTTCATTTCTATTTAATACTTTTATATAATTTCATTTAGGATTAATTGAATTTTAGGACCTCATTCAGTAGAATTAATATCTGTTTTTTGATATTGGATTGGTATTTTATTTAAATAAAGTTGTTTCCTTAGAGTTACGTGAAAGAATAAATATTACATATTTATTTTATTTTAACATACGAAGTTCTATTTAAAATTTGGAGCGAAAATAATTCTAGATGTTTTTCATCTCTGGAGCTGAATATTATATGACAAAACTAGTGCACGAGATATTTTCTGTTTTTAAAGTGCTGTGTTATGCTTACGATATTAACTTCAGCACAATATTTTTTAATGATTAAAACTACTCTAGTTCCATGTGTTTTAATTTTCATATGCACTTTCACTAATATTACATTAAGCATTTCTTAGTCTTTGTTGACAACCTTTCATATTTTCATTCATTTTGTAAAGTCCATGTTTTTGAATTAAACTAGTTTGAGTTACATGTACGATAAATACACAAGTAAATAAAAATACTTGAATAAATTATGACTCTTATTTCATCAATACTCATACTTCACTTGACTACAAGCATTAATGTCCTAGTAATATTTAAAAAAATTGCTTCGGCGTTGCATAATTTTGCCACCAGATAAACTGTATGAACTCTATCTAACTTCAGATAAATTCTATGAGATTATCTGTCTTTATACTGATATTATGTGTCCTGGATTATTTTCAGTGCAATACTCCTTGATCATTAAAACTACTTAAATTTCTTATGTTTTTGTTTTGAAATACGCTTTCTTTAATTTCTTTGTATAAGTTCGTTTTTTATTTCTTATGATTTTTCTTAATTTCTTGATATCTGTGTTCTTAAAATAAACATATTTGTTTCCATTATATGCTCATAAAATAAATTAGTAAATAAGAAACTGTGAAAAATTAATAACGCTTATTGTATCAATGATTTTGTGACGAGGAGCTTTAAAGTTCATGTAATGATTCTTAGTACATTTAATATTGATTTTTTTGTATTGCATAATTTTGCATTTTTTATCCAGATAAATTCTATGAGCTAATTCATTTACTTATTGTTGTTAAGTATACTTTATATTCTGTTCGTGTTTATTTTGTTGTTACTTACTTTATATGTTATTCGTTTATATAAAGTCACTAAATCTTGCCATTTTGAATCGAAATTCTTAAATTTTATGTGTTGATTTGTGTTTAACTCTCTTATTATAATCTCCGATACGTTTCGTTGCCTATGAATTCTCGTCCACCTCACACCATACATACACTTCAAATTCTCAATCGCTGCCACTGTTCCTAACTCCAGATAAATTCTACGTGTTAATTCCAAGTCCTACATCTTTTGAAGACTCAATTCATCCGTTCAACGAATCGCGAAGAGAGGTTTCTATAACATGCGAGTCGGAAATTAAATCCATCAAGGAAACAAAGACTACAAGTCGTAGATGGTGAATTCGGAAGTGCTTATTGTTTAGCAAGTAAAGCATTTGAATGGTTCGAGAAGCATTTCTAACAAACAAAGTAGGAGTATTGAATGACGGATTGTACACGCATTGTAACATGCTATTTTCTCTAATGTCATACAAGAAATGAATGCCTCAAACACAGAACTAAGGTAACTAGAAAATTGAATTTACTGCATGGTTACATTATATAATTTAAACTTGAAAATAATCACAACTTGACTATAAGTTTGTTTCCTATTTGTTAATATTAATTTTCCATCACATGAAAGCTATTTTGTCAGAGAAAAAAGAATATGGCGAAAATTTACAAAATTCAGTACATACATTACGCACTGTAATATAAACCGTGTTATAATTAACTAGCCTGTAAATAGAAAATGATTATGTGAAGTAGCAAATCTTGGTAAGAGTTTAAAAAATACATCTGTTCTTTATCTTTTCTTTTGAGTTCGCCAACAGTAAATCAAATAATATTTTTAGCTCAATTTTGTTTTTATTCGAAAATATTTTTAAAAAAAAAAATATCAGAATGTTTTGATTTTATTATTCGGCTATAAGAATGTTTTCAACACCTTTTAAAAATTATACTGGTGGAGATTGGTATATTTTAAGAGGAAAAAAACCTTTTAGATGAACATGATTGTATTGAAACAAATACAATAAACTTACCTTTAAAATTACAATTTATTTATTGTAACGAACCCCGAGAGGACGCTTCCTTGAAATGGTTCTCTTATGAAAGAAAAGAGACATTTTCAGAGATTTCATCACTCAGCCAAGGAAAGTCTGAGCAATGACTCCTTTATCTTAGTAGCAGATTTTGCGACTATTGTGGCCACTAGGCGAGAAACTTGGCGAAAAAACTTTGGCTCCCGAAAGTGCCGGAATCTAGATGAAAACTTAACTGAGAAGGAAGTTATGGTCCTTTCCTGATTTTCCTCCATGACGTCACACCTGGCTGGAACTGGTATAAATACGCCAAAAGCCTGTTTTAGGATTGATCGGGAAATGAATTGGAAGAGGTGGGCATTGCCGGGAAACTTCCGATAGCGTAAACGAGTGAATTTTTGGAGAATCGGCTTGCATCTGCCAAAAACTGTTGGAGCTAGCCTTGGAAATGCAGAGTATTACTACGGAGATTCGAAAGTAGAGCGAACTAGAAAGCTGGTGAGCTGAACATTGCTGCTACACTTGTGATTGTCATTACAAGTGCTGTTTTGTTCCTGGATATGTGTCGCTAATCTGTGTTCAACAGGTTTTGTTATTCTAAATTATGCTACCCATATATCGCCCTGAAGATTAATGAATAAAACTTCTTCTTTTCTTTGTGTTTGGCTGATTTCATTCGTATGTTCCCATTCGCTTCATTGGGAATTTCCATAACAATATGCTACATATACTCAATTGTTTTCATTGTGCTGTTACAAAATAGAGGATAATTTATTAATTTCGTAGTTATGATACTTATGGGAATTTAAAAAGTAGAAGGTCTCGAATTGAAATTTAAAATTATAAGCACACACACATATGTATGCTATAAGGGAAAATATCTGTAATCAAATTTTCTCCTAAGCGTTGGTCTTAGTTTTCTGCTATACTTTTCTCAAAATCTTCAATGCCTATTGTTGATAGTGTTTTGAACATTTATGAAATAAAGTTTTTTCCTCTATAGAGAATGTAACACTTTTTTAAAGAACAATTTTTAGGTAAAAATTATGGGAAACTCGAATAATAAAATTTGAATTTTTATGATTTTTAATTTTTGAAATTATAATGATCCTCAGTGCATTGAAAGTTATGTTTGTAAGTATTCTGGAAATTTCTAAATTACGGTAAGTATAAGACAAGGTACTAATATATAAGTACATGACTTACAAATATGAATACAACTATTTATTACAAGTTAATCGCCCATGAATATTAACATTTCTAAATGTGATTTTCATTGCATAAATACATATAACAATCCTAAATATGACTTCCAGTGTTTTTAGTTTAAAAAAAGAATAAGGATTATTTAAACGACATATAATTAATTAACTATTTTACTTTAATAAGATTTTATCACCTAAAGAGCTTTTCGAGGAATCCCGATAGCCAATCGATGAGAATATTCTTGAATCTCAGGTCTTCACAAAATCCAAATAGCAAAGTTTTGGTTACAAACTAATGGTGTGATGCAGTTTCCTTTTTTAATGTCATATTATATTTGTCTTGTATTTAAGGAAACCAAATTTGCTTTCCCTACATATTGAAGAATAATCAAACCACTAAATGTGGAATGAATAATAATAACTTTAGATCTCTAGGGCTATGGATCATAAACTTAATTTTATGTAATATTATATAATTAGCACGAAGAATCGTGATAGCTCTTCATTCACTTAATGTTCTCTGATGATATAATTGAGCTCTAATTTCAATTATACACAACTTCCTTTTTTTAAATATGGTAGCGGTAGCCTAGTGGTTATAACCACGAGCTAGCGCTCAGTATTATTTCCTTCAAGTCGTAATTTCGAGTCTGGATGCTACTAAAGAATTGTAGCAGATGCATATTAAATCTGTTGAGACTCCAAGTGAAACCTTGTTATAATCCGGAACCCCAGATCCGGTTTTCAGATGATTCTTCTCTTTCTGACGAGGTCAATCCTACAGAAAATGCGTTTATTCCAGGAAAGCCACTATACTATCAAGTTTATACAGGTCCCTTGTTACGCTTAACTTCCCTTGGATAACTGATGATATCTCTGTATGTGTTTTTTTCCTTCATAAGAGAGTCGTTGCAGGGAAACCTCATATCATATTCGTAACAATATATAATAAATACAGAGAGGCACTTGTAGAAGTATTATAAGTATTCACAGTATTTATCACAAAGGTAATTTATATTTTCTTATGATATATTACCCTAAGTGGCTCGCGTATTTATAACTTGTTTATATTTTTTACCTGACTTTGATAATTTATCATACACAATGACCAGTTGTGTTACTTAATTCTTCAGTGGGATATACGTTTCATCTTATTTAAAATCATATGGAGTTATATTGTAATGTTCATAAATCAGAAAACAGCTTAGAAGAATTATTTTTGTATTCTCATTTTTTTTGAATCGGGTTTTTCCCGTTTTCCTGAAAACCATTTGTTTCAAATTCATTTTAACTCCTATCGGATCTCATTATTTTTTAATATTAACAGTTTTTCTTCAATGAGAAATATAAAAATGTGACATTCTTATCGATAAAACATCTTAATCTTAAATACGTGCTTTGTTTTATTTAATTTATAACCAGTAACATTGAATTTCCTTTTTGATTTCCCTATATAATATTCTTTATTTACTCCGTATAATGCATTTGTGCTGAATTGTATAAATAGTTTTGTTCCTTTTTTTTCGACAGCAGAAACTACTTTTGAGAACTTCTCTAAATAGATGAGAAACTAAAAAGAAAAAAAAAATGAAAGATGGAAACGTTCCTTTGAGATTACTAAACCATTTCATGCTTTTCTTCAAGAAAGGTCAGAAATATATCTTCTAGTCATTAAGGTAATAAAAGAGTATGCGAGTACCTTATCGGTAAAGTCGAATAAAAGAAAAATATTGCTCCTTTTCATGATAGTTACTATGGATACGTAGCGGAATTTCAAGGATTTTATTGTCTTTTTATGCTAGGTATTCTTTTTTCAATTCATTTTACAAAAAAGCCTTTAGAAACTAAATCAAATGGTTTAATTGTATAAAGTTTTTATCAAGTATCAAAATTTAATTCACTCAGTTTTCCGTGTTTATAGGTATATTGCAAAGAGAATCTTCCATTAGAAAGATATTCTTAATTTACGTAATGAATAAAAATTTTAAGAAATACATGTATAGAACAATATTGGTGGATTTTAATTTAGCTCCCACCTTAGCGACAGAATACAAAAAAATATAGCGTTATCAAAATTGCCATTTTAATGTATCTATCGCGTTTTATGGCTCCATTTGGATTTTTATCGGCATGCCGTATTTGGTGTTATACCCACTAATTATATTTCGATATTAAGAATAATTTTAAATGTCAATGATAAATAATATTAGAAAAGAAATTAATTTTTTATATGTATTGAAAATCATATCTGGGGATCGATGTAATCAATACAGAGAAAAGCTCTTTAAATTGAAGAGAAAGACAGAGAAAAGCTTCTCTAATTTGAAGAATTACCGAAATCAATGAAACAATGCAAATTAATTAATAAGCAAATGCATTTCAGAATCACATTTAATTGTATTACATGAAGCATAAGTAGAAAATTGAATAGAACGTGCACAGCTCTTCAAAGAATAAGAAGCATTCTGAATATGGATATGATGGCAAATTTAACAACAAAAAGAATAAAAGGAACAATTAGGCCATAATAAACAATTATTATTGAAATTGGAGGAAACTATGAATAATTAAAGTGGACATTCGTATTATGTCCATGTAATTAAATAATTCCAAATTACAAAGTAATAAATTAAATGTATCTTAGTAATATTAATATATCTTAAAAAAGAAAATAAATGTAATTATTGTTGCCGTAAAATAGAAATGAATATTTACACAATAATCCATTTTCAACAGTAAATATCAAACTGATTCTAATACAATGTGGCAAATGTATTAAAATGCAATCTACATTTTTGTTTCGTTTTTTTAAAAATAATTCGTTTTTATATCGTTTTAATCTAAGGACTATCACAGTACATATTTCTGTGGTGAGTAAGTAAAATTAAAAGGCTCTCATTATGCTGTAATATCATTGCAAAATGATACTTTAAAAATGTGTAAAGTACATCAAACCTCAAAAAATTGCTTGTGCGATTGCTTTTTAAATTCAGTACTCGTACATGTATACAGTAACATTCTATTATGTTATTTTTTTAAACCAATTTTAAATTTACGCTATGTTTGCAGGATATTACACAGAAAATAACGTAATTCCATTTTAATATACTTTCCTTTAAAGATTCGACTTTAAAAATGTTCGACAAAGTCGTACTTAAATAATTACATATGAAATAACTATATATAATGTAAATTTAAATTTCTTCTTTAAAGTATAATAAGAATCTTAGAAATAGATAGCAAATAAACAAAATAACAGAAAGTGCGTGTTTCGTATTGTATATATTATGTATTTTTTTCCTTAAAGTAACTCAACTAATTCGACCGGAGAAAAGACCTTATTTAAAGAAAGTTTAATAATGTTGATTTTTTAAATTAAAAGTAATAGAAGTCATATTTTAGCATTTTGATATATAAATACGTATGCATCTGTTTATTCAAACAAAAGCATTCAATACAATGTGAAAATTAATTGGGACCAAGCAATGTTTTTGGTAATTTATAAACATACTTTCATTTACAATTATAATAATAAAATCAATAAAAATATCTCCTTTTTCAGTAGAAATAATTTTTATTAGAAATTGTTTCTACAACGTCTTAAAAATTAAATATTAGGGTTTAAATTTACTTTACATTATAGAAAAATAGAGTGTTATACTAACGTTTTGCACTGATTTATTAAAAATAAACTTTTTCAATGCATAGAAAACAACCTTATTTTATAATGTGGAAATTATTAGCAAAATAAATAGTATGGATGATGAAAAAAGTGTACCAAATTCTACATTTTGAAGAAAACTTCAATGAAGATATTTTTTTCTGTAGTGCGTAGCTCGCTTATTTACATTTTACAATTCAATTTGCTAATGTTCTATTTAGCGAATTCTCATAAATAATACATCTATTGAATCGGAACAACTGCCTCTAAATTATAACAGCAATATAAAAAAAAACAGTTTTAAGTATTTTAATACCTCAGTCACTTGAAGGTGTCCAACATTCGCACCAGATATATTTCTCCTTAACACTGTTTGAACAAAATTGATTCAAATTTTTAAAATGAGAGTAAATAAAATGTTCTGGAAAAATGGTGTTCAATATCTAAATATTATTTTACAGAATCAAAATTATATTGTTAAATAACTTAAAAGACATTTTTTAAAATATTATTTTAACCAATTTATAATAAATATTTGATTTAAATGCTTATAAACTTAAATACTAAATTTCATTGATTGTATCGTTATCTTCAGCATAACAATCATCCTAAACATTAAATTCTAAAATGTTTGAGTGCTAATGTATTGGGAATTGTTATGTTTCAAAATTTATTTCCTTTTTGTTCATATATATATACTAGCTGATACCCGCCCACTCCGCTGGGCAGACGATAATATTATATTTTGGAACCTATATGTAAAATATCACGAAAATTTTCAATTTTTAAACGATAAATATAATCTGAATTTAAAATTTTAAGAACTCGATTGTCTGTAATAATGGTTATTCACGACTTTCAAATATATGAGAAAAGTATTTAATTGTTAATAGTTTATCAATGAAAATGTAATTTAGTAAATAAATCTGTTTTTGAACAGAATTCCGCATCATCCATGAGGTACAGTGTAGTGCGATACGTTCCCATTATTCTACATGGCGGTAATTCATGTAAATATTGCCAACATAAAAATAAAAATACGTTTTTATATATATTTTATTATTTTTAACCAATTGAATCAATTTTTTTTGTGTATTACATTTCTATTCTTTATTTTGTATGCAGGGCAATTTTTGAGAATGACAACTACATTTTTATTTTTTATTATATCAATTTATTTATCTTAATTATTACATTCATTATTATTTTATCTTATTCTAATTTTAGAAATAGTTAAATATAAGAAAAATATGAAATAATATGCCTACATTTCCAAAACTTCTCTGTAGACAACATTCTTCGTTCATTTTTTTGGTTGAAGGATGATTAGATTTTCACGTGAACTAATTTTTGAACATGCCATATAAAATTGACCATGTGAAAAACAGTCACTTTGTAAATCTACACCAGCTAATTTTAAACTCTGCCCTTGTGCTTTATTGATAGTCATCGCAAAACAAACTCTAACTGGAAACTGCAAACGCTTAAATTCAAAATGATAATCTGATGGAATAAGTGGTATTCTTGGAATGAATACTTTTTCACCCTCATACTTTCCTGTAAAAATAGTTGCTTCTATTACGTTTTTTCTTAGAGTTTTCACTTTGAATCTGGTGCCGTTACATAATTTAGGAGGATTTAAATTACGCAACAACATTATTGGTGTACCAATCTTTAGATAAAGAATATGAGGCGGTATGCCTGGTGGATGTAGCATTTAAACCGATCCCAGTTGTTAAACACGTGAGAAACAATAATATTTCTAATTTTATACGCCATCGATATGTCACCGAACACCATCAAAGACAGAGAAGAAAATAAACATGCTCCGACGCCAAGAATTTTAAAAACTTTGAAAGGAGTAGGTATTCCATCTATCCAAATATATTCAACATTCATTATTAAGAAACATAACTGAAAAGTAAATATGAAATATATATTTGTATTAACCTACAATGAAATACTTTTCAAGTTAAAAAATATAACCGAAATTAATTTTTTAAAATCAAATTATTTAAAAATTGAACAAAAAATACTAACAAAAAAATAAAATATATTAAAAATTTTTAGCAAAAAGTCACCATATTACGTTAACCTTATTGCAAAGGGATAACTCTTACGCTAGCAGCATATCTGGAACTGCAATTGAATAGACAGAATAGCTCTTAAAAAATCATGGCATTAAAATAATTATGTATTCTGAAAACGATAAAATATCCAGCCATTTTAAAAAATCAAAAACGTTTATTTCCTAGAAACGAAAAACTAAAAATTGCCAAAATACAGAAACAAAACTTTTGTATAATATTTTCATTAGGTTACAGTTAATGCATACATCAAAATAAATATTTTGACAGCAACTTACTTTTTTTATCAATGACATGAATAACATACCTTTATTATTCATTTGTTAAAAGCCAACTTCAATAACTTAGTAAGATAGCGTTTAGATTTACAAATGTAATTTATCAATCATTATTAATAATAAAATACTTTTCTAATAAATTTGAAACTTACGTCTAGGTTCCACAACAATAAAAAATTATCGTTTGTTCAGCAAAACGGACAGAAATCAGCTGGGGTTACCATAGTATAGCTTTTTAAAATTCACAATGCAAGGTCATTGAAATGCTTCGACTTGGCGGTGGAAGATATTTGGTGATAAATCTCTAAATGTAGGAATTTCAGGGCTCAACATTTACATTATATATGATAAACCTACAATGTATCCTATTCAGCGGATTGTCTTGGGTGCCCGCTACTCCATAAGAAGTCGAAATTTTAGTATTTTTCAAAATCCCGCTCTTGCCAATCCACCATCAGCGCCTCAGTGTTAAATTATTTCCATTTCGCACGCGCAAATCTCGCCAAGTAAACTTAATTGGTAGCAATGCACACAATACATATAAAAAAAAAATATATTCCATTTGGCGTCGGGCATGACATTTTTGGCGATAATGTCGCCAAAAATGACATAATTTATGGATAAGAAAAGATTAACGGATGAAAATCACATTTCGGATAAGAATTCCGTAAAATTCGTTCTTAGTGAGCGTCTACATCGCAAAATGAGTAACTATACCAAATTTCAAGTCAATCGATTGTATAGTTTTAGAGATATCGTGATGAGTCAGTCAGTGGTATTTCGCTTATATATATATACGTAGATTATTGTTATTATTATTATTATTATTATTACACATTTACACACACATATATTTCACTCAACAGAATTTCAAATAATTAAAACAAATAAAATTCTGATTTGTGTATCATTTAATACGATTTCTGGTCATGTTTGGTTTATTGGTGGATTTTTATTTAATATTCTATTTTGAATTTTACACTCAAATTATTTAAGTACTATTGATTTCCAAATTTTATCTGGCAAAAGTGCATGGTGGTGGACATCATCATTTAAAAAAGTTCCTTAGCCTATTGCACTGAGGTTCATGATCACTTGTTAAAGATATGATTTTTTGAATTTTTGCCTTTACAATTGTGAAATTTGAATCGACTTTTCATGAAAAACATGGATTAGGGTTTGTAGTTTTTAAAGTTTTAAATTTTTAACTGGAAATATTTAATTATAATGTTTTATTGTTTCGAAAAAAAATCTTAAATTTTTATTTGGATAATTTTAATTGGATATTTTTAGTGGATAATTTTTAATTGGATGTTTTTATACGAATATTTTTAAATGGATAAGTTTTAATTGGATAATTTTTAATTGGATAATTAATAATTGGATAATTAATAATTGGATAATTTTATAGTTGGCTTTTGCTTAAAAATTTTAATCAGAAAGTTTTTAGGAGAAGAATGTATTTTATTAGTTTGGAATACAATTGTTTTTAAAAATAATTAGTAATTGAGATATCTCGCCATTCAATTTTTCTTCTTTATTTATTGTTTCTTTTCTTTAAATTACAAATTGAATTTTGGAGTAATCTTTTTTTACCCAACAAGATGCATTGGGGAGAGTTGGTACCATAGAATTAGTTTAACCCCACAATTCAGTCCTCAGTCTGAATATGCATGTTTTGTTTTGTTGGGCATTCAAAATATCAAATCATTCTTTGTTTCAAATTAGTTTCAAATTTGATTCAATATCATATTTTTTACTTAGTACTATAAATGTTTTTTTTTTTTTGTTGTTGATTTTGGATTTTGATTGTTCACTTACATTTATGTTTTTTAATGATAAATTCATTGCTTTATCTTATATACACACACACACATTAATATATTTTAGGGAAAATTTTCATTTTTGTAAATTAAGAAATTTCGTACATTATATAGTTAACCATTTGAAAATAAGAGGCTACTGAAACGTTTCTTCCCCTATTTTTACTTATTCTCATTTTTAATTAACAAAGTTTAATTAAACTGTTGAAGGCAGTAGAAATTCCAAGAGTACATCATACGTATCGCACTTAATATTTCCATCAAATTTCTTACAAAAGGAAATATATAATAAAAGGGATTAAAGAGCACTTTTTCCAACTATTAATAAAAAAATGACCATTAAGCTAATTACATGCTTTAAATTTATTCGAAGGAAATAAAAAACAAAAGTTTCAGACTCGGGAACATTTTGTTAAGGAGATTATAATGTATTGAATTACATACATTTTATGAATAAAATTTCTTTTTGAGCATTAATTTTAAATTGATTTCTCATTGAAAATTTTGATTGTTTGGAAGGTTTCGCATTTATTAAGTTATTTTTCTCGCAAAAGTATATATGAAAAGATAGAATCTCCCCCACTATTTCATCCACACTGTTACAGTTTTAATTTTTTAAATTCTATTATGTAATTTAAATATTTGCCATGGGAAAATAGGATTTAAAATGAAAATAATTTCACTCACAGCATAACACATAGAAATAAAAAATGGTAAAAGTGGACTGCTATAGGTTGCACTGGAAAAACATAAAAAAGAAATATTTTGTGGATATATATATATATATATATATATATATATATATATATATATATATATATATATATATATATATATATGGGGGGACGATCAGATCAGTTAAGATTTTAATTAAGATTGTATTTAATTAAGTTAAAATCAGCATCAAGAGAAAAAAGTAAGTATTTAAAGGAAAAAATAAGTATGCTTTTATCATCATAAATAAAAATAAAAAATTGAATGGCATAGAAAAATTTTGAAAGAAAAATTTACAATTATTTACATTTCATAGAGAAAATCTGGATAATTAATCAATTTACTTAAAAAAAATTAATTAATTTAATGCTTTTAAAAATATTGTAAAATATAATGTAATTATAGATCTATTAATTAAATATTGTAGGTAAACTCTTAAATATTAAATGTATTATAAATGTTGCATATTAAACATACAGAAAAATAAATAAAACCAGTAATTCAGAAAATTGAAACAAAGTTCAAAACATCACGCAAATTACAAAAAGGACAAAAATAATTATATTACTGTCTCACTTTTTAGACTAAATAAGAGCATGTTTATACTAGTATTAGGAGATATACATTTCAGTCAATTAATACATTTCAGTCAATTAATTTAAAATAGAATTGTAAACACCGAAAATAAGAATAAACCTAATTGAACAGTATAAACATAATTAAAAACAGTAATTCAAACAAAACAAAAAATACAAGCAAAGGAATCTAATTCGTTTAAAAAATTAAAATGATCTAATACATTAAATATAATCCATACATATTTAAATACATTATTATATATTTTTAAAAAGAATTGTGAAACATTTACTTCTATAATCACAAGTTATGTTATAAAAGTTATAAAATCATCCTTCTATTATTGTACTAAAAAAGCTTTTATCAAGAAAACATTTAATTGCTAAACTGCATTTAATTGATTGATTGATTTTACGAAACTAAAACCACATTTACTTAAATTTACTCATCCTAACAAGTTTTTTTTTTTTAAAAAAAAGAACATATATACCAAGAAAAATACTCTTAAAATCTTTAATCGCAAAATTATTAGAGTAATAAATAAATATTTTTAAATGTAATTAAGATTCTTGTAATTCTTAATAAGAAATAAAAAAAATCTAAAAATAGGTTGCACTTTGGCGGTAAAGATTTAAAAAAACATTTTTTATTAACTCAACAAAAATTTATAATTATAATACAATATTACAGAGGAAAACGTTTTATAATTTATTATGTATATAATTCTGTATGCAAAACTACAAATCTACAGTATTTATACCAAAAATATAGATGTGTATATGTATGTATGTACATATATATAAATTTTCATGAATTTTAAATAACTTTTAATACATAAAAATGCTAGATAGCTTACATATTTTATGAATGTTATAATATTATTTAGGTTTTTCGGAATATAAGCCCTTTTTCGTTAAATTAAATATTGAAAATTTAATTAGGAATTACATTTTTGGAGAGAAATAAGAATAACAAAGATTATTGAAAAGAAAAATTTATTAACAGCAAATTATCAGATCTATGGATAGTTTAGTAAGATACTTAATATGTATTAAATGCTACAGAATTAGCTAACTTCA
Organism: Nephila pilipes; assembly: GCA_019974015.1. NCBI lineage: Eukaryota > Metazoa > Arthropoda > Arachnida > Araneae > Nephilidae > Nephila > Nephila pilipes. The sequence continues at coordinate 340 of BMAW01107994.1, read as the reverse complement.
TTAACTACATTAGCTAACTACCAATAAATATTTAAGTATGCTAAGTGAATATTTCTCTATCTTCAGAAATATATTTAATAATTAAAATACATTTTTATACCTTTAAAATATGTTTGTAACTCTTTTATCAATCGTTCTTATTTTCCAGTATTTTCTACTTATAATAGATAGCCCTTTCAGCCTTTTTTTAAAGAAAAATTATATCATAAAGAGCATTGTGAATTGATTATTATGTGAAGCTAATCCCAAATAATCTCTGTTATTATTAAATATGGATAGTTTGAATCGTAAGAAATCAGAACGAATTAAATATTATTCACACACACGCACACACACACAC
>BMAW01107989.1:133818-216249 GCA_019974015.1 Nephila pilipes | reverse complement strand
TTGATTCAATTTTTATTTATCTTTTAGTTTAAAATTTGATTCAATTTCATCTTTTTTACTTAGTTCTATATATGTGTTTTTTTGTTGATTTTTGATTTTAATTGTTCCCTTACTTTTATGTTTTAAATGATAATTTCATTACTTTATCTCATATATATATATATATATATATAGCTATGCTTCCTGTATTGTACAAAATTTCAAATTTGAAACAGCCACAAGAAGGACCAAAAGCGTGAATGCAACGAAATTTATATTAAATTGAAATACTTTTGGGTGTATGGTCACCGTAAGAGCTAAAAAAACGAACAAAAACGAGCATTTTACTATAATTTGGGTTTTATTGCATATAAAACACCCTCCAACATATGTGATGAACCATTATATCACATAAAAATGGTCAGTCCTATCCACTATGAATTATTGAAAAGGATGCGTATTCAATTCTTTTCCGATCTTTTTAATATCTGCTAAAGCGGATCTCATAGATCTTTTACAGTTTAGAAGAGAACCAACCCTTATTTCAAAGTCCCCACATTAGGCAACTAAATATCGAAGATTATATTCGCCTTGCGAAGTGAATATCTCCTTTATCTGTTGTATCTTTTATAATTCCACTCTCTGATGCTTTTCGTTTCTGTTTATTTGGATTCTTTGGTAAACTCCACCACTGCAGGCTATGAGGGGATTTTGCTCTGCAGCCTATCATGTATTTTATGCTAACGTCTCAAGTGCATCATTTCCAACAAGTCCCTAATCTATTGACGCAAGCCAGTTCTATTTTAAACTCATTCGATGGCTATCTCTCTGCCTTCTAACTGTTCTATTTTTCTTCCAATAGTTTTAATTTCAAGGAATCGAGTAATCCCTTTTTGGCCGTGCTTCTGTATGTTGTCATTTCTTGCGCATGCACCACGTTGATTAATTTTTTCATTGTTTCAAAATTCTTTTGTTCACAGAATAAGCCTGCCATTTGGAAACTGGTACTCAGAACCATATTTATCTCACAACCACTATTATCAATATTTACATAGGCTTCAAGCATGCAGGATGAGTAGGTGATGGTTTTAAAAATTTCAATTCATATCAGAAGCATTTGTGTAAAAGAAAAATCAACCACTAGTTGGGATCTTTCATTAGATTCATAGCAGTAATTTTTATAATTATTCTACATGGCTCTTCCATCTCATATAAGTAAAGAAGACCACAAGGTTCCATTCGAATATAAATGTGTGGAAAAAAGAGTATTTTACGGAGTTTTTTAGGATGTTGTAAAGCTGGTATAAAGAATATACATTACGATTAGAATGGTTAAGATAAAAAAATATTGTGTCTAGATGACAATTGTGACGCATTTTATAACTTAATTTTTTCCTCGCTTTTAGTTTCTTTATTTGGCCGTGGTATCCTAAAAGTAGCGAACTCACTGCCGGTTTTGCTTCCGTTGAGTCTTGGTACCAATAAAGATCCATCGTGTAGAGAAATTGATTAAGTAAAATCTAGTCCCGGAACCAAGTTTTCCAGTTAGAGGGGTTGTGGATGTTTGAAGAAGGAGGTTTCATCCTTGACAAAACTACGAGGTTCATCATTATTCGCAATACTTGTAAGTGTGGGTCAATGAACAATCCATTCAATTATTTATCCCCATCCTAAAATGTATTCCACGTCAGGAGTCTTTCTATGTCATTCATGCCACTGTTTTCAAAATTATCCAATATTTAACCACAGGGAAAAAAAACCTCGTATTCAGGATATATCACTAATATCCTTGAAAGTTGTCGCATTGAACTAACACAAATTTCTTCCAAACATTTGCGCCTGGATGAAGTGGCAACTCTTCTCACAGCATGCAATTGGTACGACACATTGATCCCTTCTCTGGATTGAATACTGGCCCTTTTTCACTTGGTTGTTTGATTAAATGGTTGTTTTCGGGATGATTTCCACTTCTGAGACGCCAAGCTCAAAAAGTAATGAAGGGGGGAGGGGTCAAAACTGTTTTGTAATTTTTTCAAATTTCGAAGATCCGTCGGCGGTCTCTAAAACATTCTCACTCATCAGTGGTTTGCCGGCAACTGACAGCTTCTGAAGACAGGATTCACTCATGCGCATTAGGATCATCTACATGCGTACTTCAAGCCAAGATACCCTATTTTAACTTATCTACATGCGAACCAATATGGTCGGCTATCTTTTTTAATACACTGTTTTCAAACATATGAAATGAAAGAGTTTGTCAAGAGATTGCAAATGAAGATATTGATCAGTACATAAATCAACACTAGTTATTGAAAGTTAATTGCTTGAATTGGCAATAAGCAACGATAATTAAAATTTTCAGCCCTATTCAAAAATCAAAACATTTTGTATCGTTTTAGCTAAGTGGTAGTTTTTATATTATTTTATTTCATTTAATTTCACGTGTCGATTCTTAAAGGAACTGTCTATTCAATATTTTCCCCCGAAGTAATTTATTTTGTCTCTTACAAAGAAGAAAACGCAGTGCAGAAAACAAATACGATTTAACATCTCTAAAAGCGAAAAATTCTAATTTTCCCCCAACTGTTGCCAATTCAACTATCTCTTATCATTAACATCAAAAATTGAATTACCATTTCCAGAAATGAAGGTCTCATATACAATCACTGTTAATGTGAAACACAGTCATCACTGTAAGCAGCTAAGAACTAGACGGAAAGATGAGAGTACCAAACTCCTTTCTCTGTTTCATGGTGTCCGGTGGAATATAAGGCTCGTCAGCTGCCTTCATTCTACTGGACGGGAACAGAAATTGCCAATAAGATGTCATAAAAATTGCTAATGATACGCCATCTGCTTTCTTCTTGAGACATCGCTGAGAGGAAATGATCAGCTATCCTTGTTCTTGAATAATGTGTTATATAGTGCACGAGATGTAAGGTGATAACCCAAGAGAATAGTTACATGGGTTCTCAAACGCTGAAATATGAGTGTTCTTAAAGAATCATTTGTGATCGTACTGGGAACTATTTTTTTGTTTATTGGTTACTTTCGAATTGTTTCCACTTCTGAAACGTCGATCTTCCCACGAAATTTAAAGCAGTGGTTTGTCTTCGAGCAAGTTTCTGATGCTGTAGATTATGGGATACTGATAAAAAAATATTTTTTTGAATTTTTTAAGCATTCTTTTTTTCTATAAAAGAGTATGGAATATTTTCTATTCCCACCTTCTCTATTCTTTTTCTTCTAAGTTTCTTTTCAATAATTAGAAATAGTGTTATTTGTTTATTTTATATACTTTTAATCACACTCGTTTAAGTTTAAAGAATTAAGAATTATTTCACACGATTTCCTTTTGGTCATTGAAATAGATAAATATCCTGATATTTTTAATATATTGTTGTTCATAATATTAATTAATTTTACTTCAAAATTTCTTTTACGAAATTTTGTTTCTAAATTCTCATGAAAATGGCCGAGATATCAAACGTGTTAATTCGAGATTGATGCTGTCACCTGGCGTTACGCTGATATTCTAATTAAAACATCTCTTTTATGGTTTTTGTTAATATTATATTGTATAAATTTTTGTTATGAATATATTTGATGGACTATGAATAAATTTGACTAAGAAGATTCTGTTTGCGGTTTAAGTTATTTGAAACAATTAGTTACCTTCAACGGAAGAAAATATTTTTTATTTACCTTATATACCATATCGGGTAGTATTTTGGTATTTGGTGGTATTCGATTTTGAATTATTGCTTCTCTACTATCAACTTGCCTTATTCTTTTAATTTTTTAATAGTAAAGAATAAAATTTAATTAATCTTTGAATGAAAAAGAGTACTATTTGCCGAAATCATTGTCCAATTCCATAATCATAGTACATTCTTCTGAAAGGATATATCGTACAATAAAAGGTCTGCGTACTGGAAATCAAAACTTCAGCATGACAGTTATTTCGAAATATTTTATTAGAAATGTATTGTAATAGTAACTTTATCAATAATAATTATTATTATATTATTTTAACAATATTTTAGAAATTTATGCGTGCGAATATTGCTGGCAAAACCTGAATCGTAAAACTCATAAAAACATTTGTCACTACAATCTGTTTGTCAATGAAAATACTCTTTAAATAAACGTATTAAATTGTTGAAAATACCGAAACGTCTTTTTAATCGCATTTTTTAAAAGTGGATTGTGATTGATACCGAAGCATCGGGGAAAAAATAAACGTAAAGCGCAATCACACAAGAGGAGGAAACAAGGAGCGGTAGTAGGGAGAGAGCAGAAACTGGGAATGGAATGATGCCAAAGTGATCATGACGTCGCTTCCAAATTTTCACTGAGACCTCGGAAAACCGTTCTCTGCGCATCTCGAGTTGGATGCATGAGGAACATGGAAGTGACGTCAGAGGGAAATGAGAAACAGCTGATCGGAGTAACCGTTATGAAGTAAATGGTATTCAAAGGTATTGGGTGTTTGGAAGGGATTGAAACAATTTCAGATACAAATGGAAGGGGAGTAACGGTGGGGCGGTGGTTAAATGGATTTTCACAGGATTCAATTAGGAAGTAAAATTACGCGTATTTTAAAATTTTTTTGACGGCTTTTGAAATCGATTTATGTTGGAGTTCCTCGGGTATGAATTAAAGAGGGTTGAAATGGGTGGGGGCTTTTGCTGGTATTCTAAGGGACTCGTTTTAAAGCAGATTCAGTTTTCCAATGTTACGGATAGAAGTGGCACCTCAAATCTGATAAGCATAAATGAAAATAAATAGAAATTATTGAAGGTAAATGAGTCCCTCTTGCTTTTGAGGGATAACTTGGAGGATTGATGTAGAAGGATCATGAGGCGATTGAGTAAATTTTCAGACTTGAGTTTGGTTTGACTGATATCAGATACGAAATTGAATTTGCAGTCGAGGGTTCCAAGATATTTAGTTTCTTCAATCCAATAATCTTTTTTCTTAAATGTCTGAGTTCGTCGAGATTTTTAAGAAGACTGTCCCTTTTAAAAGTGGCTGCAATTGAGTTCTTTAGCAATTCCAAAGTCATTAGCGGATGATGCGTGGTTTCCTTGGTGGGGAATTCTTGTTGTCTGATCTAGAAATATTATTTTTACTTGAGTGAAGTCGAAAATATTGTTCCCGGATATGTTTTGATTACTGTTGGGGTTCCATGTTCAGTGGCTAGCATTGAAATCGCTGATAATTATGCAACTTTACATGCCGGGCTATTTCGAATAATTTTTGTGATATCTTAAGAGTAAAGCGATCAATTCTTTTGCAAGTATTATTGAAAATATTGAAATTCTGGACGCAGGCAGGTCTTTTTCGAAGCAGAATAATAACACGGTTATTTTCTTCAATAAAATTTAAGAATTTGTTTAATTTTTTATTATTGCCGTGTGCGTTCCTTTACCTAGTGGATAAGGCAGCGTACTCGCAATCGGTGGTTTTCATTGAGTCGTGGGTTCGAACTTTGATGTCACTAAAGATTCACCTTGTAGCTGGGGCTGATGCACGATAAATCTGTCGATTCGCAATTCCTACCATGGTATGGAGTGGAAGTTAGGAGAGGAAGGTGCTAGCTCATGTGTCGTCCTCGTCACTTGACCAAGGCTCAAAATTACAAGGCTCGACACCAATAGCCCTCGTGTTGCTTCCAGAGCGACGTTAATAAAAACAAGCAATATGCGTTCATGAAGATGATTTATAATGAAATATTTCTGTTGGGAGTGGGAATTAAAAATTTATATCTTTATTCATGAGAAGCAATAAAGAATTATTGATAATATGGATGTTTATATATATAATCTGAGTTTTCAAAAATCATTTCAAGGACTGGATTACGATTTTTTCAATTATTGTGATAGTATTGAAATTCAAAAATTAGCGGTCTTTTTATCGCGTTGTTTCATGTTTGATTTTAGTAAATTAGCTTACAGCATTCTTTTTTCCGAAGAGTGATTATTTTTAATGATTACTGCTTTAAAGTAGCTTTTCGAAAACTCGCTTCTGTTTTTCACAGATTAACTATAACTTTGAAGACTAACAGTTATTTTTTATTAAATCTATAAATATTTAATAAGTGTTCTTTATTATATTGTGAAAGTCGATACTCAAGTGATTTATTTTTCATGCGTGAATTCGGCTCTAAGTACAATTCGCTTACTTAAATGATTTAACTGAATTAAATTATTCTGAATAAATTCAATTTAATTGCTCAGCAGAAAAATTTGAAAATAATTAGATTGATCAAAGTAAGTTTTGGAAAAAACTGTATTATTAATACTTGGGAATATTAATATTTGAATATTAACAAAAAAAAATTTCTAACATTTTCTGAATAAACTTGTAATGAATCCCTATGAAAAATATATTATCTATGTACAAATAAGGAGGCCCCACAGTCTATCCTCTCCCTATCTTACCTAGAGTATGTTTAGCTGTGTTGATTCAAATGAGAAATTACATTCCTGAAAATATGTTAGGGGGTGATATTAATTTCATTGTGGGAATGTTCCAGTAAAATATCTTAACACTGATGAAATGAGAAGGCGGAAATAATGTTTAATTATCGTTACAGCTTCATGAAAGAAGGATTTTCTGGAAAATTCGTAGACTTTATTAACTTACTTTGGGAATGTTCTGATTAAAGTTTGATCAAGGATAAAGGAAGGAGGAAATCTGAGAACTCATAATACACACACACACACACATATATATATATATATATATATATATATATATATATATGTATGTATGTATATATAGATATAAATTATAACTGTGATTGGTTGAAAATGACGTTTATCGTTTATTAGTGTTACGTTTGGCTGAAAACAAAGTATGATACCATGCTACCTTATGTATACATTTTATACCTTTTTCTCTTATGATTTTCCTTAGAGTAAGTTGTTGAAGTAAAATAAGTTTTTCTTTAAAAAGTACTTTTAGAACAATGTTCTGTCGTAATACCGATTTCAACTACAAGCGCAATTGTAAACATTTGAATTAATTCCTTAAAGAAAGTGTGTTTTAATGAAAATATAGATATTAGCATGACATCTAATGATGCAAACGAAATTATCATGGACAATTTTCAGAAGCATATGATTCATTTAGGCAGATTAATATTCATTTCGGGGAATATTTCTGCAGAATCAGACATACATGCATGACCAAATTAATGCAAAAATCAGCTGTGCAGTTTTTGTTCTTAGAAAAACTTTGTTAAAAAATTTTGTTAATTACATTGTGTTAAAAAAGTCATTTATCTTTTTAACCTTTTGGATGAAGTTAATAAATACATCAGTATCCAAAGACTATTTCTGGAGAAAGATTCGTGTATCCAATTCGTTCCAAAAAGGATCTTGCGCATTAGTGAAAATTTAGGAAAATTATGTGATTCTTTGTAACGTAGGCTTGAAACTATGAAAAACAAACTTTTTTTTCATCTAGATTATTTGTAAATACGTAGAGCGTGAAAGAGATCGTCTTCCTGAAAAGGAACATTTTATTTAAAATTATAACTCAGACACTGGACGTGGATTTAACGAACTATTTGACTCATTGTGTAAATGTAGAATAAAATAAATTTCTAATAATATTTCTCTTTTTGTTAAATTAGATTGTGTTGGATATCCAACTCGTTACGGTAGAGCAAAAATACTCTAGTGTGTAAATGTAAAAAAAAGAGAGATTGTTTTCATATTTATTTTGAAAGGACAGTTATAATATTAACTGGCATGCTTTCGCTGTTGAATTTGTTAAATTTCACAAGAATAACTCTCCTATAAAGTAATTTAGCAACCAAATATTTGACTTAATGGAAATTGAAAAGGTCTACAAAAAAAATAGAAATCATTTATATAAATAATTAGGCATTGGATTTGTTACTGCCTACTTTAGAATTTTAGAATATTTAATAGTGTTTCATAAAAATAGTTTTTTTTGTTTATCTTAATTAATTTATTTGTTTAATTACTACAGTAGATAAAAATGGTTAGAAAACTTAGTTTAATCAACTGAAATTTATGTGTAAATAATGCATAAATTTTTGCTAACGCGTTTATGATTTCTTTCTTTTAGTTTCCTTCCTTTGTTTTTGAGCACGATAGCCGTAATGATTAAGATAAAAGTGAATTGCATATATACACAAAATTGAAACATTTCTAAGAAAGGAAAACATATACAGTTTTTAAAGAATATTGTTCAATGCTCCTAAAAAACGATAACGAATGGAAAAAACATACGATTTCTATTCTAATGTATTAATACTCTTATGTATGCATGCATAAAAAATGATGTGCGTATTAGAATTCAATTGATCAGCTTATAATTTAATACATGTAGCAAAAATGATCATTATTGAAAAATACTTTGTTTTAACTTTTTATATTTATCTGTTGGGATACGATTAGAGAAAATTATTACTTGATCAAAACATGTTATTTTTAAAGACTACAGTTGATGTTTTTGCAGTTTCTTTACTGCAAATTAACCATATTTTGTTAAAAAATTACTCTAACATAATAATAAAGGGAGAAAGTAATACATTTTCTGCTTGAATGTAAATATAGTTTCTGCTCTATTTGAGTTATATGATTGCATGGTTATTATTTGGTGGATTGTTCTTTTAAAGTTGATAAGTAAAAACAATTTATAGTTTTTTCTTACGTTTGTCTGAAATTTCTTCTTATACATGTGTTTTTAATTTTTTTTTTGTTTCTTTATGTCTTATTTCAAAAAAGTATGTATCAAAATTATTACATTTAAAAGGACTACAGTGCCCTTGAATTTTTTTTCAAGTAAAAATTAGGTTTTAACATGCCGATTAGTATTTCTACCGAAGAAAATGATTTTACGTTAAAATTTGAAAGCATTGCTAAAACAGTTCTAAAAATTCAATTTTAAAAAAGTTTTGAAAGTTTTCAAAATTTCCCAACTCCTTTATTAAATAATATTTTACTATGAATGGTATTAGTAATGTTCTAAAAGATGTTTTATTCCCGTTTTCGGCTAATATTAAATAATAGGGCCCATACTTCAAACACATTTTCGAGTAGAAGAAATGCTTCACTTTTTATATAAATTACTATGGATATCACAATATAATTATTTATTAAATAGCGGTCTTAAAATTTTGATTGTTTAAAGAATATATGCATACTTTTGAAAAATTAAATTCAATTTTCTGTGTTAATTTTCTGTGTTCTGTATAGGAGACAAAATGCTCGAAAACACTTTCTACAAAAAAAGATTTATTGATTCAAGCTGAATTGAATAAGTCAGACCAAACATGTATCAGCTCCGGCAACACGGTATGTCTTTAGCGACATCAGACCCGAAACTATGACTCGACAAAAACCGTCAACCACGAGTGTGATGCCTTATCCAGTAGGCTACCGCAGCCACATTTTAAATGTTCTTTACTCATGATATAGTGATTTTGGACAGATTTTTCTAACTGTGACCATAAATTTTCGATAACGTAGAGATCAAGTGATTGTGGTGGTGTGAGCAACTGCATTAGACAGCTGTAGAACTGCCGCAATCAAACAATTATTGCTGTATACTTAGGATCATTATCGTGTTGAAAAAGGAATCTCGATCCTAAGCCCAACTTTTCAGCATTTTCTTTAAATTGTTTTTCAGAATAATCAAGTAGTGAATCTTGTCAATGATCCTATCAAAAAACACTAAACTTCCCACACCATTGGCAGACATACAGTCCCATATGAAATACAGATCCACCTTCATACTTTATATTTGAAATGGCGTTTTTGGGAAGCAACTCGCACACTATTACACTTCCGCCAAACATAGCCCTGCCCATAGCTTCCAAAAACATTAAATTTGCTCTCATTACTGAATATTACTTAATTCCAGAAGTCTGGAGACCTTGAAATATAATTTTCAATAAATGAATGCCCTTTCTTTTGGTTTCGCTTAGGAATGAAATGTTTTTTCCTATTCACACGAATCTTAAAGCTTGCTTTCCTGAGTACTCTACGAATTGTTTATGCAGAAACAGGTTTTTGTGTCATAGAAGAAGTAGTTACAAAATTTTTGAAGCACTCTCATTTAGAGTTTCGGTCATTTTTCGAATGAACCTTCTCTTGGTTATGTCATCCAATGTCCCTCCAATGTCTCTTTCGGGAATATTTGTAACGTGTCCCAACTTTACATGCTTTTTGATGATTTTTTGAACTCATTCGTAACTTCGCTGAACTATTTTTGTAATTTTTCTAAGAGATTTACCTTCTTCAGTCATTTTAGTGACCCCAGTTTTCTAACGTGAACTGCAATTTCCATTTTGGAACCAATTTTGAAGATTAAATTTAATATTTCTACAAAACTGTGAGTAAGTGAGTGAAAGTGAAGGTTATTGGCGAAATAGCCAGATATGGCTAAGATGCGCCAAGCGAGATGTAACTGGAGTCTAGACGTGAAAAAATTTCAAAAAAAGACGAAACTGGTTGACAAGAAGAGAGTCGAAAATAGGGTAGGATCACTAGGTTAATCCGGTGATGCCTCATCCATGTTTACCAAAGATAGTAAACCCCATAGGAAAAAAAAGGATCACTTGGGTGTCTCGGGGTCATGAAGCGTACTTACCAAATGGAGGTAAGTCCCTGATGTCTCCCAATGTAATAGGACTAGCTCAAGTGTCGTTCTCGTCTCTTGTTCGAGGTTGGTTGCAAGGTCATTCGCCCAAAGCGCTAAAGTTGTTTCTACGTGCGGCATTGAAATACAATTAATCAAATTATTTAATGAAGGAAAAATTAACAATTTCTTATAAACATCAATCATATTTGCTTACTCTTTGGAAGCAAGCATAAAAAAATATTTATTTAAAAATCTAAACGAGCTTTGTCTGGTACTGTGGCCACACTTATAAAGTATCGTTCGTACCTGTCGTTTTTTGACTAGTTATTTCATTGTGTTTTTATAACAGTATCGAAAATTTTGTCGCGTGTTTTCGGATTCGTGGTGCACGCAGATCATCTAATATTGATAAAAGATCCGTAATGGGTCATTGACCAGTTTTGTCCCTGGATGTCACCATTTGATTTAGAGAGCGAGCTATTAAATCCGTATTCTGGTAATTTTTCTCCTCTCTCTGATGAATTCCGATCCTCACTTCAAGGGTTATCCTATCCTAAAATCCTATACATGTAGAAAATTGAGTCTTATTTAAAATTCAATCTTTTAATAATAAGATGTTGCAAATACCTAGGAAACATTATGATAAATATTAGATTTTTTTATTGTAACACTTAGTGTACAGCATTTTATTCCAATGACGTCGTCCCCCTTTTTTTTTTACCTAATATATATTATATATTTCCTTTTCAATTAATATCATCATAAAGCTAATATTCATAATTAATGATTGCCTGTACACAGAAAAAATAAAACCAAATCATATTTTTTAAAAACTTATTCTGAAAAAAATAAAGAATAAAATATTCATAATTTTGAAACATGAATAATTAAAAAAAAGTGTAATTTTTTAACTCGTACAGATGAAGGCATGTCGTTTTAAAAATTACTTATAAACACTTCTAATTCACACTATATTCCTACTTCATCCCCATTTCTACAACATAGCTTATGTTTTAACGTAAGGTACAATGAGGCATCATTTCAAATATAGGTAGTTCTAATATGTTAAGGAACATAATTAATCAGATTTTTTAATTTATCAAATGAACAATATCTCATTAAGTTACCAAATACGAGTGAAAATGCTTTCCAAACAGCGCTGCTTCAACTAAATAATATATTAAACATGTATCGTTATTATGTAGTAACAATTCTTTAATTTTCCCAAAGAGAGGCCAGTCATCAACTCAACCAATTAATACAGCCATATTTTTAGAAAATTCTGTACGATTATACTAGTATAAACTACTACATGTCATTATTTCTGCTTGGTATATTAAACCATCTATTCTACATAGCAGTTCTTGATGCTTTGAATACGAAACTTGGACATACTTAAATCCTAAGACATTGATTATACAAGGAAGTTTAAATTTTTTTTAATATACACATGTGCCATTTTTAATTGGTGGTGAAATGCTACAGTTTTAGCAATATTAAAAAAAAATCCCACTTAATGACGCACATTTTTAGAGGAATAGTGTTTGTTTTCATTTCACATACTCGAATATCGATATATATATATATATATATACAGCCATGGAGGCCCAAGTTACCGTACAATCCTGGGATAGTGTGGCGCAAAATGCATCTTTGGAGTGAGATTCCTGTCGGGGAACAGCATCAGAAAACGTTAATGATGGTCAGAAATTGTTCCTGCCTTTGCTAAAGTTTTTGGCAAAGAAGTGACTGGAGCCATCAGGGTATAAATGATCGTTAGTATTAAAAGATACAAGTTCCAAAAATAATTACCGCGTTGTATTTTTCTTCTATTAAAAGTGACAAGATTTTCATCAATATCCATATTTGAGATGCATTTTGACCTTTAGAACTATTAAGAATTGACAGTTTCTCTCGTTTTGTTGGAACAGGTTTGTAACGAGAATCGCATTTATCGAAATTAAAATTTGATACTCGGTAATTTAAAACGGACAATGTTAAAAACTTATCTTTAAAAATATATTGATGTAATATATTTTTACATCACCACAGTTACACACCAACTTCTAACAACTAATGCATAACGTCAACAACCACATTATTAGTTACATGCTAATAGTCTAATTTATTAAAAAGACAGTCGCTTTTAACACCACACATTGCAGTTGTTATATTTTCATCACTGACATTCCTTACATATGCATCATGTCCAGCTAAATAGTGCAATAAACTATTGCCCCCCTTGATCATTTTCTGCATTAAATTTCTTTGAACAAGGCAAAACCTACAATAAAAATTGGCAGAGAAACACTTTACAAATTCAAATAACATATTTAAATCTAAATTATCACCTGATATTTGCCAAAGTGCAGTTTTACATGCATTTTCTTGAAGTTGAATACCATGGTATAAAAGTTGATTCAAATCTTGAATAAGTGGCTCAAAAATTACCTTATATCAGTACTTTTAAATATCAAGGGAATAATCATCATTTGATAAGAAATTAGAACCTAATGATGACTGCAGGGACACGGATAGATATTTAATTGTGAAATAGGCAAATTCTAACTTATGTATGCCAGTATGTGACCCCAGCGTATATACTAATTCAACATCATCTATATACAACTCAATGGTTATTATATTCATGGCTATAAAAGATGGATTAGAATAGAAATAAAATCCATCTTGGATACTACACAAAGCAGAGCTAAAAAAAAACTTATCTACATATTACTTAAATTCTTTTATTTGAAGCAAAATTGAGTTATTTCAAGCACATGGCTTAAACAGATCTTATGAATTATCGTTGAAGATTACGAATACTCCCATGTCTACTGAATACACTAGATTGTACTAACTTCAGTAATTTTAGAACAAAACTAGCACAGTATTTACTATGTCTGGATTATGAAACTGAGAATAGAACTTTTATTGATAGATATCAGGTTATATGCTTAACAGCTACACAAAACACATGCGAGTTGGCTAAAAATTAGTCAAACAAAACATATTAGATATAGCAAAGCAGTGAATGATATTAATAACTAAAAATGATGCATTTTTAATGACAAAAGACTAATTACAAACAATTTTGAATTGATAAATTTTAACTGCTAAAGGTAAAAAGAAAAAATTTTATAAATGTAATAAAACATAGAAAACTTGATCAGTCAGTCAAAGACATAGATATCAATGAATTTCGGTCACCTTGTAGCTGCCGCCCGGTATCTTTTATTCCTCACCTCCAAAACATAAAATGACTTTCTTAAGGAAATATAGTAACTTCATAAAAAAATTACTTACAATGGCTTCACCGACTGATCCTTTCAAAACTGGAAATATATTCACAATGTCTTTTATTCAGTCAAGTTTATGTTTGGTGGAAGGCCTAAAACTATAATTTTCCATATGTATGGTTTTACAAACAATCGATTACTATGATATTTTTGCTGAATATTGATGTTGGATGGATCAACCTCTTTTGAATTACCAAAAATATTGGGAAATTTTAATTTTATTACCTCCCTAGTATTATTTTTTTTTCTAGCCAGATGTTGTTAAAGAAGAGAATAGTGGAATAGGAGTAGAAGAGAAATGTGATTCAGAATCATTTAAAGAAAGATCAAGTACAATATTACATTCGTTATTACAGCCATTATTACTAACACTAGAAACATCAGAATCGGAAATATAACAGACAGAATGGGGATGAATAGGAATTTGGTCAACAGATGCAGTAGGAACAGCAATAGGGTTAGATAAAGTGACATGGATATTACAAAGCGGGGCAGTAGAATCGGATTAGAAGAAAAATTAGTAACATGAATAAAGGAATTGAGATATTTTTTAAATTTCAATCGACGCCAGCTATAGGAATTAGAAACTTCAACGTCTCATTATCCAATAAGACGAAACTTTCTTCATCAGTGCCTTTATCTGTTAAAAAAAAAAAGATTTATCTTAATAGATATATTTTTTTCAGGTAATATAGCTGTAATAAAAACAAGACCAAAATGTCTATTTGCTCGAAAAAAATGCACAATATATAATAGGAAAAATAATTACTTATTTTACTTTTATTATCTACTTAGTTTTTCTTAAAAAAATTATGGTGATTCATCCTGTATGTCAGCAGATTTCAAAACACTATGCTGACATTAAATGTGTATTATAAAATAGAAGAACAATATGTTAGTGAATTAAAATTTACTTACACAGAGCTTGTCTACTTATGATTGTAAAAAATATAAATTTAAAAAGATTTTTTTATAGAAATATCACAAGTGTTTTCAATTAAAGCAAAGCAGTATGATCATATGAAAACATAGCTTTTCGGCATTACATATTATACAATACGATAAATCTAGTTTGAACAATATGGATCAGTTCATGATTAAGACAAAATATCCATTCCGCATTATTTTGTAAATAAATTACATTTAATGTTTTTACATGTCTCATATCGAAGAGAAATTTTGGAATAGAGAATAATAAGAAGTCTTGAAATTGATTATCGTGTTGCATATTACAAATTGATTTTGCTCATTTTCTAATTTCTGTTCAGTAAATTCTGATCTATAAAAAGTATTTTAAAATTTACAAGAAACTAATCTCTTAGAAAGATTAATTGTCAACAAAAATATTTATTTTGTAAATTTGCCTTTTTCAAGACATGCAAGCCAATTTAAAATTGAATATAAAAATGAAACTAAAATTATTCCAAACTGATAAACAATTCTTTTATATATTTTTCTATAAATAAATGCTTTTGAGACAAAATATATTTCATGGAGAAATTACGGTTATTGGTTGGCCAACTTGAAGAGCAGAATTTTAGATTTTGTGATTTTAGCAAAAATATATGCGTCTTAATATATACATAAATTTTTCAATTTTGTTATGATCTCTATTATGTTCCTACACCAGCCGCTGCCGTAATGTTTTTGTGTTTTTAGTATTTGCACATGTTGCTTAAAATTGAGTTCCTTTCTGATTTGAATGAAACAAATAGTATGACTTATTAGGTGTATTAAACTTATAACACTATCCTTTTTGAACATTGTCACATTCATCATATCAGAAACATTAAATTGATCGTAAATCATAAAAAAGTATAATTAATAATTTTACCAGCATATTAAATGCGTGAAATATTCAAAACAATTCACTTGCCTAACTTTTTTCTTTTTTACACAATCCATATCGATCAGGCGTACAACGATTGAGTGCTGTTTTCAAATTCACTCTACCACTTATAAATATATCTTATACCGTAGACAACATTATAAAGGAAGTGCTCAATAAGATAGGCCAAAAGAACTTTCGTAAGAATACTAGAATTTACCTTCCTTTTCTAACTTGTTCAGTTTAATGTTTTTGTTACAACATTTAAAATAATAAATAAAATATACTATTTCCTCTTCCTATATCATCGTCGTCAAAATTTTAAAATATAACTTGGTTTTTTTTTTCATTTTGCTTAAGCACCTGACACATGAATTTATATTATTTGAGAATTTATTGTGATAGATTTATATTTGGAATACACATACGCTCATTCTCATAAAATCTGAAGATGTCATGATGATATAAGACTATTATGATCTCAATATACCCATTCCCGTTCAAAATCCTGAATTCGCCTTGGTGCCCCTGTTATTGAGGGAACACCTTGTTCCATTCAAGATACTGTCGTATTCTGAAAACGAAAGAAGCCACTGATCATATTTTTGTTATTATTAATATAACCTATCTAATAATTTTATATAACGGGGAATGTGGATCAATTTAACTAGTTAACCATACTTTTACACTCCTCGGCATGAAACTGCTTCTTGAATTACTGTGATATCCTTTATTTATTTATTTAATTTTTTTTTTTAGTTTTTATCTTATAGTGCTTTTATATACTGCTGTTTGTAGAAAATGCAACACCATGAAAGAATCATCAGAATCAAATGAAATTTAATGCAGAAACGACTTGTACTGATACAAATAAATGATGAAATTTTCAAAACAAAAGAAACAAATTAAGCGTCCGAAATCAGTATTTGGTGCAGCCACCATGCGCTGCAATAAGTGCTGCTATACGACGTGGCATGGAGTCAAACAGATGTTGAATATCTGCTTGAGGAAGAGAATTCCATATCGCTTGTATGCGCAACCAAAGTTCGTCTTTGGAAACTGCAGGACGCGGATCACGAGCAAGACGCCGACCAACCATATCCCACACGTGCTCAATAGGCGACATATCCGGTGAATAAGCAGGCCAAGGAAGAAGTTGCATGCGTTGTGCTGAACAGAAGTCTCGAACAGTCCGCGCAACATGTGGGCGTGCATTATCCTGCTGAAAGATAGCTCCAGGGATGCCTTGAAGGAAAGGAACGACTTCGGGCTGTAGCACTTCACGGACGTACCTGTTGCTATTGAGATTACCCTCAATTCGTATCAAATTGGATCGTCCATGATACGAAATCGCACCCCAGACCATAACTACGGGTGTTCGACCACTATGTCGTTCAATAATACACTCAGGAAGGCAGCGTTGACCGGCATAACGTCTAACACGAACACGGCCATCATGGGTCCACAAATTGAAGCGTGATTCATCTGAAAAGACAACTTGGTGCCAATCAGCTCGCCTGTCTCTGTGCTCAAGAGCCCACTGCCGACGCAGCCGTCGATGATTCGCCGTGAGGGGAATCCTGTATAAAGGCACCCTTGCACGCAATCCACGGCGCAGCAGACGACGACGAATTGACGAAGCCCACAATTGTACACCTGTAGCAGTAGACCAACGTGCTGCCAGCTGCCTGGAGGAAGCTGTGCGATCATTCACCGCCATGCGGAGCAGGTGTCGATCATCGCGCTCTGACGTCACCTTCTGTCGTCCAGTGCCTGTTTTTCGAGTTGTTCGGTGCTCGTCGGTCCACTGCTTCCAAACTCGCATCACTGTGGAACTGTTCCGCTGCATACGAGCTGCTATTGCGCGATAGGAAAATCCTCCTTCTCGAAGGCCGATTATCCTCCCTCGTTCAAACTCCGTAAGTTGCTTGAATTTCTTATTCTTCCGTCGTGGAGGCATACTCAGGTCTCACTAAACGTTTGCCACTAACAAATAATCATAGACTTTTTTCAACGTCCCGCTACAGCACTTTATTTATACGCTTTCAGCATCAATTCAGAGGGCGCTGCGCGCGCCGCGCACTCGCGATGGCTCTGAAACTTTATTAATTTGCATAATATCCTATAATTGACATTTGCTACGAATTTCATTTGATTCTGATGATTCCTTCATGGTGTTGCATTTTCTACAAACAGCAGTTTACAATAATGCAATTTTGCATGTACACTTTCATAATAATAACTTTGAATTGAGATTTTGGAACAGATATATTAAATTCATTTCTTTATCTTTTAATTATTATTTATTACTTTTCGATTAGTACAATAATTGTTTCACCTATTTACACTATCCAAACTTTTACTTTTTTTCAATAAGTTTTACTATTAATTTGGGTTTTCAAAGTTTTCTGCTTATACTCTATAATTTCATGGTATATGATTTTATATGTTTTATGAAAAATAAATAAGCTATTGGTTTGATATAATAATTTGATTTGAAAAATCGATTTTCGTGATTTCAATAAAATCTTATTTAGAATTTTGTTAACCGGAATTTTCATCAAATTCATGCTGATGTTTCCTCAAAATTTTTGCATTATTTCAAAGTTGATTTAATTTATTATTTCTTTTCAGACATTGGTTTATTCTTAGATGAATGAAATTAAAGTTTTTGATTTTTCTAGGATTTCATAAGTCAGTGCAATATGAATGAATTCAATTTAGGATCATGTGAATGTAACAATGATGAGTTAGGGCAGAGTAAGTAAAGTATTTTTATGCATAGAGATATAATTATACACGATAAAATAATAAAAATAATCCTTTTATCATCCTTATTATTAATTATTTTCTCTGGTAGACAATTCAATAAAAATTTAAAAGCACATAGGATATGTAATAAATTTAAATGACATAAATTATTCAGCAAATATGCATGAATATATAAAAATAATATTTTTTTTGCATTTTAAATAAATCAAAGGTTTCCCAATGATTCTTTTAAATGTGTTTTTAATATTGCATAGAATTAGAAATCGAACATAAATCGCAACTAATAGCATTAAAGTAGATTATATTCTTTAATCACGGATATGATATTTCCATCAAGATGAAGCCAAATTTTTTAAGATCTTCATCAGAAAAGACCGATTCATTAAAATCCCTTAGAGTTACCAAATAATCAGCCTCCAGATGTTTTAAAAATTTTCTTCGTGTTTTGTTAGTCCACTATCAAAGACATCTTTTAAAATAAATTCATCAACATCTTTTAAAATAAATTCATCAACATCTTTTAAAATAAATTCATCAACATCTTTTAAAATAAATTCTGAGAAGTGAATTTAATTGAACTGCTAATTCAGTTAAATGGGGGATTCACTGACACAATTAAGGATTTCCCTTTCAAACGATACAGAGTTTCCCCTTTCTTCCTTTCTAAAGAAATTTCTCTTTTAAGCAATTACATAATTTCACATTTGTTCCCTAAAAAGGGTATTCCTTTGCCTTTAACATTTAAAAAAGTACTCTCAGTACTGGAAATTATTCAGTTGCCCTGTCACCTCGATACTGCCTCAGTATCGAGGTGACAGGGCAACGTTCTCCATTGGGATCAAGAATCATTAATAAATTACCTCAAGTGCATTTCTGATTAACATTATAAAATTTGATATCCTTTTCAATAATGAGAGTTATTTCAAGCTCAGCAATCAGTTTTAAGAAGCTTTGAATGCCTTTTTACATTCAAATGATTTTTTAACTGTGTTCTGTATAAAATGATGAAAAAAGACCATATTTATTATTTTCTGTACATTTATCCATAAATGATACAAAAAAATAGCTTCTATATCAAAAAATTGAAGTCATTTTTAAAACTATGCCAGCAAATGTTTTGATGTCATTATTGATGAAATATAATTGCTAAAACTGTTTTTAAATCTATGTTACTAATTAAGAAAATTCGCTTGTAAAATGTTAATTCAATTATTCAAGTAATACTCATATAACATTTTTCTGCTTAACACAGCTCCTTCATAATTGTGTTTCTTGTTGTTGTATTATGGAAAAAAAAACATTTTTGAAGCTTGGGAGTGCCATTTTTGGGGATTTCGCTTCGTTGGTAGGAACGCTAGAATCGACTCTGAGGAGAATCACGGTAAGTCCACACTTGCAAAATCACACTACATCTTAACAAACAAAACCTGAATCGGTATTTTTATTTGTTGTCTATTTATTCACCATGTCAAGTAAATTTCATCCACAAAAGTCTGATAATAGACAGTTATTAAATTATTTTACGTTGTATACTTTTAGAGGCATTCTGAAAGAAATCACCCAAGTAATCATTGGAAGACCAGATATATTTTACGGTTAAATATTATTATTTTTAAAGACATCCTTATTCATCTTTCCTCCTTTTCCTCTTACTCAAATTAAAAGTTGATCATTTAGTATAACAATAAAATTTTTAAAACTGGCTGACAATTACCACAAAGAGAATGGGATCAAAATGAGGAATATTAATAAGTGCGGCAAGTAGGAAAAGAAGACAAATGCACGTGCAAATTTTCTTTTTTATTCTTGTAGTCACGTGATAGCATCGGTAGGCGATTTACAGGATTTAACTTAATTGGACAGCTGTTGGTAGAAACGAAAGTTTGACGAGAAAGAATGAATAGACGAGAAGGAGGAGTTTCCGTCCGCAGGCCTAATGTGCGAGTGCGATAGTCCACACTGCAACGTAGAACCCCGATGCAATGCTGTCGTGAGCATCGAAATTGTACCGATGAGGAACTTACCATGCATACTATTCTCAGATGAGAGTAGGTTCAGAATGTAGAAGAAATTGATCCAACTTCAGAGTAGCATAATATAAGGTCCTTCCAGAGGAAAGATACCGGGATCCGATAGGCAGTTTCATGATATGGGACATTATCATGATCATCGGTTGTATGTCCCACTCGTGACCCTTATCTGCCATCATCCATTTCTTCTGAGGAGTCCAAGTTTTGTTCAGAAGTGTCGCTTTTAGAAGGAATTCTGAGATATGAATCATTATTTCATCATCTTCACTGAGAGTTTTATCGTGTTGATGAAAAAAGAACTGAACGCTCATCACTAACCAGTTCCTATTTCTTTTGAACCAAGTATTGAAAAAAAAAAGGTGAATGTGAGTGGAGGTAACACACACCTGCAATTGTCAATGCTTGAAACAATGTTATCCCCTCACATTCGCCTCCAATAGCTCTGCAAATAAGTGCATGAGCGAATGGAATGTAAAAATGAATAGCTGGAGAGAAAAAACTAAGGTATGTTCAATAATAGATGACGCAAATCCTGTGGCGGTGTTTTATACCGCTTCGCTTGTTTGAGGTAAAACATTAATTTAGACGCTTTTAAAATACTGAAAAAGAATTAAGTATTTAAAAACCTAAAAAATGTAATAAAAATGGGAAACTTTTAATGAGCTCACGCAAATGGTCAAAGAATAATCGCTTCTAAGAGTAACTACGTCGTAAATGATCACTCCGTTCGTTCTACTTTAAATTTTGAAATCTGATTTTCTACTGTCGCTGAATTGTTTTTTTTTTTAAAAATAAATTAACATATTTTTTGTGTAAAAAAATAATGAAGCATTTAAAAATGGTCTCCTATCCAACATTTTTGAGCCAATAATGTAAAAAAAGATATTGAGTTGGAGAAAAAAATTATGTCTCTGAACACTCGATCTTTGAGTATGAGGAAGAGTTAAACCTTTTTTATACGAAATCATTGTGATTTTTTTTTCTCTCTTAAGAAATCCTTATAATCATATTTTTCTCTCAGCGAAAACGATTCGCACTGGGATTACTTTTCTCTGAATAATTGCTTAAAGTTCCGTAGAATGACATGATTTCAGGATGAAAAATGGATGACGAGTTTTGAAAAACGAAATGTTAATCTTAAATTCGTCTCTCTCAATTTATTTATCCCTCTCTATTGATCCCCAGTTTCAAGCACTCTGAGATCGTGTTAATAGTAAACTTATAGAATATTCGTATTTTATAAATATAGCGGTTTCGCGTAATCTCACCTGGGATGTACCATTATCTGAGAACCAACCCTAAACATATCGTTGTTTCTGGAGTTGCCTCTCAGTGCGACTTTTTTAACAATCAATATCTTTACCGGCTGGCAAGTAGTAGTTTTGTATTGTAGTTATGCATTAACGATCCACACACAGTTCTCTGAGGCAACTCTTTAGCTGTTAAGTTAAATAAGGAAGAAAGGGGAGGTCTGAGAAAGAGCGGTGAAAAAAATTACTCAAAGCGAGCGGAGGAAAAAGAGAGGGGGAAGTTAAAACGAATTAGCATGAGTCGCTTCACCAGAAAGTGGACGGGAAGAAACTAGAAATAGAGGATTCGAAACCAGAAAACTTGTGGTAGGGAGGAGAGTCGGAACATAGTTCCGATGGTCGAAAATGGGAGTGATTATGTAAGGGGTTATAGGAAACTGGTATCTGAAGTAATGAGAAAAGAAGCAGTGTAGCCTTGAATTTTCAGAGATTCTCGATTAGCTGATTGGGGAAAGGTCCAGTTGTTTGTCAGGAGTGGAGATTTTTTCGCAGAATTTCTCGCCGTTGGAATGCAGTTTAGCCCAATCACCCGTGGTGATAGGATTATATTTGTCAATATTTTGCCTAATGTGGCTACTCTGTTTCCTCTGCTACGTGATAACTAAAGAGGTGACAACCATTGCGATTTTTTCAATTCATTTTTCGTCATTTTTTTAGCCATCCAATGGGCTATAGTTTTAGTTGGATCACTTATCGCGCACCAGATCACTTTTCAATTTTTTATCCATTGCTTCAATTTTAATTACATTTAGCTGATATATTCAATATAATAAGTTATCGCTTGCTTTAATTTTAATTACATGTAGCTGATATAATATTCAGTTTAATAATGTATCGTTTCCTTTAATTTTAATATCGGAAAAGTTTATTATCGTCTATATCTCGCTATTTCATCGTTTACTTCATTCTTATAATTAATTGAGTAATTTAATAAAAATTATTTTAAAAAAAAGTGCACCTTGGATGGCTAAATCTTTTCTTTGAATAGAACTTTTTTATAAATTATTTTTTGCTGGTTCGTTGATTATGTTGGGGATTTTTTCAGCCAATTAGAGTACGAGGGGTCATTTTGTTCACTTTCGTTTCGAAACTGAAAATTTTACCGTTTATGAGAATTTTCAATTTTTCGAGGGTTCTTTCGCTTTATTTTGGGTTATTCTAATTAATTACAGGAAGGGATTAATTTTGCACTATTGTCTCGAAACAAACGTAAATGAGAATTTTCTAGACTGATCACTAATATGACAGTGGACGTCTCTGATTAATGTGCAGTTCCATGCGGTTCCCTTGCGTATTTTCTTCCAAGTACTAAATAATTATCTTGTACGCTAGAATGAGTATGAAAGGGGTGAGTGGGTATTCAATGCGTCTTATCGAATTTAGAAGGGAAAGAAAATCTTCCTGCTATTGAATATTCGAATTGTAAGAGCGTGCGATATCTTAAAGGAATGGTTCCACAGATGAATATGAATGGTATTACTGGAGAAAAGATAAAAAGTAACAGGTCAATTGAAAAGTCCCCGGCCTGACACATAGATGGCGCTACTAGAGTTAAATCCATATGTTTTTTAGTTAGTCCTAACCCTCGAAAGATGCGTGTATAAATTTGACAGCTGTCGGATCATTAGTTTAGGAATCATAGCATTTTGAGTGAAGCAAATTTTGTTATTGTGAAAAAAATGGATAAAAAGGAATTTCCCGTGTTGATAAAATATTGCTTTTTGAAGAGAAAATATACAGTTGAAGCCAAAACTTGGCTTGATCCCGAGTTTTCGGACACTGCCCCAAGAAAATCAACCATCAAGGATTAGAATGCTAAGTTTGGATGTGGTGAAATGAGCACCGAAGACGGTGAACGCAGTGGACGCCCAAAAGAGGTTGTTACCGACGAAAACATTAAAAAAATCCACAAAATGATTTTGAATGACCATCATTTGAAATCGAATGAAATAGCAGACACTCTACAGATATCAATTGAACGTGTACATCATATCATTCCCGAATATTTGGGTATGAGAAAGCTCTGTGCAAAGTGGGTGCCTCGTGAGCTCACTTTTGACCAAAAACAACGACGAGTTGATGATTCGGAGCAGTGTTTGAAGATGATCAAGCGTAATAAACCCGAGTTTTTGCGTCGATATGTGACAATGGATGAAACATGGCTCCATCATTTCACTCCGAAGTCCAATCGACAGTCATCCGAGTGGACTGCACACGATGAACCCGTTCCAAAGCGTGGGAAACACAACAGTCGGCTGGCAAGGTTATGGCGTCCGTATTTTGGGATGCGCATGGAATAATTTTCATTGACTCCCTTGAAAAAGGAAGGACCATCAACAGCGACTATTACATAGCGTTATTGGACCGTTTGAAGGACGAAATCGCCGAAAAATGGCCGCATTTGAAGAAAAAGAAAGTGCTGCTGCACCAAGACGAGGCACCGTGTCACAAGTCAGTGAAAACGATGGCGAAAATCCATGAATTGGGCTTCGAATTGCTTCCTCATCCACTGTATTCTCCAGATCTGGCCCCCAGCGACTATTTCCTTTTCTCAGATCTCAAAAGAATGCTCGCTGGGAAGAAATTTTCGTCGAATGAAGAGATGATCGCCGAAACTGATGCCTATATGGAAGCAAAGGACAAATCGTACTACAAAAATGGTATCGAAAAGTTGGAGGGTCGCTATAATCAGTGTATCATCCTTGAAGGGAATTATGTTGAATAAAAAACACTAATTTTGCCAAAAAAATGTGTTTTACTATGGTAGACCGGGGACTTTTCAATTGACCTGTTACTATCAGAATGTTTGAAAGAGCGTTAGGAGAGGCTCGTTGCTTTCCTGAACTATTAGAAAATATGTGATAGTGTTATTGAGGTTGTGTTTAATCAAAAACTGTTTGTAGATTAGTTTTTTGTTGTTGTTGAAGTAGAGTGATATTTGTTTTATGCGAATAATAAAATATATGTTTGATGTTATTTGAATAGCTAGATTCCGTTTAGTACGTGTATGGATGAATTTGTTACGGGTTAAATGGTTCGTTTGTGGTGAAGAGCTGGTTGAGGTTGAACGGCGGATGAAAGAGGAATAATTGATGTTGTAAGGATTGCTTTGATACACATCATCCAGGATATTCTGAGATATTAGTGATTTATACTAAGGATCTACCAGAAAAATTAGGAATGTAATAATTTATATATATATTATTTCCTTTTCCATTTTATACGGGCTTCAATTTCCACCGGAGAAAATCGCCAATTTTGGCAATATTTGAAATCGTGCCAAGTGGTTTGCCTAAACTACCTTTTAAAGGTTAGTTTAAACTTGCCAAACAGGCAATCGATCGGTAGAAATAGTTATCCAACGATTTAATCTTGCCACCAATAAAAGAGCCTGACTATTTTGATCGGTCTTGCATTGATCTCACATGGTTACAACAATCCTTTATTTCCTCCTTTCTTACACCGCCGCTATCTAATCAAAAGTTCCCATCTTAAGGAAACTAAAGGGGTGAGATTGCGAAGATAAACCATAATTATTTTAGGTGTTTGTGTATGTCCGAGTTTCATACAATCTCTTTCGGAAAAACTCTAGAATCAACTGATGCAGACTACTGGAATCACAAATGAAAGTTCTTTTAAATTTTGGAACTATAATTCGAATTTTTTTTTCATCATACTGTTTCCTGTTACAAGTAATGTTAGTGTTTACATGCATTAAGAATTCTTAATTTTTTTTCCAATTCTTTAATATAAGTTTCCTTTTTTGGAAAGAACATTAAAGAAACTTGAAAGAAAATCACCAGCTTTTTAATGATTCTTTTCTTCTTTACAACAGCCAAATTGGTTTCTTTCGTGTGTGTATGTATTTATATACATGTGAGTGCATGTATGTGTGTGAAATATAGAGTAAAAATGGAGAGATAAAGAATAAAAGTAATAAAAGATTCAATGGCGTTCCCTGGAAGAGGGGGTCGAAGAAACAGATGCACTCTGTAAGATTTTTCTCGAAATTGAAATGTTTCAGGATAATTAATTTATTATACTATTATAGTTTTTCCAAATTTTAAACGTAAGAACTTTTTTTCTCCCCATGTTTAGATATTTTTCATCATGAAAGGAAAAAAGGATTTCAATGAAGCCGATTCCCGAGAAAAGAATAAAAAAAGGCTTTGAGTGTCTCTTGTTCAATGTTTGTAGAGGAAGAGTGAGAAGGTGGTCTGCATATCTAAAAAAGTGCAACTCCCTAAGAATACAAATTTTATTCTCATGACATCTAAATTATTTTTCTTAATGATCTTTACTTTTAAAAACTTTAAGACTTGATAAAATTTAATCATCAAGTATTGAACAGTTCGTTTTAAACAAGAGAAGTGAGACTAACACAGCGTATTATTTACTTTTTACCAATTGGTAATTCAAAACTAAGAAATTACTTTTATCGTGGCAATGACGATATGCACCCTCCTCCAAGATTACTTTCTGGGTACGCCATTGAAAAGGAAAAACCCTAAATAAATACAAATTTAATAAGTACAAATACTACATTTATAAATATATTAATGATATAAATTTTAAAACTAAAGATGGAGTTAAAAACACACAAGATGTTAGAAAACAAATTTACATAAAAGATTTATTATTTGCAAAGTTGACTAAGTTCCAAATGAGGCAATTATTTACAAATATTACGAAACTTTAATTACTTATAAACGTATTGAGGCGAATCACTTCTTCTACCCTACTCTTGTGCCATAACTCATCAAATACAACTAACTCTAAAAGTCAATAACTTACACAAGGACACACTAGTCAAGTCTCACACAACTATTTATTAGTCACTGAGTAATACAATGTTTAGGGAATATTTGCTCTCCTAGATGACCTCTTGGATTGATTCGCCTATTCGACTATAACAAACTCACACTCTTTTACCAAAATCTCTCCAGTTGAGGCTGACTTGCCTTCTCGAATCTTCTGCGGCTGCCATCACCCGTAACAGCTCTTGATATCGTCTATCGCTTGTAAGGCATACGCTCATCGCTAGTCCCTCTCGGTCTCTATCCTCAAAATTTCCCTTTGTTTATATACTCTCCTATCTAGCTCTCTTCGCTTTACTTCTAGCTGCCTCTAATTAAAATAATCATGTTTCTTTTTTGGGGGGGAACAAATTTCTTAATTTATGCAATCAATCTCAATTAAAGTCACCAAGGTTAGTGAAGAGAAAATCGCGAATAACCCAACGTCACAATATAAGAGTGAATAAAGCTAATTTAGAAAGTAATCTTAGTAACGTAGAAATTAATAATAGAATTACATCTCTAAACAAAAAAAATTGGATATAAAATTACTGAAATTAAATTTTTTAGGCTCATACACAGAGAAAAAAAGAAATACTCGAAAATGAGTACCCAGACATTTTGAAATGAGTATGTTTGTATCAGATATGAACTTATGTCTTTATCGAATGTAAAACATTGCATGTATTCAAAATAAAAAAATGGAAGTCAACACTCTCAAAAAATTATAATAGATATTAAAGACTACAAAAGCTCTTTCTTTATACTGGCTACGTATCTTAAAAACTGGGGCTCAAAAACAAATATTGTTCGCTTAAATATTTTGAACTATATTTCTTATTTATCACGCTACACGCGGAAGAATACATAGATTTTAAAATGAGTACGCATGACATAGGTATCTGAGTAAATTACATAAAAATTTTTACACTATCTTTTTTTTAATAATCTGCCAAAATAAGGTAAACATTTATCACATTAACCATATCATTAAATTGGTCGTAAATAATATTATATAATTACTAATTTTACCAACATATTGAACTCATGTAATATTAAAAACGTAAGTTCAATGGACTAAATTCACATCGGATTTCTCTATGGACAAGTTGTTTACATCTTGTACATCCACTTTAATAAGATTAATATTATCACATTTCTTGCATTGTTCAATTATTTCCATTCGTAAGGAGATATTATGAGTATATTTTCATGTTTCAATAATCTTAGTCTCATTTAATTGTGTTGTTAAAATGTTCCTCTTTAAGCTGCGAAAAGCCTATTTAAAATTGCTTCTGGAGTTTGATTGTATATTACCGATATAAGCTTTAAGTTATTCTCGGTTTTCAACAGATGCATTTTTGAACTATTAATGGACATTTCAGCTTTTTACTTTGATATTAAGCTTATTTTGTATTTCAAATTATTTCATATATAAATATTATTACGCATCATTAGATCATCGGTTGATTCTAACCTGTTAGAAATAAAGGCCCCAATATTTTTTCTAGTATTGTAAGCATTTTAAACCCTCTGAAAAATAAATGTTAATAGTTAAAGTGTAATTAAGCTCTTCTGAATTATAGTATCTTATATATATATTAACACTATTTATTTATCAGGCTGATAACATTTAAAAAATAAAGCAACATTGGATTAAACTATTTTCTCTTTTAATCAAGATACATAATTAAGCTGTAACAGTTATATAATGATTTAAACAGATGCAATTTTATACCTTGATTTAAAGTTTTTTTTAAATGTGTTTTGCAAACAAAATTAATTAAATCATAAGTTGATTATAATGTTTTAAGAAAGGAATCACTTAATAAAAACATATGTGAATATGTAAATTCTATATATAATTTCAAATTTAATAATGATTTAATAGCATTAATTATTTTTCTTTTTCACAAAGTAATATTTATGAATAAAATACAATTTTTACTCTTATGTTTTAATGTAAAATGAAGCTCAGAAATTAAAATTTTGGATATTATGAATATATAACAAGACACACCCCAAAACTTATATTAGTGATAATCTGATTTCTAAAAATATGTATGAAATATTAATTTTTAAAATTATAGTTGAATAGAAATGATACAGTAGGGGATAAGACTTTAACTGAACTTTAAATAAAACTTAATTATCTGCATGTATAGGATTTTAACAAAACTATATATTGCTTCTAGAAACATAAATATAGTTTTTAATGAACCAATAAATGCAAAAATTTTGATCCTAAATTTTGTGGAAAAACTTTCATATAGCGTATATAAATAACATGTAACACGAAGAAAATGAAACTTGTAAATAAAGGAGTGCTTATTTAAGTCCCTTAAAATTTAAATTGATATATATTTTTCTGTTTAAAATTCATATTCGATACAACGACAGTATCGAAAACGAATGCAAAACATACTCATTTTGTTGTTTCATTCTCATATTTGATACAATAACAGATTGAAAAATGAATGCATGATGATATACTCATTTTTCTATTCCACACTCGTATTTAATACACAAATATCTTCAAAAATGAGTATGTGAAGTTTCCATTTTGAGTATGTACCAGTTACTAAAAATGAGTACGCGCAAGTCTTAAATTTGAATACGTTGGCACCAGAGCCATTTTGAGCATATGAAGTATTCAAAAGTGAGTATTTAGGACTCGATTTTGAATACCTGTTTTTCGCAGTGTTGATCTCCAAATCGAAGAAGTTTTAGCAATCAATATTTATGTCTTTATCATTCCAGACTCAACTCAACCAGTTGATTTATAAGTTAGGCATCCGTTTTCAGACCTATCACACATTACTTATGCAAGGATCGATGAAGAATTACTTGGATATGTGAAGGATTACTCATTTTTAAATTTAAATAGTGTTAAAGCGTCGCCATGCATTGAATTGAAAACAGCTGAAACTGCTCGAAGTAAACTTATCAAAGCTAAGAAAAAAAAACAAGAAAAAAATTGAAGAAGAGGAAGGAAGGCGAATTTGTGATGAAAAACGATTTCCATTTCAGCTGGAATAGCTTGAATCTAAATTGAAGAATATGAATCAGGAGTTAACTAAAGTTTGGGAACAAGGAGCCATTAGCAGAGAAAAAGAAAAAGCATTATTAGCACTAGAGAGGCAATACAATGGCAATAAAAAGGAAAATTCTAATCTGTTAAATCAATTAGAAGAAATTCGGAATGAAACCTGTATCTTAAAGGAAGAAAAAGAAGAAATTTTGAGAAAAGAAAAGGATAACAAGAATAAAAAAGAAGATTTGAAATATTTAGATGAGTATTTCAGAAGACCAACGAGAAACGTATAAATGATCTTACAGAGGAAGATATTTCTATTGGAGAAAAAAAAGAATCAAAATTAGAATATTCAAGTGAAGACAATAGCTCTAATTTATCTAATCAACTGGAAAGATTAGCAAATGAAACAGATGTTTCTAATTATGAAAAAGAAGAGACGTATTAAATGGAATTGAGAAGACGGGAAGAACTGAGAAAATTAGAAGAAGTATTACTTCAAGAACAGTTTGAAGGCATAATAAAACAGAGAAAAATAAATGCGAAAAATCGGAGTAAAATAAGTTACTGCAAAGAAAAACGTGATGAAAAGAACAGGAAACATACGGAAGAATTCAAGTAGAAATATGAGATCAGTGAATATCTAAGAAAAGTAAAGGGAAGCAGTGAAAATAAGAATTACAGAGGAAAGAAAGGGGTGTAAAAAAGCTATTACATAGATGGAAAAGGGAACGATTCTACCTCAAAGAAAGAAGCGCTGTTTCACAACTCAAAGATATCTTATACTTTTCAGAAGAAACACATTTTGGTGAGAGAATACCCCTCTGTAAAGATGGGAGGAAAATGGCAAACCCTGATCTAATAGGACTTCATTCAAGGATAAGGAGTCAATCCCCTTCAATAACAAAAGTTCAGAACACCTGCAGAGAAAGTTCAGTTACTCTGCCAGAGAAAGAGTCGAAAGGCCGATTGTATACAACCACAGAGCACGTCAGACAGCTCAAGGCGTGGCGAAACCATCTCAGGGATGATCAAATCGATGAGAATTATTGAATCTCCCCAAAACAGACAATAATAAGGAAATCTACAATGTAGTGGAAATCTGCTACATCAAAATTACCAGCCCAATGCCTCAGATGCCAGGGTTTCTACCACAATTCCAAATTCTGTACAAGGCTTTAACTCAAAATTGCAAAAAATCGATCGAAACTCCAATCCAATTCTGTCTCTGCGGAGAGGATCACCCAGCCAATTTTATCGGCTGCTCTAGAAACCCTCTAAATAAACCACCCACTCCTCCTAAGGCTAATGCATGGGAGGAAAGAAAAAAAAGAAAGAACTTAAAAATAAAAGAAAACAACAAACCCAGGAAATCAACATCCAGCAAAACCTTTCCAGAAAGACTTTCCACCACTCCCAGGACACGCTACTACGGGATACCCTCATGTAAACCCGGCTGAAGTCCAACTACCTACCATGTCACAAAAAGAACCTTCCTCCTCTTTAACAAATACTCTAGAAAACCTTCGTAATCCACATGTAAAGGAAATCTTTGAGCTTCTTGACCAAGTTATCACAATTTCTACCTCTAACTTATCCAAATACCAAAAATTGAAGCCATTCTCAAAATAGCAGATGAAGACCTAGGAATTTAATGCTTAATAAAAAATTATCCAAAGAGCCCCTCAAAATAGTTACTTGGAACTCTAATCACATCTTCAGCAACCTGCCAGAATTTCAACAATTTATTATTGACAATAGCCCATATATCATAGCCATTCAAGAAGCCTTTCTGCAACCTGCAAATTTTCTTAATTTTGCTAACTATACCACATATCGCACCGACCGAACTTCACATAGAGGAGGAGGTACTGCAATTGTCGTCAAAGATGCAATAGCACATCACTGCTTGAGTATCCACATGACAACATTGGAGACAAACGCTATCAATCTGGAAAAGGAGGACGGTCTCTCATTATCATTTGCTTAGCTTATAGACCCTCCAGAAAAAACAAGTTTGTTCACGACCTCATCAATATCTTTAGAAATAGACAAAACTTTTTCATTATTGGCGACCTTAACGCTTGACACCAATCCTGGAGCCCCACTTCACGAAATAACCAAGCAGAAAACCCTCTTTTCCGTTTCAATCAAAATTATGATATAGATAGTATTGAACCCAACAAACCCCCTTATTATCCTGTTAATCAGTTCAACCAACTGTCTACAATAGACCTTGGCCTAGCAAAAGGAATTCAAAACATTTCAGACTCAACTTCCGAAGATCACTCCAGTGATCACAATCCGGTCTACTTTCTCGTGGGCTTGGATAACACTACCCCACAACCTCAAAACCAAATTCTCCTAACTAATTGGTCAAAATTCAATCAAAATCTTTCTAATACTATGATAGTTAACCCACCTATAAATGATTTAAACGAACTCGACAAAGCAATTGATAATTTTGAACTCAGCATTTAAACTTCTATCAATCAATCCAGTAAGGAAAAGATTATAAAATACCCATATTTTAATATTTCCTTTCCCCCTAGACTGAAAATTAGATCAAAAAACAGACTACAAAAAAGATGGCAGAATACACGTAATCACCCCCACCCCCCATTAAAAATGAAATAAACAGATTAAAGCGGGAAATGAAAAGAGAGATTTACTAAGTTAAAAATGAAGCCTGGGAAGGCCGCCTACAAAAAGCTAATACCGAAGTCCTTTCTCTCTATAAACTGGTCAAAATCACAAAAAATATTCCTTTTTCCATCCCCCCCTTTATTGGTCCTAGAGGTCTCGGGTTCGATTCTCAGGCTAAGGCAGATCTCTTTGCAGATTCACTAGAGAATTTTTTCCAGGAGAATGCAGAATTTTACGATGATGATTTTTTTGAAAAAGTTGAACGAAATATTATCAGATTTCTAAATAATCAAAATTCCCCAGCTATTCCCAAACTCCCCTCCCCTCAAGAAGTTATGGACATAATTGAAAAACTCAACAATAAAAAATCACCAGGTCATGATCAAATTAAAAATATTACACTTAAATCTTTACCCTTGAAAGCCATCACTCACCTAACCAAAATTTACAATAAATGTTTAGTTCTTAATCATTTTCCAAAAGCATGGGAACATACAATTATTGTTCTCTTCCCCAAACCTGAAAAAAAATTCTAAATAATTACAGACTTATCAGCCTCCTCAGCACAATAACTAAATGTTTTGAAAAAATACTACTAAATAGCATCTAATATTTTGTCAGAACAAATAACATCATACCTTTACAGCAACATGGCTTTCAAGCGAATACATCCACCTGTCATCTATTGCTTCGAGTGGCAAACTTAATAACGAAAGGTTTCAATGAAAAAATGATAACGGTGGGCGACTTCCTCGACGTTGAAAAAGCTTTTGATAGAATCTGGCATGACGGCCTCATATATAAATAAATTCAACTCCAGTTTCCTACTTATCTAATCAATATCATTCAAGATTTTCTCTCCGATAGAACCTTTCAAGTCCGCTTCAACAAAAAACAATCAAAAATAGGAAAATTCCAAGCCGGAACTCCACAAGGAAATATTTTAAGTCCAGAATTATTCAATTTATTCACTTCTGATATTCATCAGTATGTAAACATCGAAATATGTACATTCGCCGATGATACCGCCATCATTTCCCAAGGAAGCAATCCCGTTAATGTTCACAAACGCATCCAAATCTATCTTCTCATTCTCCAATTCTCGTTTTTAAAATGGAGAATTTCCATTAACACGGACAAATCTCCAGCAATTGTCTTTAAAAAAACATTTTAGAAACAAACTTGAAAAGTTTCGTTTTTTCAGCAAAATAATCAATTGGTGCAATCAAATTAAATATCTCGGCATCCTCATCGATAAAAAGCTCACCTACCGTCCGCACATCCTGTCAATCAAGAAAAAAATACAAATCCGATTTTTCCTGAGTGGAAGATCCAAACTTTCGCTAAAAAGCGAGCTCTTAATATATAAAATCTACATGTTTCCAGTCATTACTTATGCAAGCCAAATTTGGGGAATTTCTGCAAAAACAAATCTTAACATTCTTCAGATTGAACAAAATAAAATATTACGCTATATTGCAGATGCACTTATTTTCGTCAAAAGAACTCATCTCCACAAAGAACTTCAAACAGAACCCATCCCCACTCGAATCGCAAAATTTAGCATCTTCATTTCACAACGACATTTCAAGCCATAACAATCCAACAATCAATAGCCAAGCTTAATTTCAAACTCATACCGGAAAATATAAATATTCTTATAATGCATCCATGTTAAAACCAACGTTTGGAAGCGACTCACTCTTTAATTATCTTGCTTTAATAATTGAAATTTCCACAGTCATCAAGGAAAAAAAATTCTACAGTCTTAACTTCTAATCCACTGGAGCCCGAGGATCAACCATTCAGAAAGCAGGCTTCACCCGCTCAACTATCAAGCTCCTAGACGATGTCTACCTACGAGGACTGAAACCTCTCTTCCTCACTCCTCGTCCATACGAGAACTCTGCCGTAGCCTTCGGCGACTTTCATGTGACTTTTCTTTTTAATATTTTATTACTCATACCGAGTAAGAGAAATCCCAGATTTCCGTAAACTCGAAATAAGTACATTGCTAAGTAATCGACGAGGAATGTTCAGACCCCCACAGTGTATCGATTAAAACACGGAAGCTTGTAGTTTGACGTAGAGAAACAAGAGAGAGAAGGGTGGTAATGCAATAAACCATAGACACGTTCAACGAACAGTGAAAGGAAATTCCCCCACTTCTTCAATGAGAGGAAAGAAATGTCTAACACCACGTTTTTGCTGACAAAGAAGGCGCAAAACACGTGTCCAACAAACGATTACAAGGTGAAAAGGGGTGAAATCAATACCATAAACCGGGGATCTCCAAAATGAGTATTCAGATGGGTGAGAAAATTTAGTTTTTCTTTTTTTTATATTTTTTATTTCTTTTTGCACAGAGGCTTTGATTCTCAAAAAAAAAAAGGAACTACGAACTCTTTTATTATTTTTGTTAAGGACTGAGTATTTAAAGAACTCTTTAATTTGATTATCTTTGGAAAATTATTGAATATTGTGATTATTTTAAAGGGTATTTTATTAATTTAATTTTGAAGAAGGATAAGTAATTTTGAATTCAGCAAAAATATTTTGTTTTAATTTTATTATTTAAAACAGGAAATCATTTATTTTTGTAAGGATTTATGAATGTAAGGTATAAGGATGTTAATTATTTAGGAATGTAATTTTGTAATGATCTATTTTTTGTAAGGATTCTTAGAATTGTGTTTTAGTTATTGTGTTAAGTTAAAAATTTCTTTTGTTTATCTGTGTGAACTCTTTTGAGTCTATAAAAATTAAGCATATTCTATGCAAATAAGAATTTTAAGAGTGTAAAAAAAAGAAAGAAAGGAAATAATTTAATTCTTAGAAATGTATGAATTACTGTTTTTGAAGATACAAATTTTCGATATTTTGAAGTATGAAATCAGTAATTTGCAAGATATGAGATTTATTTAGAATTTTTACATGGCAATTGATGTTTCCCATTAGGTTTGACACTTTGAAATAGGATAATTAAGGATTTAAATTATAAGAATTGATCTTGATAATTTTATATGTATATGATCATAATATTTCAAAATATGAAAAGATATTATGAAGTAAAATAATTATTGATATAAAATTATATGTATATGAATTCGATATTTTAAAATATGAATTTAGCGACGTTATTTTTTTTCTGAAGCCAGAGCAGAGGGACATTCACCATGAACAATTCTTTATTGCTTTTTTCCCCTTTTGGCAAACAGCAGAATTATAGTACTTCAAAATGTAAAATCGATTTTATTTCACCGCTCATTTATCATTTATCTATTTTCCGCATACCAGTGTCAACTAATGTTTAGAAAGAAAATATATCTTGAACCCATAGAATAAATTATTTTCTAATAAGCTAGGATTAATACACTGTGTATGATACATATTTCTTATTAGGGAAATAACTTCTCAAATCCTCTTTTAAGCCCATTTTACCATCCATACTTTTTACCTCTTCTCCTATTATTTAAGTGAATTTATACATTACTTTAAATATATTTCTGTACATAATTCCTGCATAGGGAAATTTTTATTGAAAAGTAGTACCATCAGTTATTTATTATCAATTCCTTTTGTTTGTTATTGATTTTTTTATTTACTTGTGAAATTCATTCTGCTTAAAATTAGCTCCAATCATTAACTTTCCCATCAAGCGATACAACATTCTTCGCAAGTTGTGTAAGCATAAATTTGTATGCACCTAATATAAATATTATGTAATTTATAATTATGTATAAGAACTGTAACAATTACTTATACAAAAGGAATCACGTATATATTTAGTGTAATTTTAATCTAATGACGTTTAAAAAAACAAGTTTGTATATTTTACAATAGGCCGTACGACTGTATAAAATATTATGAATATAATCAATTCGACTTTAAGGAAATGGATAAAATAAGATTAAATAAACTGATAAAGTTCTAATAACTGATATAAACGGATAACGTTCCATAATATTGTGATTTTTTTTCCTTTCACTAAACTGATGCGAATTAAAATATTATTTTCATTTTTATTTGCTCATAAAAATTGAGAATTTTCGAAAGAACAAAAAGTCAAAACCTTCGACTGATTGATTGAGCTGAAAACAATTATAAAAAAATGGTATAAAACCTAATCTAAGAGAAATCTCTTTACATAATTTTGCTGCAAATAGTAAAGTAAAAGAAAAAAGCATCTTACATATGCTTTTTTAATTAAGAACACTAAGAGTAGAAAATAAATTACTAAATTGATTAAAAACACTCAGAAGGTAATGACTTATTTTCAGAAAAATATACTTTATTAAACGAGAATTATTTTCACTTGGCAAAGAAAGCTAATTTCAAGGAAGGAAGAGCGGACTTTCGAGATTATTTCCCAAAGGAGGCGATATTTGCCTTAAGGTGAATGTTTAGCCTAGTAAACAATGCAAACTTCTATTAAATGGAAAATTCAGAAAATATGAAAAATAGTTTTCGAATTATTTGTCACATTTTAGTCAGTAAAAGACTATCACATTCGACAAATATAGATTCCAGTTATGTCATAATTGTGCATCTTGTTCTGAGCTCACTGTAAAATTTACCAATGCTTGTTGAAGTATTTGTCCATTCAGAGTTCACACTGTTTCATTAGTGGCTTCGGTTAAGCTATCATCATATTATTTTCTTCTTGTAATTGATATGCTATGATTACTTAGTTAAAATTTTAAAATGATCACGAAATGAAATTTTAAAATAGATAAAACGTTATTATGGATAAAAAGATATTCAAGTCTTATGACCTAATACATGAAAATCATAACAATCTGTTTAGAAAAGAAAGAAAAATATAAACTATGAGTAGAATTAAAATCACATTTTTTTGCTATATGTTTTCAGCATTGCTTATAAACATGTTTACATGTTATTACACCATTGTTAATGCAAAAAAAATAAAAAGAATCTTGCTATTATATTAAATTTTATCATTAATTTTCAAAATAATTTAAATTTCTGAGAAAAATATGTTCATGCAAATTTTAATTTTAAAATATAACGGCATTTCTCCGGAACGAGTTTCGTAAAGAAAAAAAAAATATTGTAACTAAATCTTAAGGCGTGAAGCACTCATTTTGATTTAAATAGCATACCTGTTTAAGTCAAAACTTATGTATTGAACGCTATGGAAATCATATTTTACGGTTGAAAGAACAATGGTCAAGCGCGCCAAACAATGGTTCAAAAAGAATTGAACGATCAATATTCGAATAAGAATGGAATAAACGTAGACGTGTTTATCAACTGAACACGCTTTCGCTTGCTGAAAATACGCAAACGCACTCAAATGTATATGATGCTGTTAAAAATAGGAGAAAAGTTCCTTAGAAATGCGAAATTATAAGACATATAATGGATGTGCTCTATAACCCTTTTCTTTAAAAATGTCATAATCAAAACCGCGACTGAATAAACTCTAGAGATAAAAGTGTTCCAGAATGAACGAATCATATTTCAATACATACACAAACATTTAAGCAGCAACCAATTAGATGAGCTAGAGTTTTTAAGTGCATGAGTACATTAAAATATTGGCCATACGTATAGTTGAAAAGTTTCTTCTCGTTCATGAAGTACATTACGAAAAACGCAGCTTGAAAAGCTACCTTCACTTATCAATCCGAAAAATAATCTTGTAGTTTTTGAATTGCCTAAACGAAAATTTTCAAATGTTGAATATTTCTTTGATTAATCATATTAACGACACACGTTTGAGTTTTAAATAATTTATCCTTCTATTGTTTCTTTATTTTTTAAATATTAATGTATTTCAAAAGCATGGATACATTTTAAAATTTAGCTTAATAATATTTTCTATCATTTAAGCCTTTCATATTTAGTGATATTTCAAATTTTTTACCAAGAAATAGTTAAAAATGTATTTTTTTTCGTAAAATCCTGTTTCATTCCATTATTGTTTTGAAGTAGGTACGACTTTACACACACACACACACATACATATATATATATATAATGTCAACGAAGAACAGGTGCTGAAAATTTGATTCCTTTCTTTCCAACTGCAGAAGAAAGGAAGAATTTAGGGGAGAGAGAGAGAGACGATTTCAGAGCACAGAAAGACTTTTCCGATAGCAAGCCATTTAGGAATGACGTGAAACCCTTCTTATGCATCCTCTGAAACAGGGCTGAATATCCACTTTGTAAATTTATGCACTGATTACTTAAGCTATCAGTCTTATAAGATGTGTGTTTATTGACAAGCAGTACAGACCTTATATATATATATATATATATATATATAGGGAGAGGGAGAGAGAGAGACAAAGATCTGAGTGTGTGTGTATTGTCTTATTAATAAATTATTTCATAATATGAATCAATAATTAAAACATATGTTTATCTATTTATTTCATCAAATTATCTAAATTTTCGTATCATAAGAGCAAATACGTACTAAGTGAAAAATTTTGTACAAGAGAAATTTTTTTTAACCATTTCCATTGCATTTCAGTGAACTCACTTTCTCTATCACCCACTTTGTGTTTCAAATGGAGGAAGGATAGATCATGCTATCTGAAATTTAATACAGTGGTTTTCAAATTTTACCAACAGTTTATTTTTATGACTTCAGTTATTATAATAATTTTAAGAAAAGTTTGTGTTTAAAAATTTGTAAATTTTATTCTACGATTGCTTGTCTTTTCTAAAAGAATATTGAATTGTGCACATAGTTACAATATTGCACACAAAAGTAATAAATATCAATTTAGTATGAACAAATGCAATTTTTTTAATAAACGCATTCTATTAAACATTAAGTTATTCATAAATAGAAGCTTGACTTTGTAGTTATCACCGATAGAGAGGATTCCGATCAATGAATCAAAATCTTCTTATGAAGCTGACTGTTTTGATAAAAATACAGATAATTTTTTTTTAGTTGTTTCGTTT
The DNA here is from genome assembly GCA_019974015.1 of Nephila pilipes. Lineage (NCBI taxonomy): Eukaryota > Metazoa > Arthropoda > Arachnida > Araneae > Nephilidae > Nephila > Nephila pilipes. The sequence continues at coordinate 176,987 of BMAW01107989.1, read as the reverse complement.
TTACTTAAAGTTCATTTTCTTATAAACATTTGCTTATTCATAACTTCGTTTGAATATTTTTTAATCAATTGTTTAAGATATTACATGAAACGTTTTAAAACAAAATTAAATTCTCATCAATTTTGTATATTTAGTACCATTCTGTATCTTATATGTTGCACTGTGTTCGTTAAAAAGTGTATTTTGTTAATAATATTGGAATGGAGATATTTGTGGTAATATATAAAAGTGCAGAAAAAAGTATTTTGAAGCGAAATAAATAATTAGAAAACTGCTTTTTTTCAAAATATAACATATAATATCGGTTAAATAATTATAGAACTTACGATTCATTCATAAAAATATATGAAAATATATGATTTATATGGTTGTTATTATTAGTGTAACTCCATGCTTTTATTGTGATTCAAATAAGTTTGTACAATAAATATTTAACATCTTTTATTTGTTAGAGTTTTTGATAAAATATTACTTTCTTTTGAATTCTTTAGCGCATTTCAAATAAAACATATTTTTCAAAAAGCAATACTTTTTTCTTATACTTAAATTAAATAAAAAGAGTAATATAGAGATAATATGATTTTAAAATATAACAGGTCAATTGAAAAGTCCCCGGCCTACCATAGTAAAACACATTTGTTTTTGGCAAAATTTGTTTTTTTTCATTCAACATAATTCCCTTCAAGGGTGATACACTGATTATAGCGACCCTCCAACTTTTCGATACCATTTTTGTAGTACGATTTGTCCTTTGCTTCAAAATAGGCCTCAGTTTCGGCGATCACCTCTTCATTCGACGAAACTTTCTTCCCAGCGAGCATTTTTTTGAGATCTGAGAACAGGAAATAGTCGCTGGGGGCCAGATCTGGAGAATACGGTGGATTAGGAAGCAATTCGAAGCCCAATTCATGGATTTTTGCCATCGTTTTCACTGACTTGTAACACGGTGCATTGTCTTGGTGAAGCAGCCCTTTCTTTTTCTTCAAATGCGGCCGTTTTTCGGAGATATCGTCCTTCAATCGGTCCAATAACGCTATGTAATAGTCGCTGTTGATGGTCCTTTCTTTTTCTAGGTAGTCAATGAAAATTATTCCATGCGCATCCCAAAATACAGACGCCATAACCTTGCCAGCCGACTGTTGCGTTTTCCCACGCTTTGGAGCGGGTTCATCGTGTGCACTCCACTCGGATGACTGTCGATTGGACTTCGGAGTGAAATGATGGAGCCATGTTTCATCCATTGTCACATATCGACGCAAAAACTCAAATTTATTACGCTTGATCATCTTCTAACACTGCTCCGAATCAACAACTCGTCGTTGTTTTTGGTCAAAAGTGTCGACGAGTCGCGCGGCACCCACTTTACACAGAGCTTTCTCATACCCAAATTTTCGGGAATGATATGATGTACACATTCAGTTGATATCTTTAGAGTGTCTGCTATTTCATTCAGTTTCAATTTACGGTCATTCGAAATCATTTTGTGGTTTTTTTTAATGTTTTCGTCGGTAACAACCTCTTTTATCCATTCACCGTATTCGGTGCTCATTTCACCACATCTAAACTTAGTATACCAATCCTTGATGGTTGATTTTCCTGGAGCAGTGTCCGGAAACTCGGCATCAAGCCAAGTTTTTGTTTCAACTGTACTTTTTCCCTTCAAAAAGCAATATTTTATCAACACGCGAAATTCCTTTTTATCCATTTTTTTCACAATAACAAAAGTTGCTTCACTCAAAATGCTATAATTCACAAACTAATGATCCGACAGCTGTTAAATTTATACACGCATATTTGAGGGTTTAGGGCTAACTAAAAAACGTATGGATTTAATTCTAGTAGCTCTATCTATGTGTCATTCAAGGGACTTTTCAATTGACCTGTTATTATCTAGACAAAAGAGTGTAGCAGATTCAACACACGTAAAATAGATTTTTTGATCCTCTTATTTCAGCATACTGAAGGAAGGAATATTAATTTTTTTTGTCTAACTTTCGAAAGGGATGTTTTCTCCCTTCCCTTAGGATTCAAGTGCTCAACAGAGTAAAGGATTCCCCCCCCCCCCTTTTAAGTCCCTACGTAAGGTATTTCTTTCCTACCGAAACTCAACAGAAGGGATCACATAATTTATTTCGCGCAATAGAAAAAAAAATAAAGTAATGAAATTATCTTTCTATCCCCATGGCAATTAATTTCACAAAACATTTAGCCCAAATCGAAAGATGAAGGGGGAGGGGACAATGAATTTGAGACCGTTTTTTGTCCTCACATAAAGGAATCAGATTCGACACCAATTACATGCATTTCCTGACTATATTTTAGAATTTTAATTTCGATCCTCCGAAGTACTTTTCAGACTCTTTTGTAGTTTGTTTTCAGTGTTATGTCATCAGATAAATGCCACATGACGAGGTTCAGAGTTTCGATGGCACACAATTTGTTAAAAGGAGATGAAGGAAGACGTAAATTGAAAAGGATTAGAGTATTTTTCTTCAATTTAATTAAATTTAAATTATAATCTGCTTATTGTCTATTCGTGTTCATTGAAACTGAAACAAAAAAAATTCAATAGACTTTTCTTGGAAAGTAGTAAGAATCAACAATGATAAATATAGAATTTTAATTGATAATAAAACAAAAATACCTCGTTTTATTATTACAAACTTTCAAATAATAATTAAACATCGTTAAAAGCCTCGATTATTTTTTAAAAAAAGATTTCTTTTCGAGCAACATTGCGTGAAAAGGAAAACCTAGATCTTTAATCTACCAAATTAGATTTCTTTCCTGGAAATAATGTATCTCCAACTATAAAGAGTGTGTAGTATATTTTATGTGACTCGCTCAATAATTCATTGAAAAGCAAAATTTCGTGATTCGAAAACAAACTTTTCTCTGACTTATCCATAACAATTCTACAAAGAATTCAAACAATCCATGAGGGAGTATTAAAAACTGAGCATACCACAATTACGCAATTTTTCATATTATTTTTCATTTTCTTTCTTTTAGATATTGTTCGAGGAATTATCGCTTGTGGCAAACAGTACTTTTAAATGTCACGAGTATATGTAAGCCCCAACATTCTCCATAGAAAAAAATTATAGTAATACATAAAAATAGTATTAAAAAAATTCTGTAAATCAATTTACAAGAAACTAAATATTGTAGAGAAAAGATAAATAATGAAAAATATTCGTAAACATCACATTTTAATGTAATTTTTAATCATCTATTTATATCTTTTATATAATCTACTGATATTAAATATATATGTTTTAAGTATGTAGATGTAAGTTTCTATTGTTTGATATCATGAATAGCTGCTTACGTTTTCTTTTCCTCAATTTTAATTTTATGGACCAGAAGTTAAGAAACAAAGTAATTATTAGTACATATTATCTCACTTACTACTTTTCCGATTCTTGAAACATCGTATTTGCATGTATTAAAAATGTTGCAAAATAACGGACTTTGATTTATTTTAACCTCTAATATTAGTTAATGAAAATAATAAATATTTTGTGCTCAGTAAGATTTTATTTATTTTCTTCATAAATTACTGCAGAGATCTAAAATTTACTTTTGCTCAATCCTTTTTTTATCGATTTAAAACAGTGCCTTTACGAGAACAGGAAAAATTTTTGAGCTAAGTTATTTTCAGCATCACTTGTATGCATACGAGTATAACAGTAGTTGCTTATAATTTGAGTTAATTTTTGCAATGTTGTAGGTACATGGGTTTTTCAATTTTGGTACCCCAATAAAATTGCATGTGCGTGTGTGTGATATTATTATCATTAAAATTTGTTTCAAAAGTAAAATACATGCATGATGATATATTTTTCAAATGATAAATTTTTATCTCTATCCTTATTCTTAATTAAGTGCCATTGCGCATCTTTCGCTACCACGCAAATCTCTTGCCTGTCGAGATATAAAGATCAATTTTAATTGTACTGAAAAACTTTATTCCTCATGAATAAAGAAAAAAAATATTTTGACTGCTTCTTAGAATTAGAAATAGTTTTCCTTTTGTTTCTCATATTTAAATTTCATATTGATAGAGTTTTTTTTTTTTTACTCTAATTTAGATTTTTAAAAAATAGATAAGCTTCGTTGTGAAAGATACTCAAAATGTCTTAATACTTGATACATAACTAGACATAAGAAGAGATGGAAGACTTTAAAACAGCCTTCGTAATTTATTTCTTAAAAAAATAATTTATAAAATTTTCTTATTTAATTTATATTTCCCTTGCGTTTCTTGTGCTTCATGATTCGATGATTTAAACCCTTAACATATGTCTAACACTATAATCTTATAATGATCAATCAAACGCTTGTTTTTATATTATTTTAAACACTTCGGTTAACTATAATGAATTTTTAATTTTGTTTTATTAAACTGTTATTTTTTGTTGTTGAATAAATTTACCATACAGTGAAAACATCTGTGATGTCTTTGAGGTATGGCTGTTAAATAACGAGACTGACGCTGCAACAGAAGAAGTGCGCATGCACCAAACGCCAGAGACTACAGCTGTTTAGCGTGAACCCTTCTCATTCGAATGCAGTGCCTCTCGCTTTTGTGAACAAACCCGTATACCCGTAGCTTTCGTTCGCATTAGAGTTGCTTTTTTGTTTCGCCCGAAAAATGATAAGTGAGCAACGAATTGTTGTGAAATTTCACTTGAAAGTTCAAAAACCCATTACTGAAATAATATATTGAAAGAAGTGTACGGTAATGAAAGTTTATCGCGTATATATATGACATCCAATTGAAATGTTTTACAACTTCTGTCTCATTATTTAATAGCCACATCTCATATAGACAGGTTTGAGATACACCTTTGAACTATAGCTGAACTACAGATTAGCTTTGACGTTGAAACGTCTCAGTAAAATGCAACTTTCTTTTTTTGTCAATGCAGCTTTATGTATTTATAAAAGTCCAAATGTTTTGTGATATGTTTAGAATGCTCTGTTTCCAAGTGACACTAGAGATTTGAAGGTTTCAAAGATTCGGCACATTGCGTAAAACACACTGTGGCTTCTCTATGCCTTTATGAATAACAGTTGGAAATCAGAAATTTCAATAATCCTCTAAATATTTCCTTCTTTTCTCAATGACATCGGTTTTTGGAAAATAAAATACTTCAAATTTTTGTAAAAACAGTTCAAAGATAAAGAATTGCCATTTATTTAGAGTTTTTTACCTACCCAAATGGTAATCTCTGGTTTTAACTCAAAGTCTGTTTCTAGGCGTGATTATTGAGCACAAAATGTGATGGCTATCAATAACATTATTTTCAAAACGAGATACTAGTAAAGAACTATCCATATACATACAAACATCAAAAAGGACACTGTTATAACTCAAAACAGTTAATATTGGTAGCATTTATCTTTTAAATAATCGTGAATTCTACAATTTCTTTAGCGAGCCTGTAATTATTTATTATAAATTGTTTACTGCTGTAAGAGATAATATTGATGGAACCGCAAAATAAGCCGATGTTATGACATCGGTTACCAGACAGTTAACATTGATATTGATTCTTTACATATAATCTGAAAAGATCATTTCTTCTGCACGATATGTTTTGGGCTCCACATATTTCATTCCGAAAGAAAAAAAAAGACAATATTTTCTCAAAAGTTTTAAGATTAAATTTTTCTCTAAATAAGCATGGACAAACTGCGAACGACACCAAATCAAGAATTAAATTAGTTCACTTAGTTTTACTTACAAACTGAGCATGTTTGCAATAAAACATTGTTCATAAATGAATAACAGAAAGCGTTTGTTCAAACAAATTTTACTTTTTATCCACCAATTATCTTGTGTGTTTTCAAATCTTCTTTCATATTTTGTTTTGTAATCATTCGGGTTTCACTTCAATTTGAATTTGTACAATTTGAACATGATGCGATAAAAGACTGTCTTTCAAGCAACCATTTTTGTTCCTGCATAATCGTCCAATGTGAAATGTTCGAAAACAACTATAGCAACGATTTTCGTTTCGTAGTTTTCCTGTAAAACGTCCAGGCATAATCTCAAGTTAACATTTTATTTTATAAATTAATTCTAAGGAAATAAAAATATGTTTCTAAGAAAATAAAAATACACTTCGCTTAAGCTCTTGTACACTTTTGATAGGATGTGGAAAGTGAATGAATACAGGTTTATATAGAGCTAGAGCTAAATCTTGCTCTTGCGCCATTGCCAAAAAACTGGTATCGCTACAAAACCTTTATCCAGGGTAGCCAACCGTCCTTTCCCTAAAGTATATGCATTCTTTTGGGGGTTTAAAAATTACACACTCTTCCTTCTTTTGGCTGAAACCCTAAAATGTAAACTTTTCCACTTAATGTCAAAAAAGCTTTATGAACAAAGAAATATGTAAGATAAATATTAAAACAATTAATTGTATAACGACATCTGTGAGTGACATACGATATTAATACATTTTCAAGTTAGGTCGATCTACATCTGCGGGGACTTAAAATATTTACCATCTGAATTTAAATGGTTGAATAGATGGAAATGTGAAATAGGTTAAAGTACATGTGTAGAAGTATTCACACTTGAATAATCAAACAGTAAAAAAAAAAAAAAAAAAAAAAAAACACACCGATTTGCTTTTTTAGAGCTATTTTTTTTTTTTGTTTTCTTTCAAATTAGAATAATATTACAAGTACTCCTACAGGTTAGGTTACAGAGAGTTATGTGTTTCATTATAATGAATATGTATTATATATACTCATTTTTAATAAGCATTTTATTTTAGAGATGCTCGGTGGAAATTTAAATTTTCAGACGAGTTACAGATCGAATACCCAGGTTGGAAAAAAACACAAAAGATTTTGAAGCACTTTGCGATTCTTATAATATAGAAGTGTCTGTTGCATATAAAAGAAATTGTAATTCAGGACAACATTTTGCATACAATAAATATAAAAATGAAAAAGTTCTGTACAAGTTTTGCAAAGAACAGATTTAGCCAAATCAGGTGCGCTTATTTTTATAATTGTTATTAAATTACTCAATAGTAAACTTTCCCGAAATTAAAATTAAAGGAAACGATAAATTATTAAATTGAATATATTTAAGCTAAATGTAATTAATTAAAGGAAACAATAAATTATTAAATTGAATATATTTAAGCTAAATGAAATTAAAATTGAAGCAAACAATAAAAAAATTGAAAAGTAATATTGTACGCCAAAAGTGATCCACCTAAAACAATAGCCGCTTAGGTGGCTAATAATAGTAAATCAATATTAAAATCATTTCACCCCAAAGCATTCCAAAAAGGAAGGTAAACTAAAAAGACGTAGTTTGAAATTCTTAAGGGGAAAAAAAGGCTGCCTCACAGCTTAAAATTCTGAATAATGTTATTTATTTTCAGTCATATCTTGGTTTCAGTTTATATATGATTTAAGGTCATGCATAAATCTATAAGTAAATAAAATACTTAATTTTTATATTTGTTTCACTTCCAATAAAAAAAATTGGAGGAAATTTATTACTACATATTTTTGAAAATTGAGTTCACCAGTGGTGAAAGCAGTTAGTTATCTGACATATATTACTTATATTTTATTTCAATCACATAAAAAATTCAAGAAAAATTTATCATGACGTATTTTTGAAAAAATGGTCAAGTATGACATTAATAGGGTATGGAAATCCATAGCCCCTTGGGTGGCTAAAATCAAAATTCAACAAATAGATCAGCATTTCAAATAAAATTGATTCATTTTTCGGGAAGCAGGAAGCAACATTCAGAATTTGAAGAGCAAATATTAGCACCTGAAGCTACTCAAGCTTTTAGGGATTTATACTCTGAATTCTTCTTTTTCACACTGCAAACACCATCATATGTGCATAATTATCAAATTACATAAAACTTGTTTTCAGATTTTGAAATTGCGTCCAAAATTTCACCTGATTATACTAAACCGAATACTATTGCCAATAATGTTCTTGAATCTAATTCTGAACATATGATTTTAGAAGCGTTAAATAGTGCTCCGTTTATTAGAGTACATACTGACGGATCGAATTTCGGGGAAGTAACATTTTCTCCTATTTTGATTCAGTTTAGTTCAATAAAAATCTAAGCACGTCCCATAAACTTGTAGAAATGGTATCATTTGAAAAGAAGCTGAAAGTATATCTCCGAATCACAACTGGTATTTGTTGTCCTCGCATATATATAAATGATAGTGTACAACATGCCTTAAATGGGCTGACCATAGCCCCAAGTGATTTTTTTTTCTTCCTTTTATTATCTTTGGTACCCCGAAATACCCGAGAGGAAAATTTGAAAAGAAAAAAAAATCTTTGTTTTGCTCAAATTTCAGTTCTAGGTTCCTACTATAAATTTTTTTTAATTCTGTTTGATATCGGCTTTCTGATTCTTTTTTCAGTTTTGTTTTCTTTTGTTCTTCATTTTTTTATATTTATTTCGATTCCTTTTGCATTGGGGATGTCAAAAATTTTTTTTTATCATTAACATCAGATAAAGTTTTTTTTTTTTTACTTCACCTTGAAGTTTGCATGTACAGTGAACCATGCAAGAGGGAAGTTGAGGATCCTGTAGGCGGGAGTGAACCCGTTCCTATCAGTCGGCTGGTAATTGATTCTGAAGGGCTCTTTTCGAACCCCATGCCTTAGTGTTAGTCTTGCATTAGGTATGCCTCCGGTAAACCGACTGATGATCCTCCCTCCGAATCTGTAATACACTACTTCAGTGTACCTCCGACGTAAACGCCGCGTGCCTGACATTTGTATGTTGGACTGCCGGCTGCCTCCCCTTACTGGATGAAGGCACACTGAAATGAGCTTTACCCCCCTCCTCTCCTCTCTGAAGGATCTAATCTCTTCTTCGGGATCTGATTGAAGCCTAATTACATCAACCTCCTTTACCTCTGTGGAATTAGAGCACCGTATGTGCACTGAAACTGATAAATTGTGTCATCAACCTATTTTTTACAAATTATATTAAATCAATAAGAAAGCAAAGTGCAAGTAATATTTTATAGTTGAAGTATATACTAATATTAAATAAGCTGAAATGATCTTGAATTTAATGTATATATAGATATATATATATCACAGAAACCCCTTATTCCTCTTTAAATTTATCACGTGGACCATATCTGAATCGTAGCTTCTTTACAGATGAATATATTTTAGAAATTTTAAAAGATCAAAATGTTTGTAACGTCCGGTGAATAACAATGCATCAAGATGGTCAGGAACTAGCTGTGAAACATTTAATCCTCATTTTTAGTTCCAATATTCCGCCTAAATCAATCAAAGTAGCTTACCTACTTTGCCTATATCTGTTCCATATTTACCCAGCCCTTTGCGCTGTTTCAAATACCAAAGGTCTATGCATTCCGTTATAGCCTGCCATGGTCGACCAACCTGTGCACCCTAAAGCACTATAGCAAGGACCGCAATTCAGAGTCTCTCTGCCCCAATTTCAAAGGTAGCAATCCTGCGTATTCTCGCAAATGTCCTCGGTGGATCTCAACAAAAGATATTCAAACCTTAAAAATTCATCTTAATATTTCGTTTCCTGAAGCAAGAAAAACCGTTAATGAACAAACCCTCTCAATTGGCTTATCTTACGCAGCTGCTTAAGTACTTCCCAGACTTCACTCGCCGCTAATTCTCCAAATATATAAACAATAGGTTCGATACAGGCACAGAAATAATAGCTTTAGAAACAGAAGCTCTTAGTCATGAGGTTTTGAAGGCTGTGACTTTTGTATCCAAATCCTCTCTATCAGCGAACTCCAAATTAAACCCATTTATCACCTTTTAAAAGCACTAATTCAAGTTGCACAAAACAAAAAACAAAACCCAATCCACAAATAAGTAAGCAAACTCCATCTGTCAATCCAACTCCAAAAATCCCCCTGTAAAAAACTACAATTGAATGCATTTAAGACCAATAATAGATTTAGGGGGGGGGGACTACGTATTACCAGAAACAACTCTCAATGAAAACGAATTCAGATTTATTAAAAAACAAAATAATAAAAATAAAACTAAACCTGATAATACTCTCTCAATTTACCTATCAGATGAAGGCAAAATGCTAACAATAATAATTCTTCGGAATAGTCTCAAAATTAGATTTTTGTTTCTCTTTTTCTAATAGCCTCTTTGATTTCGGGAAATTGCTGAGGATATAAAAATAAAATAGAAGAATTAAAGGGCGTCATTAACAAATATAATCCGGTTGCAATTGCTTTCCAAGAAACTTGTCTAACAGGTACACAATTAATATCTCCACCAATACAGTATGCATAGAAAACATTTTATGACACAGAAAGCGAGCGGGGGTGTCGCTTTGCTGACATCCCACTCTTTTCTGGTTACTCATCTCCATTTACAAACCACTCTTCAAGTCGCTGTGATCAGAATCCATTTTCAAACTTTGATAACTGTCTGTACTCTATGCCTACCTCCAAGCATTCAAATTGTGATCAGGCATATCAACAACATCAATAAACAGCACCCTGTGCCTTTTATATTGCTTGGGGATTTAAGTGGTTACGATACTCTTTGGGGCAATATAAAAATAACCTAAGGTGAAATCGAATAGAAAAAATCATTTCAGACAATAACCTGTGCTTTTTAAATAATGACCAGATGACTTACTTCCATTCACTCTCAAATGCCTTTCACTTAATAGAGTTTGATATTTCTTCCCCTTCAATTTTGATTTTTTGGAGGGCATTTAAAACAGACACACATTTTTACAAAGAGATCACTTTCCATTTATATGGATTATGAAAAGCTCATCTAAGAAAAAAATCTTCATTTGCAGCAATAAATACTTTTTTGAAACGGCTAAGTTTTTTCCTCCCTTGTTAATATTTCCGAAAAAATAATACATTTCAAAGCATTGATATAATTGCAAAGGACATCATAAACACATTAATTGAAATTACTAATGCACCTATTAAAATAGTCTCTGAAAACCTAACAAACAATCGAAACTGCGTTGGAATGATAATTGCAGAGACGCATATTAAAATCAAAGATTGTCATTTAATGTTTTTAAGAGATATCCTATTCTCACAAATTTCATTCCTTATTAGCAGTATAAAGCAATTTTTAGAAAAATTCAACGACAAAGTCAAAACAATTCATGGACGAGATGTATGGAAAATATTAGTAGCAGCAATACTATAAGGGAACAATTCTGGGACAGAATCAAACGTGTCAATGGAGCTTATATATTAATGGCCAAATTCTAATTTTGGAATTCAGTAACCAGATAATCTCATCTCCAAAAGACATTGCAAATACAATAGCCTTATCACTTTCTTGTACTTCCAGTTCAGAAAATTATTCTGAAAATTTTTAAGAAATAAAAATTGCACCTGAAAAAAAGAAAATAAATTTTATGACGAGGCACAGCTTCACTTAGAATTGTTATTTTACTTTTGATGAACTTGAAATTACTCTTTATCATACTCATAAGACATCTGCAGTACCAAATAATATCAAATATAATCTCCTGGAGCATTTATCGGAAAATTTATTAATCGTTCTTTTAAAATTTTATAATATAATCCCTTGGAGATAGCATATTTTTCCTCATTCTTTGGGATCTATGCTGTTATTATTTCAATTTTAAAACTGGGTAAAGTCCATCAGGTTTAACGAATGATCGATCCATAGACGCGGAAAAAAAAGGGAATAGGGAGGACGTTTGGCTCATGTACGTTTTAGAGCAAAATGCTAATTTTTAACCATTTCAAAGCGACTTCCAACAAAACAAATCTACTGATGATAAATTATTCGCTTTGGAAACATAAGTAATAGATGCCTTTGTGCAGAATAAGCATCTTGTTTCTATATTTTTTTTGTATTGAAAAGACATACAACCAAATTAGAAGTATGGTATTCTCAAAGACTTAAGTGATTATAATTTAAGGGTTAATGCACCAATTTTTATTGAAATTTTTTTAGAATACTGGGGTTTTTTATTGTTAAAGTAGGCTTGACTGCATCTGTTGTTTTTATTCAAGAAGAAGGGTGTCACAGAGGAGTGTGCGTTGAGTGTAATAGTTTTTACAATAAAAATTAATAATATCGCCTCAAATATCCCTCCATATGAATAAGCTTTATTATATAATGACAACCACTAAATTTCATGCATGGAAAAAGAAACGATTAGTATTGAAAGACAACTTCAACAATCTATAGATAAAATGACGAATTCAACACATGAAAATGGTTTGGGCTCCTCTTTAACGAATACCACTTGTATTCACTTCTGAATTCAAAGAAAATCTCGTTATATAAAACAATAATAACCTCATAAAATATTACTACAATAAATTTCATGATCTTAAAATTTATTATAATAATATTTTAAATAAAGTTCTGGATGAAATTTTAAAGTTTTAAGACTCATTTTTGACTAGAAACTTATGTTTCACTCTCATATTTCACAGTTTTGAAAACGATGCTAAAAATCAATAAACATTTTAAAGACTACATCAAGGGATTCTGTTTTATGTTGTTACGTACATACCATGCTCTCACCCTTCCTAAATTGGATTATAGTTGAGTGATATACAATTCTGTCAGAAAATAAGTTTTATGTAAATTACACTTCGATTTTGTTCTGGGGCATTTCAAACATCTCCTTATCCAAAGTTTACACGTTGATTGTTTTGAACCTTCCTCAGACGTAAGGCGACAAATATTGTCCTTTCAATAACTTTTTAGATTTTATCATTTGATTGTTTTTATCTTTTTCGGTTAAAAGGTTATTTTTAAATACATTATATCGCGCAAAAAATTATTCATAACTCGAGGACTATGGGATATCTGATATCTATGTCATAAAAGCAACAAAGATGCTTTAGTACGAACAGAATTTTGATTATAAAAATTCATAAGAAATTTTCATATACTGTTTCTTTAATTGACTTGATTTGGGAAAATCCCTAGCCAAATATATTTAAGTTTTTCAACCGTATTGATTTTTCCTCATTCATATAGTTTTATTTCCATACAGCATTTCGACTTTGTTCTGGAGTATTTCGAACATTTCCTTATCCAAAGTTTTTACTTTGATTGCGGTGAACCTGCCTTGGATGTAAGAGTCCAAGTTAGCTTTTGTCCTCTAAAGACTATTTTAAAGCAGTAACAGCATTAACATTTCTGTTATTTTCAGATAAAAATTCTTGTACATACTTTATTGGAAAAAAACACTATCCATATTTCCATTTCATAGAAGCACCTATTTTGATCGAGGGCTATGAGTTGTCTAATGTCTCTGCCAGGAAAGCAAAAGAGGGTTTTTAACCTCGTACGAACAAAGTTTTGATTTTAAAAGTTCTCTTAAAATTTTTAAGAACTCAGATGCAATATTTTCTTCAACTTTGCTCAGTATTATCCTGATTTTGCATGTATACACTGATGGTTCTAAGTCATCGAATCATGTTGGCGAATAATTTTTAATTGATAAATTAATTCATGAATTTAAACATCATCCATTGCGTTCTATTTCTACAGTGGAGAATTTTGCCATTTATCATGTATTAAAAAGTGTCTCCAGTCGATCATATGATAATTTTTTTAATTATTTTAACGCATTCCATAAATGCAAGAGAGTCCCTAAGTCATTCGAGTAATTCTTCATACCTATTGATCATTAATACTTGAAACAAAATTTAAACTAAAATCAAACAAATTAAAGTGATTTTTGTTAGACTTTTTGCACGTGGGTGCAAGGACAATGAAACAGAACGTTTTGTAGATAAACCTACAACCGGTGCAATGTCTCTCACTATTCCATATTGCGATTTATTAAAATACATTAATTCAGTTATTTACGACCACTGACAGGATCAATGAATCTAGAAATAAATAAACTAAATCATGTGAAAACCATCATTTCTCATACGCATTCAGTATCACTGCAAAGAAAAGACTTATTGTTAAGATGTTTGCGAATCGAACACAAGACTAAAATAAAATTATCTCTTTCTTGAGGACGATACACTTAAATGTAACCATAGTGTTTGCCCTCCAACTGTGCGACACATTTTCACTGAGTGCTCTGGTCGCTTTAGACATTTTAAATGTTCCACATTATCTTTCATTGACTTTGTTAAAAAAAATCCTCAGCCACATTTATTTTACTTTTTGCATGACATTGGTTCCATATACATATAATTTTATAAGTAAATTTTTTAATTCTTTATCTTCAAATTTAAATTGCTATATCATTACAATATTTCTATAATACCTTGACCTTGATGTTGGCACTATATATCCCATAAGGATTCAATGCCATAATTTTCACAGCCAACCATCTAATCTATTCTCCGTAACTTTTTAATATCACCTGAATATATTTTCCAATAAAAGTTTTGGAAGTGTTACAGAGGTCTGAGCACTTAGCAATTTAACACTGCGTTGCTCAATAAGTTGAATACGAGTCTCATCACCTCTTGACACTCAATTAACTAATTCTTACCATTCGAGAGAACAATTTTCTTTCCTCTGAAGTAACTACATCCACTTCTGAAGAGTCTAATTAATGAATGAACAGTATCATCCAATTCTTTTAAGTTACTTTTCTATTCTAATGATAATTCACGTAATTTGCATAATTCATCCCTGACTTTATCTACTAAATTTTCCCAAACCTTCTTCAACAGATAAGAAACTGATGTTCTGAAAGCGGTTTGGTTCCGTTTTTTACTAATTCTTCGAATTTTTTTCAATTCGAAAATATACCCAAAATTGTAATTATCAAATCAATGAAATCAAATACTGTTTTACTTTAAAAAAAAAAATTCGCTCCCTTACCTTCATTTTTCGGGCATAGTTTAAACCTCACCTAAATTCCTTCTAGAGATATTAGTTGTTAAACTTTTTGGATAATTATAAACGGATAATATGAATTTTAAATAATTTTCATTTAAAACAAAAACATTCGATTAAAACAATATTTAAGCAAAATTTATTGTACCAACATATAGTTATAGGGATTCGCATTATAAAAAGAGAGTTCTCCCGAACACAACAGCAAAAGACACTCAAACTATAATTCACAAACACAAAACGGTTCACTTTGCACGAACCTAAGATAAGAATCTTTGACCTCTAGATTTCTGGTCCGGGTGGAGCTCGTTAAGGTCCCTCTCCAAAGAGAGAAAGTAGAACAGAAAACGCTTCTTCGTGGTCAGCAAAAATGGTGTTCATGCAGTTAAATAAGGGCGTGAAATTGCACAGCAGACACTGGGAACACCTGAGCGCGTGAACAGTATCCATAACTTCTTGATAAACTAATATCAGTATGCACTGTGTTGAAATCAGAGACACTTCTCTCTTAAATAATCATCATTATAAATATATTATTAACATTTTACACCTAACTTTAAATTTTAAAATTTAATTTTGATTTTTAAAAACTGATAATTGGTGACCCCCTTGAGAATCGTGACCCACTGCTAAGAAACTAATGCTAAAACATACCAACAACAACAAACACGAAACGCGATGTTAAAAAAGCTCTGATGTCATGGACATATATAAGAAATTCAAGACATAATCAAGGACCTAATCTCTGGTGTTGCTCGATGACAACAAAACAGAAATGGGGGTGCTGTTTTCTGGAACCAGATGAAAGTAACGTCCACTATTCCTTACGGCATTTTTAGGCAGGTGGTAACAGCAGAATCGTGAAACAGGCAATCGTTTCTATTTTGTTTACTATTTCTCTCGTATCACATACGTGATACAACTTTGGGATTTCTGCAGATTCATTAGATTTCGAGAGTAACAAATATTCCCGATTAATCTTCCTATTCTAAATAATTTTGTTAATTAAAGCATAGAATTTGACATTTATAGTTACTTATTTTAAATTAAGCTGTTTGTAACTTGTTGGGATGAATTCGTCGATCATTCCATGAAATTAGTTCCCCTCAGGGTTACATACATTTATTTTCTGTACAATAGCCATATTTATACAGTCCATTTTTTTACAGTTCAAAGATGTATATTTTATAAAGGCAAAAACAACGTTGGGGAAAAAACTCCCGCGTGATGGTCACACCAGCTTTCCCCGCAGCATTAATTGACTCAACTACCAGTTTCCCACCAGAGGGAAACCGTGCAGGTCCTCTGTTCTGGTGGCACCATCTAGTAGTTATTACAAAAATAAAATAACCATTGGTTACAAGTTTAAAATGGTAATATTTATAATTTTGCTGTTCAATCTATTTCTCTAGCTTTAGAGTTTTGATAACAATTTACGATTTCAATAGAAATTAATAGTCAATGTTTCTTAAAAATATTACCTGAATAATAAAACTTATTTAAAAAGTATCACTGTCAGTTTTTAAAATTTTATTTTTTATTACTAATCACTTGTCTTTCTCTATACGTGAAATACATTCCAATTTTTTTAATTCACATTATTTACTAATTTTTTCCCCCTAAAACGATTCAATATTCTTTGCAAGTAGCATGAGCATCAATTTTTACGCATCTAATGTAATTATATGAGTTATTTATGTATTTTATGTAATTTTATTTTAATACAAAAATATTAGTAATACGCACACAAAACATACATTTGTATCAAATTTTCATTTTGTGCAATGATTCTGATTTTAAGGAAACTGATAGATACGATTAAATTGAATAAATAAAAATTTATAATTAAATAAAAATAACTAAATCAGGCACTGCAATATTAGTCAAGACATTTTTAGCAAACTTTCTTTGACTAACCAAATACAGTCTAATGTTACGTTGTAATTTTGAAAATCCACTTTTCCTTTCTGCAATGGCTGCATAGATATTAACATCGTTAAACTGTGTTAAATAAATTACTGGCAAATTACATAAACTGATTATATTTTGAAATATATAATAAAAAATGAAAATTGTTTTAAAATAATTTTTTAAAAAAAAAAAACCAACAATTTTATGAGACAAAAGAATAAAGAAAGAACTAAAAATAGAAATTTTTTTTTCTTTCTTTGGCGAGTGAGGAATTAAATCGAATATCAATTTACAGTACAATAACTAGTTTATCGCCATCATTAAAAAAGGAATGAAGAATTTTTCAATCCAGCTGAAAATGTTTGACTAAAAACTGAAGCGTCGAGCGCTGTCGTAAGTTAGATATTTAGAGTACGCCGAACACTAAGACTTTTGTCAAAAATTTTCTGCTGGATTGAAAAAATCTTTAATTTTTTTTTTAATTTATGCTGATGATAAACTGTTATGCAATAAACTCACATTCGATTTAATTTCGTACAGACCAAAAAAAAAAATCATTTTTAGTTTTTGCTTCTTTCTTTATTCTTTTGTTAAATAAAGATGTTGGTTTTCTTTTTTTAAAAAAAGAATTTAGACGTATATTATTTTCCACTTTTTGTCTTTATTTCCAAATGCATTCTAAGCAAAAAATAATTTTTTATTCGTATTTTTAATAGAATATTATATTGTCATCCAAAGAGTGAGTGCTTTTGTGAAAATTGCAAGGTTCTAGTTTATGGGGAAGTGGATAATAATTGATTACAGGATTTTTGCCAAAATAATAGACAGTATAAGATGTTAAAAGAGTTGGTAAGAAATCGTAAGAGTTCAAGAGAATTATCTATGAAAATCGTTTTTGGAAAGCAATACATCAAAGCATTACGAGAAAGAAACGTGAGATAAAAATTAATTAAAAATGCTTAAAATCAAACGGCATATGTTACAAAAAAGCCTCTGCTGAACGGGAATTTTATCTCAAGTGTCGGAGGCAAAGAAAGATAAACATTTTTAACCTAAAAAGGAAAAGAGGTGGCTATAAAATGAGTCTGAAACAAAAGGATTCAATTAACTTCCGATTCAATTAAAATTTTGAGACTGTCTGCCTCGAAAAAGTATATACCAGGAATCTTCAATCTTTTTGCTCCACTAGGCCGCATTGGACGAATTCAAGTTGTTTAGGGCCACACAAAATGTAAATCTAATTATAAGTTACTAATAATAGTCATGAGCAAGTAAGAAAAAAAACTCTTAAATATACAGTTAACATACTAAGGAATTTAAATTTATTTGTGATTTATACATTATAAATGCTTCAACATCGAATTAGATTGACACTGCTTTATACCAAAACATTTATACGACATTTTATGCATATCATTTCCCTATAAATTTTTTAAAAAAATAGATATAGCAAAAATTCATAAAACTAAGGTGATACTTGGAATTAAATTTTAGAAACTAATGCTTCGATATCTGGTTTGGTTGAAGTTGTGATTTTCTAGTTCTAATTATACTGCTAGTGTGCTTCACTTTTGAAAATAGTTACTCACGGATGCTCATGTCTCTGAACGATGACGAAGTGAATAGTGAACATTTCTTATTTATTTTGAGCTTTAAAAAAGTTAAACTTATTTTTTTCTTGCCATAGATAAAATTGTTACGTTTTTTTAAATTTATTTTCCTAATATTTATTTTTCAGCTATGAAAAAGTTATGCTAAACTCTTTTTTTAAAAAAAGAAATTTCTAACTTTAAGGGGAAAAATGTTATTCTCTAAAATTTTATTCTTTAATATTTAAATTGCTACTTGTTAAGAAAGGAAAATATATAGTGATACATTAATGTTTAAAAAGACAAATTTTGAAATACTATTTTGTAACTCTATGGTATATTATAAATTAGATTACAAAGTCAAATAATAACACAATAAAATAATAAAGAGATGTTAAGTAAAAGAAGGATATGAATTTCAAATGTTCGAACCGTAGCAATACAAATTGGCTTTATATTTCAACCGTAACAAACATATTTAGTTTTTCTAAGAAAGATTTGCTCACATAATTTGACCAATGAGAATTTTTCTGTAATAAAATCTCAGTTCGAAGTTCAAGGAGAAAAGAGCAAGACACGGTATGATTTTGTAAAGTCCTTTTATGGTGCCAAATTAAATACTCATAACCTATTTGAGTTGTATAGTTATGAAAACAATTATTGCATTCAAGAATATTACTTAGTGAAATTTTTAAGTGGTTGCACAAAAGATGAATCGTTGAAGTTGTAAGCACTGACTTAATTTCTGTATTGATAGGGTCTATACGGGAGGATTTTGAGCCTCATCAGATCTAACGTGCATCAGCCCCGGTTACACGGCGGGTCTTTAGCGGCCAAGAATCGAACCCGCTACTGAACGAAAAACCCCAGCCACGAATCCGAAACCATGACCAAAAGGCTACCGCGGCCTCCCATCATCATTGGAAGCAACACCAAACTTCTCCATACGCAAGCCAAATTCATCCTATTTGAAACTGAGCGAAACGTGTTACTACGTATCATACCAGTCTGCTGGTAACCATCCTGAATGGAACCTCTTGACCAAACTTCTCCATCCACAAGCCATGCTCATTTTATTTAATATTAAAGGAAGCTCATCATTAAATTTTATATAATGCCAGTCTTTTGGAAAGAAACTGTCAAATATTATTTCGTCGATGTAGAGTCATATTTTGAAACAGTGCTATGATAACGCTGATTTAGCTAGGAATCGTGGAATAAGTGAAGGAACAAAGAATATATGTGTGTCATGTAGAATAAACTGAAGTGCATTCATTCATGTAAGATATCTATTAAAGTAGCAAAAAACATTTTACACAATCATATGAACTTTTCACTCATTTCTTTATCTTGGTCTTTTAAAAGCTTTTATACTGCCAATGATTGAGAAATCTACTCTTCCTAACTTTTGTACGGTCGAGTAACTACAGATTTTGATAATGGCTATTGTCTTACTATTCACTTCACTTTAAGTATTTGAAATATTTTTGATCTATTAATATCATTCTTTTTTCTGTAAGACACGTTAGTGCCTCATAATAACATTCATTAAATAAGATCCTCATTGATTTGTTACGGTGATAAGAAAAAAACGTATCAGTATTAATTTGTTGCTGTTTTATTCTACACGAGTAATACCTAATTTAATATTAATTGGCTGTTTAATTTATTTTCACGCTGGTTACATTCACGAAGAACAAATTAATTTTTCATTTGCACTTTATTTACGTAAAATAGACAAGCAAACAAACTATGAAATTATTCTTTCACTAATTTAAGAGCACAGCAAAATTAGACTCCAGAATTTTATTAGAATATACTTAATTCTCAAGTTTCTAAAATTCGATGAGAATTCTAGGGAATGGAACAAATTTTAAGGGGTGAAAATTACATTCAAAAAATATTTTTCAAAGCAATTTATGACAGCAAAATTACTACACACAACTTATGACAAAATTAATGTATTATTCAAAAATGTTTTAGTGTTACATGAGCTCTGCCGCATGAACTAATTTCGCTTTTATTTGACGTTCGTATGTATGGATTACGGAAAATACGCTGAAAAATAAATTGAAACTTTATTTAACGTGCGAGAAAGTGTCGAATTTAAGGAAATGAACAAATGTAAAATAATTAAGTCTCATAAATTTTGAATAAGGGGGACAGTAAAATTTTAAATGTTATTAAGATTATAACTAAGAATTAACTGATATATCCAGATAAAATTTATTCTGCATTTTACTTGAACCTTATGTACTGATACGTAGTCCTCACGATAATCAGAAAGCCGCTTTTGATTTTGGTGGGTCCCTATTAACCTCTGTGAATTCTTAAATGAAATATCTATAGAAGGTCATTGCAAATAAAATTCTCAACGATGTCAAAGGTTTATTCGGGAGTAAAGGTTGCTATATTTCTCTCTCTGTTGGCATTCCATCCCTCGCTGCGACTCGTATGATTGAGGTTTCTCGCCAAGACTGGCGCACCCTACTTTCTACTCAGACACACTGTTCTTTTCTTAGACACACATTGTCATAGACGGATGACACACACACATTTAGAATCGTTACTTCTGGACGTATTTAACTCACGTAATCATCCCTATATATAGAGATTATTAAAACACTTATCGGACACCTCGGAGCATCGCGTATAGCATCCTTCTGGTAGGCCAATTTTAGTGTTATATAACTTTAAACTTTCAATGTATCTGCTTGAATAAATTAATCGTACTCCAAATGTCAGTTTTTTCTTTGAGTAATATTGCTAGTCAGTTTATTTCATTTCAGCTTTGTTCGGAGCTTCTCTCTCTATATACGACCATTAGGCCTTGTTATACTTACTAAAAAAAGTTAATTTAAGATTTATAGCTTAAAGACACTATTTAATTCAAAAGAAAAAGTCCGTATCCATTCAAAATGTTAGAAAATTCAGCCGAAAATGTTGCACGTTTCGTTTCAGAGAGTCCTAGACCGAGAGTATGGAGATATGGAATTCAATTTGGCGAATTTTAGTAAGGATGGCCTTCAAAAGGCAAGAAATACCAGGAGAAATGTATAATTCTGGATAATAAGAATAATTAATAAAATGTAAGCATACATTTCGCTTATTTTTGTAATAAATAAACCCTTATGATACCCAAGGAAAATAATTGAAACTTTGCAATCTTGCGGTTACTGCATTCTAAGTCTACCTAAAACCAAACAAATCAACATTAATAAGCTTTAATTTATAACATTATGTACATAAGAATCAATTACTGTGCAGATTAATTGGTTGAATTTTTTATTAACCTTTTTTAGAAGCAACACGAGTGCTTCCAAACTTCCAAACCACGTTTATGGGACGACTTGGGACCTCGACCTTATTTAACGCGCAAGAGCCCCGTAAAAAAACACATTTTTAGTGGCATTTCAACTCCAGCTTCTGACTGGACGATACAAAACCAGCTGCGATTTTACAACTATGACCACCAACCGGCTATGCAGAATAAATTTTATCCAGATATATATATATATATATATATCGGCAATTTCTTTACAAATAATTAAAGCTATACGATACATTCTTGTACATCAAATTAAGCAGTCTGTAGCTAATGCGAAAAGAGAAGGAAAATTAGACACAAACCTAGACTTCAAAAACTGGAATTAATTTTATATGCATTATCTAGAAAATAATTTTTAGTAGATCATGAATAATTAGCAACTTAGTTATTATTATATGTAACTGTATTAAATTTTAATGTACTTAAATCAAGATTAAAATTTTAACAATATGCTATATATATAAACTGTATATCTAATAAATTATTCATTTCATTCAATTGATTTTAATATTGTCTAATTCATCGATTGATATTTTTCAATGTGAAATATTAATAGTTTATCACGAAACAGAAAAGTGTTTTTGAACTAATCACGTGAAGAGTTTGAATCTCGAATATATTAATGTCGGATGGCCGATGTTAATAATTATTCTAATTAAATAATCAAACTTTGCACTTAAGTACAATTAATATATACGTTTCACATTAACATAAAGTTTCACTCACTGAACGAGACATTTTATAATAACATTTAAAAACACTAAAACAATCTTCTTCAGCGTCTTAAATCATAAATCGTCTTTTTTTGCTTCGAGACATCAACAAGGGCGTCTTCCTCGTTTTGATGACTCTAATCCAGGAGTCGGAAACCTATTGAAACGGAAGAGCCAAAAGTTACAATTTACAAAATTTCCCAGTTTTTAAAGAACCACTAAAAATTTTCGATTTAATATCATAATATTTGATTATATATATTTGAGTTTTGATTTAAAATAAATTCTTTAAATACGGAATAATATTTATTCATATAAAAACAAATATAGATAGTTACATCAATGGGAGAATTGGCTTTGTATGCCTTTTGAAAGTTTGATTAAATCTGGCTTATAACTTGTTCTTTTAAGTTTCAAGACAGACTTTAGATTTTTATTTGTTAAATTTTAGACTTTTGATTTTTACTGTAGCATTCTGGAAGACTATTCCATGCTCCGAATATGAGGGCCTGAACTCGCGGAATTTCTTTTAGAGCTGTCCACTTGTGCTGCGCAATGTGCATGCATTTCTAGACCTCCAACTCTTCCAACATGCTCTTCAGTTTTGTGAACTTGCCACTCCACAAGTCTTTGGTGTTCAAACCCAGCAATTGCATTTGAAGCCATCCAGCATCAAATCCAAATGGCTCAATGTTGATCTTATTTGTATTTGTGTTGAGAGGATTTACTATGAACGCGAGAGTACTTTTGTGTGTTTAGAATTGCTCGAATCTCTCAGCGAATCCATCCTTCATGCATTTTAAAGCTATGCCAAAATAATTCGTGTCAATAGTTGTATTAATCTCATCGCGATACTGCTTCAGAATTTTAAAATGGAGTAATTTACCGCTCTTCATGTATTCAACTAAAAGAAGTAATTTTTTTTCGAAGCAAACAAGACGTAGGCTGGGTTGCCCTTTCCTTAAGGTTTTAGATTTAGTTCATTTAGTTTCATTATGGTATCTACCATGAAGTTGACTGTTTGCAGCCATTTGTCCTCTTCCAATTTGGTATGTTGAATGCTTTTTTTTTGTTGAAGAATGTCTTAATTCACTCAAGCACAAAGCAAAACATTGCAATAAGTTACCTCTGGAAAGCCATCGCACTTTATTGAGCAGAAGTAGGTCAGAAAACTGGCTATCTATTTCTTCAAGGAAATCTTTAAACTGGCAATGATAGAGTGCTTTTGCCAAGATGCTGTTAATAATCTTAATTACCAAGTTCATTACCGCAACTACTTCGGCCGGAAATGTTTGGGCACAAAGCGCTTCTTGATCAGTTATGCAGTGAAATGTGAGAATTTCGTGGTTGTTTTTTTCTGAATAATTGATGTTATTCCTCTATGTATTCTTGTTATACTTCTGGCTCCGTCAGTTGCTATAAATACGATTTTATTTATATCGATTCCATTGTCTTCCCCCATGTTTGCACAGATTTTCTATATCTTCTCCACGAATTTGCCCTGGGAGTGGTAGCATTCCTAGCAGTTCTTCTTTTGGACCATGGTACGACATATACCTGATGAAAAGGGTAACTTGGGCCGTGTTTTTTATGTCGCAAGACTCATCTATAGCAAATGATAAGGCAGAAGCCAGTTGAATGTCTTCCACTTGCATAAGCGTTACATTTGAAGACATTTTAGCAGTTCTATCGTGTACTGTTTTAGCAGGTAACGGCAAATCTTTGATTTTTTTCATGATTTCTGCTTTGTTTCTAAAATCACAAAACAGTTCTTTAAATGCATGTTTAAAACAATCTTTGACGTACTCATCATCTGTGAATGGTTTTCCTCATTTTGCAGTTTCTAATGATACAACAAAGCTTGCCAGATTTACATTATTGGAAGATTGCGCTACTTACTTAGTATGAAACTTGCCTGTTGCTTTTTTGGAGCTCTTAACAACTTTTTTCGGTGCGTCACCTATTGAATATTTACCAGCAAACTGGGAATGTTTTGTAATAAAGTTTCTCTCCAAATTTGACTTCTTATTGTGTGCGAACTTTTCGTGTCAAATGAGACAAGTCGGAAGGCCATCTGTGTCGCATATGAATTCAAACAACTCCGTCCAATACTGATTAAATTTTTGTTTTTCTTCTTCAGTTTTTTTTCTTTACCAGACGCCAAGCTGGCGGCGGAGCCGAAAAAATGATTTTTTTAAAATTTTACTTAGCTATCTAAAACGGCAAACAAGTTATTTACCATTATTACTTCGTTAACATGATCCTCAGATACGTAATCCAATTCTGTTACTGATTTTATTATATTATACGCGTGCATACCTTTTAGAAGATAATTCGCTTCTAAATCGTATTCTTCTAGGAACAACAAGCAAATAGACACGCAAAAACCGCAAGCGATTAAATTAACAAACATGCAATGTAACCTCGACCGCGCTATCCGACTTACTGACAAAACACTCTAGACGGTTGCTGTTTGGGTGAGAAGGAAATGGAGTACAATTGGCAACATGTTCACGGAGTTTCATCTCTAAGAAGGAAACAATAGTTCAAATTTATCTGACGCAGTTTTTCTTCATGTAGTATGCAAAGAATAAAAAAATGTTAAGTTCTCCTAATTATTTCTCGATTAGGCTAAATTGCGCCTACTATGAGTTTAATTAAAATATGAATTCATACATGGAGAATGACCATGCATAGACAGAAGAATGATATGAAGAATGCCGATGCTATTTGGTTTGAGATTATTGGCGAGGCCTAAGTTACCCTGTAGTCATGGTTGTGGGCTTATGCCCGACTCTGTTAATGTCGAGTCGTTGGCTGGAGTCCTGATGCCAATGAGAAACTTCACTTAGTAGACTGATGCACTTTAAATCTGTTGAGGTTCTAAGACTTGAACCTGGAATGATATGGAAGTTTGGAGAGTTGGGTACTAGCTCAGATTTCAACCACGTCACCTTAAATTTAATGAATCTTATTTTTGTCACGTCACTCGATGTGAAGTCAGCCAGTTCTAGCTCAGTTGTCTCTTTTTTTACTTCATTGAGGTTCAAAACTAAAAGGCTCGACCATTAAGCTGGGAGGATGATAAAAGAAATATTACAACATTTGTAAAAAATTTCCCCGCTTTAGAGAACGGACTTGTGACAGCGCTTGTATCAGTAAACCGTTCGGCTAAAGTCCTTCTCTCTTATTGATTTACGTTGCCTCTTAGTAACTGCTTGGATGTCCTAAATGCTAGCCATTGTAAAAATGTTGGTTAAGTGTCCTTTGATTACTATTTTCAAGCTGCGAAACAAAAAAAGGTATTTTTAAATTTTATTTTGCCCATAATACCTAGCTAAAGAAGGCGCTTTTAATATATCCAAAAATTGTAACTGGATTGGTTATGCAGAAGTGGTAACGGCATTGAGGGCTATCTGAGGAATTTGATCCTCAGTCAAATGACATTGAATAATACTTGAATTAGTACCTCTGTCCTGTAATTTTCTGTACCATTTGGGGTGGGGATTTTGAAGCTTATACATTTAAAATCCTTTGGTCTTCATTACTTTCCCGTATCTCTTTAAGGTATCCGTACACCTTCGAAGAAAATGTTTTGAAATACATTGATATTTGTTATAAAAATACTTTTTTATGCTAAAATATAACCTAAAACTATGAAAAACACATTTAATAATTTGCTTTTAAATAAAAAAAAATTTTGGAGTGAAAAACATAGTGAAAATAGTACATAAATTGATTATTAGAATAACGCTCATAACTCAAAAGTAAACAAAAATATCATTATTCTGTAACTTTTTTCTTATTCATCATAACATTTTTTGGGGCTGGTACTACTTTCATGATGAAAATCTTATTACAATAATTTTTATTGTGTTTCGAGTCAAATAACAATGAAAAATCATAAAAAAGTTACAACAATACATGATTTACACCTTTGTTACTAAAAATATATCAATTTTATAATCATGAAAGTGGTAGGGGTTCTTAAAAATTGTATAAGGAAGACACTTGCAAAATTTCAATTAATTTGGTTCATAACTGTTTCTGATATCTACGTTGCCATATGTAAATATGTCGAGAAAACTCATTTTGAGAAAAATCAAAAACAAACTTTCAATTGCAATTTTTAATAATAAACATAATAAAATATAATTAAAATGCTCCTGATTTATATATAACATCTTTTTGCTTTCTAATACATTAATTTTTTTTTTCCTAAGAGCTCTGAGTATTTTTCGACGCTGCTTTACATTTGGTGTTGAATGACGTGCAGCATCAAAAATTCGACAACTGTCAAGGTGTTTGTAAGATTTTAAGGTAAAATAACCAGGCGTTACATTTAATTTCCTTAAAATTTCAACACAGCCCTTGTACCCATCATTAAACTGTATAACAGCATCCAATGCACCAGATTTTAAAATTTTAAGGCACACAAAAACCTCTTTCGGTACCCTCTGCCAAATTATGCCATTAAAACATTCATTGGCATTTTGTGTCTTACCATGAAGGCACTTTGACAGAAGTTCTTTAGAACACAGTTCTAAATATGTAGGTTTAATTAAATTTAATATATCATTGGATAAGCCATTATATTTTTCTTTGGGCTTTTTGCCGCATGACAGTGCTAGCTGATAATAACACCAACTATCTTTCCCGATAGTGCACTTTCCATGCATGGGTTTCTTGCCGCTCGATGCACAGTGGTACAAGGCCGCAATGACGTTCTGCTGAAGTTTGAGTAGATTGCCTACATTACTTCGAACAGCAATTCCATAGTAATTTTGCAATCTGTCAATAAACGAATCAGTAAGTTTACCTTTACCAGATAAACTTTTATTTTTGGATTTCAGTTTGCGCAATCTCGCACCTACTCTTTTCTGAACATGCCCAATGCATTCCAGTTTAGTTACGCTATCTTTCCCATATGTGTCTTTCACGCTGATGAAGCCTTTAGAATCCCCGTCCCCATATTAGTGTGAATACTTCAAACCTCGTTTCACAGTTGATCGTTTGAAGATCCTGTTCGCGCCAACAGCTTCCATCTTTAATGAGGAACCTTTAAAATTGCTTCGACACACATGATCTGCTTCAAGCGTCTCGGATACAATACCTTTAGGCATTTTCGAAAGCTTTCTGCAGGTCGGACAATATGATGACATTATTTCAATGTCCACTACTTTGCCAGTGTCGATTGACAAGCAGCAACACACCCATTCATAGAAGTGTAACCTCTACGCTGCCATGTTCCATCGACAGAAACACCGCATTCAACTAATTTATTTTTAGATGAATGAATATTCAAAACTTCCTTAGCTGCCTTTTGCATAGACAGTTCACTTACTTCTGAAATCACAGACATAAGTTTATTCTCATGATTGGTGTATGCAGTTTTACTGAGCCTGGGTAAATTTAATGTTGCACATAATTTATATGCAGCAGAAAAACCTTTCCTAATTTGTCTCATGGCATAAACAAATCTTGCATTTATCTCAGGATAGTTTAATGTTTTCTTCGAGCTGGAAAATCCTGTGCAAAAGTCACAATGCTTACATTTTATTGCAAAGCTTGAGCACAATCCATACCTCGAGTCTTCAAACCACCCTGGAAGCATTTGGGGCAACAAAGTTGTAAAATTGAGCATAGAAGGAGTTCTATGTCAATAATTCTGTTGCCGGTTAGCGGTTTATTTTCATATTCAGTAATTTCTTCATCTAGAATGGCAGAAAGGTTCAATTTTGAAGCACTGGCATTAGCAGTTACAGTACTATTTTTGCTATCATTTTTGGTAAAACCATTACCACGAAATTGTCTTTTTCTTTTAACACTAATTCTCCTTTTTGAAATTCCCATTTTAAACGAAAAAAATTGAGCTTTTCAACAATAAAAACAATCTTAAACAGAAACTTATAAGAATGAGAACAGAAACCAAAACAGATGTAAACAAACAATAACGATTCTCTTTTCTTGCCAGACTCAAGATAAAAATGTATTTAAAAACCTGTTGCCAAATGTATTTTCAAACATTCTGAAATTCAGATTCATGTTTTAAAATTTATTTATTTTGTACCATTGTACACATAAAAGATATTTCGAAAAATAAAAATGTAAACAAACATTTCTTCCAACTTCCTGTCTGCAGAAATGCACTTCCGGTTTCAAAAATCAGCTAACGAGTAAAATTCAAATCCCTGGAACTTAAGTTCTAAATAAGGTATAAGCAAAATTCAAACACTATTAGAAAAAAAAAAGTTTAAAATTTAAACTGATGTTAAAATTAGAAAATCGAAAATTTTGAAAAAAATGACGTTTTAAAGGTGTACGGATACCTTAAAGAAAGAATCCTTTAGACCTTTAGTAAATATAACTACACAATTATATAATTATTAAATTCTTAGGGATATTATTATGTAACTAGTAATAAGGTATATATTTCCATATTTTTCAGATTTAAAAAGCTTTTTATGTGCATTAAAACGCTTTACTAAATTTTTTTAAAAGAAAAATATTTTAATTAAAATACACGTTTTTTTAAGTTAAAGCGATTTTATTGTTATATTATTTATAACCCGTAGTTAAGTTTCTTTTCTTACAATAAAAATGATGCACAATGATATTTTTACTTATTTTTCTGAAAAAAAATAGAATAAGCAATTTTTTGAAAACCATCTGGCAGCCAACACTATAAGAAGAGAATGCATAAAATGAAGCTATTTCTGCATAAATCTTTAGGTTTCATTCAGCCTAGTAAGAAAATGAAGTCAGAATTTTAAACATATACAAAGACAGAATACGTTGAATGAAAGCTATATTCTCCATGTAGAATTCCTGTTTAGAAAATAGCTCTTCAATTAACTGAAACCCTTGTAACAAAAGCAAACTTATTGAAATTTGTTTGGTGAATCGATTTATTAGTCAAATCTCACTACGTGACAACTATAATAGCTTACTTTTGTCGTGATATGACAAGAAAATCAATTCCTCAACGAATATTTTTGTTCACAAAACCATAACCTTTTATTATGTTTAACTCCAGGTAAGAGAATCAACATTGAAAAGTACTTCAGGTCTTATTTGGTTTGGGTTTGATAGATAAATTCCTTTATAGCAAAATAATTTATGTACAATAACGGAGACCAAAAAGTAATGATGAACATTTCTTCCTTAAATATGTTTTTAATAAACGTTTCTGCTTTATTTTATGTCCTTTTTATTGGAGAGGAAACATTTTTACAAAAGAGAGTAAACTTCATTATTTCAAACAAAAATTGATTTGTATCTTTAAATGTTCTAATTCTATATTGAGTAATATTGATTAATTAAATGGTTGTTACATCATATAGAGTGAATATTTTTTTTGAAAACAATTTATTTATCTTTTGATACTATAGATTTTGAGATAACGATAACGTAAACATCTTCTTTTATAAACAGGTAATTAAAAATCTGGTATAATTCATATAAGAGGAATTAATTAAAAACACTTTCGCTCAGGCAAATAATACTGAAATAATCTACTATGTGTTTTTAATCTTAGGTTATTCTACTGGATTTATGAATTATTTTAGGTTAGTAAAAACTGAGAATTCGGTTACTAATTTTCCACATTTAAGTTATTTCTAAGTAAGTATGATGTTCTAAAGCATAGGTAAAGATATGACATTGAAAAGCACAGATTTTGTATAACATAATTTAAACTTTAATTTAGAAAGTAAAACAAAGGTCCCTTTTCCGATTTCAAATCTAAATTTTGAAACAATTTATAG
This sequence comes from Nephila pilipes, assembly GCA_019974015.1. Lineage (NCBI taxonomy): Eukaryota > Metazoa > Arthropoda > Arachnida > Araneae > Nephilidae > Nephila > Nephila pilipes. The sequence continues at coordinate 146,799 of BMAW01107989.1, read as the reverse complement.
AATTCAAGTATTAAAAGTTTCTGCAGAACTTTTCTATAATTAACCGGGAATATTTAGCATAATTTTTCAAAATTTACAAATTATAAATAATTTTAGAAGATAATTATATTTTGGTTTATACATACCTCTATTAAAAACGTTTACGCCGTGTAGTATGGAAATATTTCAGGGTTGCCATAACATAGAGCGGGGATGCGTTGAATGTTGAGCAACTGAGCTGAATGGAAAAGCAATCAAATCAAAAACGATTCCTGACCATCTTGAAGTATTTGAAATGATGAGTACGTCTATTTACACAGAGAATGAGCGCGACGGATCGTGTACCAGTCAATTAAAAAAATTATATCGGAACCTACTATAAAGTTGATATTGACAAAGGGTAACTAACTCCTTCTATTAAAATATGCCTGAAAAATACCATCGCATTTGGAGCCTTAGCACATACAAAAAGAAAGAAATCCTCTAGATACTTCCAAATCACTGCAGCAACCAAAACGCTAAGCCAAGGCCTCTACTTCTAAAGCTTTGTAGATGGCAAGAACAACAGCCGATGAAAAAGCAGCAAAACCGAAAGCCGCTAAGATCTTTCGCAGACGAGAAGTAATATCTTTTTATCCTCCCGTTCTTTTATGAATGCCTTTCCACTTTCATACCAGCATTTCCTTGAAATGAAACTCCTAAAAATTAGATGTTTCATCTCTATATGATTATAAGCTCCTGATATATCATCTTTCAAAAAGGTAAAATGTGTGTGATGAAATGGAAAGATAAAAAACTACTCCTTATGCTCAGCACTTTTCATAACCCTGACATGATGGAAGTGAAAACTAGGAAGGGGGATTTCGTGCAGATGAAACCGAAAGCAGTGGTGTTTTATAATACTTCCATGGGTGGTGTGGATAGATCAGACCAGTGTCTATCCTACTATTATCCTGTCGCCCGAAATCAACAAAGGAAGTACTATAAAAAGATTTTTCGACATTTGATAAACCAAATTGTATCTAATTCATTGGCTATTTACAAAAAAAATGACGGGAGTTTAAAACACATCGGTTTCTGAATGAAACTGATTGAACGATTAATCTAAGAAGGAGGCACAGATTCCGGTTCTCGCAATTGCGTTACTTCTACAAGCTTCAAAAATGTAGTCCGTTTAATAGGCAGACATTTTCCTTCATATGTGGAAAGTGACCTTTCAAGAAGAAACAAACGAGTACGAAAATGGTATGCATCCTTAAAAAAATGATAATGGAAAACACATTCGAAGAGAAACACGATTTGAATGCAAAAAATGTAATGTTGGACTCTGTGCAGCTCCGTGTTTCGAAAAATATCACACAGTAACTGTATTATAAACAGTATATGGACACATGAATGTGTATAAATATTTTTCTGTATAAAATTAGTGGATTTAAAATGTGTTTGAACAAATACATTTATCTTTTGCTACATTTATCCATTTTTACACTTCCAGCTTCTGGATTGTTCTATTGCTTAGAAAATATTTTGACTTTGTTAAGGTATGTGGCTATCCAAAAATCACTGCTTTCGTGAAAATTTTCGAAAGTCTCTTAATTATTTTTTTTATTTAAGATCACATATAATTTTCTTTAAGAAACATTAAAATCGTTATTTGCATTTTCTGAAAAATTGTGATTTAAATTTTTTTATTACGAAAATTCTCATTTCTTAAAAAGTATTTCGTGTATTGAAATGAAATTTTACCACAATGTTCAGTAAATTTCTAGGATTGTTGTGAATTTCAAACACATCTTTTAAGTATATAACTAATTATTTTGGTTCTATTTTTTATATTTTAAAAAGTGATATATTTGTAAAAATATGTTGTGTTCATAAGTTTTGGTATAACTCAGTAAGTTTAAGAGATAACTGCATTTTTCCTGCTTCACAACATAGATCTATATATATTAAACATATTGTTGAGACAAAAAGTGAAATATATTAATTAGAATTTATTGGATGAACTTAAGTGTAAATGCCAAAATTTTTACTAAATATTAAACGAATGAGGCCAAAATTTGAAAAATACAAAAAAAGTCAATAAAATGACTTTTGGATTTACAATTTTGTATAAACCATTGTAACTAAAAATATTGTGTTTCACAAATATTTCTTTTAAATAAACAAACTGTTCCGAAGGTAAGCATTAAGGTACTTTAAAGACTCTCTTGTTTAAGCATTTAATAAAGAAATATTATTTTCTCATGTGTCTGATATTTTTAACATTTGTAACAATTAAAATTATTGCTTATATACGATTCTTTGCATTTTTTTATAAATTGAATTAAGACTTTGATTACAATTATATTTATCTGAGAACAAGTGAACTCTGATTTATTTTATTCATGAAATACAAATTTTGAATAAATTGATTTTTTTTGCTAACGTATTTGTTTTAAGATATGCATATTATATTGCAATTTAAACTACCAAAAATTATACATGATTTGTTATAATCGAATGTTTGATCTAATAAACACATATAGCTGTTTTTAGGTAGAATTTGTAAGACGGACTATGATTAGTAGAGAAATATTATTTTTACATATTGTGAATATTATGGACTGAACTAAGACATATATTTTAGTCCCTTTACGGTTTGAGAAGCAAATCGTAAGCAGTTTTGCATTGAGGTTGATATTGAATATAAAAAGCTCCTCGGCTATTTAAAAGTATGGTGGTTTACTTTGAAACCAGCACACACACAGTACAAAAAAAGTGCATTTTGAAATTATATGATCCACTTCGGTCATGTTATTTAAATTTGGAAAAATACCTTAAATTTTAAAAAAAAAAAAAAAAAACATCACTCTTTCCATATATCAAAGCATACACTCTGCTTTCTCTACAGCCAGACATTATTTTTCTATAAAACTACCAAAGAAATGAAATATGATAACATTTGAGCTACAGTTTATTTTATTGCAATATAGTACGAGATATGAGGATTCATTCGTATCATTAATACTGAAGAATAAACTAACAATTATGTATAGTTATAATTCTGGGAGTAAGGATACATTTCTAAAATTTAAAATTGTTTACAAAATTTGTTATGAATTCTTTGAGGAAATGTCTGTTAATTTCACTGAACTAAAGTGTTTTAAGTGTACTGTTTTGAAAGACAAAATTAAAAGGGTAAAGGTTTCTTTCGTTGCCAATTTTGTAATAAGAGATATGTAAGATGAAGTTATCGATGGCAATTCTGTGTTAAAAAATATAATACGAAGATGTATTTAAAGTTTGAAAACTAAAGAAACGGAAAGGGGAAAATTAAAATGTGGGTCGAAGATGGTTAGAAATATTTTGATATTTTGAAGAATATATGCCCCATTAAAATTTACAATTATTTATTGACAGTGAAGTATATTGCCTTGGCACAAATGTGGATCTAGATGGGGTATTTCGCTTAGAGCAGAGGTTTTCAACCTTTTGCACTTTGAGGAAGGAACCCTTAGTGCTTACCAACACCTTCAAGGAACCCCTTGATCAAACAGCAGAAAAAAAAGGATATTAAAGCTCTTTATCCTAATCAAATTTACAAAGTTATAATTGCCTTTCTGTTTTATCATATTAGAAACGTCTTAGTAAGATTGATGAATGGTAACCTGGCTAATGTTTTTTTTTTTTTTTGGGGGGGGAGTTTCTAAAATATAGCCTATGAATAATAAGCAAAAGCAACATTTTTTTAAATATAACAAATTAATGAAAATAAATTTTTTAATGACTTGGCCGTGATTGTTTTTTATTGCAAAGTATTTTTACGTCTGGAATAATTTTTGAAATCTGCAACTTAATGCCTTCTTCAGCGTCCAATCTGTTTCTGTATTTTGTTTTTGTCGCAGCGTACAAAGAGAAAGATTTTTCGCATATATAGGTTGAAACATAAGATAGTAGATGTTTCACAATTCTTTCGGCAATTTCATGACATTCTTTTCTAATGTCAATCATAAAATACATAATATCAACTTAACTAAATTTTAATTTCAATTAAGTGTATATCAATTTGATATATCAATCAAATTGATATACTCTTAATTATTTCTTTTGTTGGGAGTTCGGAGGTTTTCTTCTTTTATTGAGTTTTAATTTTTTTCATTTAAGTCGCACTAGAAGCAACACGAGGGCTATTGGCGACGGACCATGTAATTTTGAACTTCGGTCAAGTGACGAGGACGACACCTGATCTCTCCTAACTTCCACACCACACCAACTTCTTTTATTGAGAGTTCAGTGAATTCACAGTCTTTAGAAGGATTTTGGATTCAAGATATTTTTTCATTTTGAACAGGATTCAAGAAATGTTTTTTGCAGATCTGATAAATGTTAGAACAAACTAATTTTTACATTTTTATCGGGATCAGCGTTACCGTCTACTAAAATACTATGCAAATTACCAAAGCATTTAATATTATCTTTCAAAATAAATTTTGTCCAAAATTTGAATTTTAAAACAGTGGCGCCAATTTTACTTCATACCTTGAAAACAATGAATAAGTGTGCATTATTCGCCTGATTCAAAAAACGCGCACTAATATGTGACCAAATACGTCTCGATTAATGTATTTGAAACATGACCATTTGTATGACCTTTACGAAATTTAAGATTTTTTTCTCCCTTAAATTATTTATTTATACTTATTTTTACAAGCAAACTGCTTTTGAGAATTCAATCTTCTCTCAAAATTAAATTTTAATAAAATTCTGGTGCTTTGATTAAGCAAATAGTGCTTGATAGCAAATACTAATCATTACGTTTTTTTTAAAACATGCAAACAATCTTATATTTTCTTAGTCTCTTATTCAACAATGAATATAGGGTCTTTTTCCCGTTTAAAATCGTACTATTAAAATTAAAAAAAAAAAAAAAAAGGTTTTAAAAATGACAGAAAAAAAGAATTTTTCTATTGTTTGTAGCAAACAAATATTTTCAACTATTAACACACCAATTTTTTTCAAGCTATATTTTTTATTCTTCATTCAAACACTTTGATTGAAACTCAATAGATCGAGCAAATACATTCCAAGTTCTTGTGTGAATAATCTGAACCCCATACCTGCTTGCTTGCAGCCTGCCTTACAATTTTCCCCAAAGGCAATGAAGTCGCTTATCAAAGCATCGGATCTGAACAATAAAAATGCCCAACCCAAGGGGTTGTCGTCGAACCACCCGTGTCACAATAGGGAGGAGAAATAGAAGCATCTTGCATTTTCGAAGAATTTGTGAATGAAAAGCGAAAACCTTTCGTGACCTTTAGCTGTGCTGAAGTGGATCGCTTTCGGAATAGCTTTACACAAAAATGTATAACGCTTGGAGGGTTAAGTTTACCCAGGCTCAGTAAAACTGCATACACCAATCATGAGAATAAACTTATGTCTGTGATTTCAGAAGTAAGTGAACTGTCAATGCAAATGGCAGTTAAGGAAATTTTGAGTATTCATTCATCTAAAAATAAATTAGCTGAATACCGTGTTTCTGTCGATGGAGCATGCAGCGTAGAGGTTACACTTCTATAAATGGGTATGTTATGCTAGTGTTATGTCGTGTATGTTGATGTAATTGTGAAGGTTGACTCCTCTGGGTGTATTATTTTGATTATTCCAGGATTGATGTTTGGCGTTAAAATCGCCTATGATAACACAGTTTCTGTTAATATTGAAGATAATGTCGAGGTCAGTAGTGAAATTGTTGTAGTGTGATGATGGATGGATATATAAAGAAACGAGGTTGACAGCTGAATGGTTTGGTGGTGTGAGTATAATTATATTGGCTTCAACATATTGGCGTGGTTAGATAGTAAGTCTATGGTGTGTTAGTGAGTTTTTGATGAAGATGAGTGTACCGCCAGATGCTATTTCGTGTGTTAGTCTATCATTTCTGTAGACTGTGTAATTAGGTATGTGTATTGAGTTTTGTGGTCTCAGGTGTGTTTCTTGTATCATTATTAAGTCGGGGGAGTGCTTCTGTACAAAATCTCGTAGCTCAACTATACGAGATTGTAAGCCGTTGGCATTCCGTGAACAAAGGCTTAGGCCAAGTAATTTATAGCTATTGTTCTGGGAATTTATTATGTGTTGTATTAGAGGTTTATTGATCATCGGATTCGCAATCCAGGAGAGCTTCTATAAGTGCGTACGTTTTGTTTTGTTTTCCTTTGGCAGATTTGATTTTATGTAGATTCTTGAGTAGGCCTGGTAGTTGCTTAAATATTTCAGTCATTGTTTGCTTGGAAAAGTCGGGGGTGGTTTCGTCTTCTTCTTCCTCTTCTTCGGTTTTGTTGGTGTTGCTGTTTTCGGTTTAGGTGTTTGTTAACGAGATTTACTGCTTTTGTTCTATTATTTTGTTGATTTCGGGTAGGAATGTTGTTGCTTTTTGGTTTTCTTTGAGGTTCGTTTTCACTGGTTTGTGGCGCCATCTGTTGTCTATTAGTAAGGGCATTTGCAAAGGTGTAATTTTCTCGCACTGTGTTTTGGTTCTTAATTAGGATGTTCTGTTTTTTGGGAGGCTTTGGGAATTTTTCGCATCCTCCGTAGGGAGCAAGGTGTGTTGGAAATAAATTACTCGGATCCCGCCAGGGGGCGCTTTGTCTCGTGTGGGTGAGAGCGCATGGGTTCATGGATAATATTGTCAGAATGCTCTTGGATCTTGACCGCGTAAGGCGGGTTATTTCTCTTGACCGCTTAAAGCGGGTTATTACTCTTGACCGCGAAAAGCGGGTTATTTCTTTTGACCGTAAAAGTGGGTTAAATTGTAATATGGGCTATTTGGAAGCCTTGTGTAGTTGTAAATAATGTAAATATTTGTTTATGTGTGATTGGCACGTGGAGTCCTAAAATAAATGTGTAATTGAATTAACTGCTCTCCCTATATTTTTGGACTTGGTGGATCTTCAAGACGTTGTTATGTTCAAAGCAGAAGCTGAAGGAGTGTTATGTCTGCCATGTGGATTCAATTGTTTATAATTAAAAGTGGTATGTTTCCTGTTGACGGTCGATTCATCATTGAAATTTTTTCCAAATACACTTAACATACTTTCTTTACATTCGACCTCATTTTTTAGAAATGCTATTAATTCAGTTACATTACTTTTGGTCGGATCTTTTTTTCTATGAAAATCAAGAACTAAATCAGATGGCAGAAACTTTAGAAGAATTGGATTTAAAAGATGCCCATAAGAGTCCGAAGTTACACCCAAAATATTCAGGTTCCTAATATTAATTTCACAAGCATGCAATAATTTTCTTAAGCCTTTCAAATTAGAAGAACTTTTTACAGCTTCTAAACATAATAATTTATTCATGTGACATGCAATAATATTTTCTTTTTTGCCATAACGATCCTGCAACAATTCCAAACACTGTTCATAATTTTCTTCGGTTAAAGAAAATCCTGAAACCACATTAGAGGCTTGCCCTGATATTAAAGATTTCAAGTACACAAATTTTTCAATTTTTGACAAAGACGGATTTTCATGTATAGCACTATTGAAACTATTAAAAAATTCCAAGAACAAACTGGAATCACCATAAAAAGGTTTAATTGATAACTTGGGTAATTTTAAACATGCAGACTGAGAAGGTCTGTTCTCTCTCTTTTCCACAACGCTATTATCAAGAGCATTTATCTTTTGAATTCAATTTTTTATTCGAAATTTTATAATTGTTATTTTATCAGAATATTCTTCGCTTGTTTTAAATTCATTATCAAATACAGTAGGATCGGTTATAGCAATTTAGATTTCGGAATTCATAATGTTCAAATCCTTTTCCTTTTTATTTATATGTTCCAAGAGTTCCAGTATTTCATCCGAATCAGTATCTTCCACTGAAGAATCCAAAATTGATTCAGTTTTTGCAATAAATTTAGTTATACTTCCGCGCAAAGCGGATCTTTTAGCTTTTAATTTTTCAAAAGTATTCATGGTGTTTCCGAAATCGATTTTAAAAATAAATGCGAAATATATTAAATATATTCAAAGATTTACCTTTAATTGGCTACGTAGATTCCTCCCGGGTTTCGGCACCAAATGTTGAAGATCCACCAAGTCCAAAAATATAGGGAGAGCAGTTAATTCAATTACACATTTATTTTAGGACTCCACGTGCCAATCACACATAAACAAATATTTACATTATTTACAACTACACAAGGCTTCCAAATAGCCCATATTACAATTTAACCCACTTTTGCGGTCAAGAGAAATAACCCGCTTTGCGCGGTCAAGAGTAATAACCCGCTTTGCGCGGTCAAGAGAAATAACCCGCTTTAAGCGGTCAAGAGAAATAACCCGCTTTAAGCGGTCAAGAGAAATAACCCGCCTTACGCGGTCAAGATCCAAGAGCATTCTGACAATATTATCCATGAACCCGTGCGCTCTCACCCACACGAGACAAAGCGCCCCCTGGCGGGATCCGAGTAATTTATTTCCAACAAGGTGTCCTTTGTGTTCGCAGTTAATGCATTCGGGGTTATTGATCCTTTCTTTAATAGGACACTCTCTTGTAAGGTGGGATTCGGCGCACTTGAGACATCTGAATGTGATATGGCAATTCTCCGCTGAGTGATGGAACAAGTTGCATCTATAGCCATTGCGTTACTTCGCCGCTGCCTCTGTAGCCTTTTACTTTAACTGTCATATAATAGATTCTGGTTAGTTCAAATATTTTCTCAGATGTGGGTATTCTTGGGAGTGTGGCTAGGTAGACCGGAAGTGGGATTTTGGTGCGTCTGTTTGTGAGTTGCACGACTCTTATTGGGTCGAATCCGAAGTCTATGAGTTCTTCTTGGATTTCGCTTGGTGTTGTTTCTCTAGGAAGGCCTTTAATAATTCCCTTGACTGGTCTTTGATTAATTGGTCTAATTACGTAGTATTCATATTCTTGGTTGAGGGAGAGGTAGTTTACGAGTTTTCTGGTCTCCTCAGGAGTGTCTACGTACAACTTAATGTACTCTCCGGAAAGCTTCGTCCTTAGATCAGGTATTACTTTGTTTATTGCTTTTAATTGGTTTTTGTAATTTTGTATTTTTAACATAATGGGTGGTGGGAGTCTTTCTTTGGGTGGTATGACGACCTCGTCTTTTTGCGAATTTTGATTTTCATTTATGGTTAAATTCTTAAATTTATTTTGTGTGGTGGTGGTTTGGGCTTCAGATATAATCTGTCTTTTTGCTGTTTTTCTCCTAGGGGGAGTGACGAAGCCGTCTTCGTCTTTTCTTTTTAAATTTTGAGTTTTGGTAGGTGTGGTTGGGAGTGAATAATGAATGTTGCAGTCAGGGACAGAACAAATAGGAAGGGTTGAGTACTCACCCTCCGCTGATTGAAGATCCTCCTGGGCTTTTGAGGGCAGCAGTAAGTATACTGCTGTTTGTAGAAAATGCAACACCATGAAAGAATCATCAGAATCAAATGAAATTTAATACAGAAACGACTTGTACTGATACAAATAAATGATGAAATTTTCAAAACAAAAGAAACAAATTAAGCGTCCGAAATCAGTATTTGGTGCAGCCACCATGCGCTGCAATAAGTGCTGCTATACGACGTGGCATGGAGTCAAACAGATGTTGAATATCTGCTTGAGGAAGAGAATTCCATATCGCTTGTATGCGCAACCAAAGTTCGTCTTTGGAAACTGCAGGACGCGGATCACGAGCGAGACGCCGACCAACCATATCCCACACGTGCTCAATAGGCGACATATCCGGTGAATAAGCAGGCCAAGGAAGAAGTTGCATGCGTTGTGCTGAACAGAAGTCTCGAACAGTCCGCGCAACATGTGGGCGTGCATTATCCTGCTGAAAGATAGCTCCAGGGATGCCTTGAAGGAAAGGAACGACTTCGGGCTGTAGCACTTCACGGACGTACCTGTTGCTATTGAGATTACCCTCAATTCGCATCAAATTGGATCGTCCATGATACGAAATCGCACCCCAGACCATAACTCCGGGTGTTCGACCACTATGTCGTTCAATAATACACTCAGGAAGGCAGCGTTGACCGGCATAACGTCTAACACGAACACGGCCATCATGGGTCCACAAATTGAAGCGTGATTCATCTGAAAAGACAACTTGGTGCCAATCAGCTCGCCTGTCTCTGTGCTCAAGAGCCCACTGCCGACGCAGCCGTCGATGATTCGCCGTGAGGGGAATCCTGTATAAAGGCACCCTTGCACGCAATCCACGGCGCAGCAGACGACGACGAATTGACGAAGCCGACAATTGTACACCTGTAGCAGTAGACCAACGTGCTGCCAGCTGCCTGGAGGAAGCTGTGCGATCATTCACCGCCATGCGGAGCAGGTGTCGATCATCGCGCTCTGACGTCACCTTCTGTCGTCCAGTGCCTGTTTTTCGAGTTGTTCGGTGCTCGTCGGTCCACTGCTTCCAAACTCGCATCACTGTGGAACTGTTCCGCTGCATACGAGCTGCTATTGCGCGATAGGAAAATCCTCCTTCTCGAAGGCCGATTATCCTCCCTCGTTCAAACTCCGTAAGTTGCTTGAATTTCTTATTCTTCCGTCGTGGAGGCATACTCAGGTCTCACTAAACGTTTGCCACTAACAAATAATCATAGACTTTTTTCAACGTTCCGCTACAGCACTTTATTTATACGCTTTCAGCATCAATTCAGAGGGCGCTGCGCGCGCCGCGCACGCGCAATGGCTCTGAAACTTTATTAATTTGCATAATATCCTATAATTGACATTTGCTGCGAATTTCATTTGATTCTGATGATTCCTTCATGGTGTTGCATTTTCTACAAACAGCAGTTTATGACTGGATTTGGTCATCATTCTCTACATAGTCTGGTTGTCTGCGATTGGATGATAGGATCATTTGTAATTCGTCTCTGTAGTGGACGAGTTTCTAATTTTTCTTTGAAGAGCTTGCAGAGTTTCACAGGACTCTCTGCTAATGACCTCAATAGGGGATTGGGATCTGGAGGCGGCGGGAGAAGTAAAATCCATATTGTTGTCCATAATCCTTTTTTCAGTTCAATAAATTTCAACTTTCACAAACAGTAGATTTGTGAATTTTAGCAAAAAGGAACTAAATTAAATACAATAATATTTTAAGTAATTCTTCAAACATCTATGTAAATTATTGAATTATAACTATATTCATATGTTTACTAAATTGCGTATTTGCTTTGAATTGAAAGTACTCAATATTCGATTCAATCATTCAAATCAAAACTTAATATGATTTGTAAAAGTAATAAAGGAGTCAAAAAAATGTCAAATGGAAAAGTCATTGAAATTCTTTCTAACAAGTGTATGTTGTAAGGAGTTCATTGATAGACAAATACAATGCTTTTGTCCCTGCAATTATCAAATGAAATTTTAAAAAAGAAAGACATTAAGAAATTAAATTTTTGAAAGAAAATTGCTAATTCAATTAAAATTTATATCATGAAACTTTTGAGAATATAAGTATCAAAAACATTATGTGTGTGTGAATTACCTTATAAATAATAAATATATTAAAAACTTATTAATCATATTAAAATATTGGTTTTATATTTTATTAGAATACGAGATGTGGCTCTAAAATAATGGGGATGACGTTATTGTAGAAGCACTAGTCAGAGCCAGCGACAGACAGCTATTTAGAGTGAAACCTTCTTTTTCGAATGCAGTGCCTCTCGTTTATTTAAACAAATACGTATAGCAGTAGCCTTTGTTCGCATTAGAGTTATTTTTACCCGAAAAATGTTATGTAAGCAACGAATTGTTGTGAAGTTTCATATGAAACTTGGAAATTCTGCTGCTGACACTTTTAATTTATTGAAAGAGGTGTAGGGCAATGAATGTGTATCATATGCACGAGTTTTGAATGGTTTAAGTGTTTTCAAGATGCCCGAGAAGACGATGAAGAGGATTCACACTCGGGTCGTCCTTCCGCATCAAAAACGGATGACAATATCGAAACAAATCGGTACTCTGGTTCGATCTGACCGTCTGTTAAGTATTCCTGCGATTGTTGAGACTATAAGGATTGATAAAGGATCCGTGCGGCAAATTTTTCCACCAAGAAAATAAGTCGGCTCATTCCACATTGACTGTCAAGAGGCTTCTAGCCAATTACAATATACCACTATTAAACCATTCGCCTTATTCGCCAGGAGAAATTTGCAATAAAAAGAACAATATTTGAAATATTGAAGTTGCGAAAGAGAGACGGCACGCGTCCTGAAAAGGCTGACAGAGGAAGACTTCTAGCACTCTTTCGAACAATGCAAGATTCTCGTGGAGTGTTGTAGGGAAAGGGGAGGGGGGAGTATATTGAAGGTAATAATAGATAAATATGTTTGATATAAAAATAAAATATTTTACAGCATCAACTTCGTTATTATAGCCACACCTCGTATATTAAAATATTGATGGTATAATTTTCTAGGATATATTAAACTGTAAATATTATTATTTAAATAACTTTATTAAAATCTTAAGTTTATTGAAAACTTAATTATTAATTATAATTAAATTACCTATTATATTATTATTAATTAGAGATTATTAATACATAGTACATTATTATTAATTAGAATTATTAATAACGATTATTAAATTTTTTTGAAGATCATTGTTGTTATTTATTTATTAGAATTTATTAGAATTTCAATACTATTATTTGGTTATTAGAATTTATTAGTTTAATACTGTTATTTTTTATTAGAAGTCCAATATTATTGTTTTTCTTAGATATTCAATACTACTGTTTATTTATTTATTAGAAGTTCAATATTTTTTTCATTTCCTAGTATTTATTATATATTTAATATTATTGTATATTTATTAGATGTTCAATACCATTGCTTATTTATTAGGTGTTCAATACTCTCTTTATTTATTAGATGTTCAATACTGCTGTTTATTTATCAGAAGTTAAATGTTATTATTTATTTATTAGAAGTTAAATGTTATTATTTATTTATTAGAAGTTAAATGTTATTA
>BMAW01107989.1:0-133808 GCA_019974015.1 Nephila pilipes | reverse complement strand
TTATTAGAAGAATCGTAACATTTTTAATCTATTAGAATTTGTTATAAGTTTAATGTTATTATTTATTTATTTATTAGAACCTATAAGAAGGATAATGTTACATTTATTTATTTATTATTAGGATATATTACACAATATTAATTTAATTATTTATTGTAATTATAATTTATTAGAAGGTTGATATTATTAGTAAATTAATAGAATGCATTGTAAGATTAATACTGGTATTTATTTTTTGCTACATTACAGTAATAATATTATTATTATTCATTGTTATTTTTAGAAGATCATTAATACTATTTATTTATTAGAATCTTTAGTAATATTGTCAATAATATAAATTAATGTTATTACATAAATAATTAATATTATCATTTATCTGTTAGAATAACAATTTTTGCATGTTTACGGGAACATAACTTTTTTGTTTATTTATTAGAATTTTAAATGTATTTATTTATCAAATATTTAATTATTATTCATTTTAAAATGATAATAATAATTTATTTTTAGTAGATCAAGTATTATTTATTATATAGATGTTAAATATTCATTATTTCTTAGATATTATGCATTATTTTTATTAATATTCATAATAAAATATATATGTTTGAATTAATTTCTTTATTAGAAGGTTATATTATATTTTAAATATTTTTTTATTATTGCTGTTGAATATAAATTATTTTTTATCGTTCATAATACTGGAGTTTAATAATTCCATTTTATGTATAGATATTTATAACAATTCATATTTTTTTTTTCTTAAACTTATGTAATTATTTAATTTTTCGAAACTATAATTTGAACTATGTTTGATTTAAACTTTGCATTTTTTTAACATTTGACATTATTTATTTATTAGAAGTTCAGTTGTATTGTATCAATGTTTGGACTTACCTTTTACCAAGTTCCTGATACTTAGAGAGTTCGAAAGTGAACCCTTGTTGAATGGAAGAACGGGGAGCAGTCATGAGCAAAGGAAATAATTTTTAGAACACCCCGGTATGCCAAATGATACTTTGTAGGATGAATTCTTTCTACTTCATCTTAAAAATGCCACCGAAACTAATGTAACTTTCTAGGAGTGAAGTACAACTCATCTCCTTTGCCGAGTCCGCCAATTAAAAATAGATAGGCAAATAAGATGTTCTTACTTATAAAATTTTTCAACGATTTACTGATCTTTATATCTCATTTATAAACATTCCAATTAATGTTATGGGCATTGTTCATAATAATGTTCATGGAGCTTTCTCATTTAAATCATATTAAATATATTTAGAACTAGCAATAAGTTTTAATTTTTAGTAGTATATTGCTGTATTTAAACTGTAACTTTTTTTACTATAATTACCCGCATTTTAACCATCAAAAGTTTTTCTATGTTTATTTGGAAATTTTATACATTAGTAAATTTCAAAATACTAATTTTTTTTAAAAAAAATTATGACTTTTTTTATGAAAATACTTTTTGAAAAAAAAAATCATGTTTGAAGTGTGAAATTATATAGGGTTCCCACTGAAGTTCCTTGCGACTCTTAACTTTGGAACGGCTGCTGCTATTTTCATAAAAGTGGTGCATAGGTATAGTAAAGTCGCCATGCGCTACTCAACGAAACTGCCTACGACGGCACCTGGTGGTACACTGCGGAGTTAATATTCCTATCTCGAAAAAAAAAACGAGTTGGGAGGGGAAGGTATTTACAAATACTTAGAACATCAACGATTAGTAGCAAAATGCATCTTGTAGATGTTAATTCGAAGAATAGAACGGTTAAAATGCGTATTTGTTTTTTCGTGATATCCTATTGTTCATGCCATTTCTTAAAATCCATGTATCTTCCCTTTATATTATATCTTCTAAGAATGTTGACTGGATTTGTATCTGATTCAAGACAAAATTACAACATGCAGAAAGCTCGGCATTCCCGTCCAGTAAAACCTGTTGATGCGTTGGTCGATATAGATGTGCGCCTAATTCGATTTGGATTTTCCGAACCTGACTTTTGGAAAGGCCACAGTGTTGACTGATCTCTCTTGTGATGCATTTGGAAATGCGAGAGCGTAAGCTAATACTCATCCGATTGAACTTGCCTTCCTACCTTCCTGCCAGATTGAGTTCATCTACTCAAGCAGCTTGTCTTCCCTAAAATGTTTTACAATTGTTAGGATGGTTTGGTGAGAAGGATGCGGGCCTGCTGGGAAACGTTACTGGTACAACCTTGCTGCTGGCCGTGCCTTGCGTCCACATTCATAGTATAGAGTACAATCTCACAATACTTAGCTTCAGAACCATGAGCATCAACATACTACTACCCCAAGAAGAAGTCAATTTTATAGCTGTCTCATGTGAACAAGCATGACGTTTCGTACGTATTTGCATATTGCAAATATCTCGATCACCAAGCGCAAGTTGCGTTGAGTTGATGCGATACTATTTAACACGATTTTCGTATTGTCTACTATGTTTATAAAAACAATCATCACGAGGATGCAACCCTCGGGATTTGAACAGCAGTCAGTTTGAATGGGGATCACAAGCGTTACCTCTGTGCTAAATTGCGGTGTCATGTTTTGCTCAAAAGATAATCGTTTCTCCTTCCCTTCAAAGTAGATATAAAATGCCGGTTTGAGGACAAGCGGAGCTCCCATAGACTTAACATGGGTGCCGGTTCGAGGACAGGTGGAGCCCTCATCGTTATCTTGATGAAGGGGGAGATATGAAGAAGTGATAACCGTGTTATTAGACGAGGTTTTTTTTTACAGACCATTATCGCTTCATGTGTTCGTTACGTGTTTAAAAATTAAAATTATGTACATTAAACTAGTATTGAATTTTCTTAATTAATTATAAATTAGAGCATATAATGAACTTTTAGTATGATTCTTTAATTTATTTTACTATAAGCAATATTGAATTCTATAAGGATTTTGAGATCATGTAGAAATGCATATTTTTTAGTGATAGATGAGTGGTATTCTTACTCAATTAGATGAATGAATTGGATGAAATTAATACAATTGCTCCTAATTGCGTGATTGAAAGCAAGTTGAATGGACGGGATGAACATTTTGGAGAGGGATAATTTAGCACTTAATATGATTTTATTGAAAACTATTATTTTTTTTTCATATAAATATTTTAATTATTGAAAAAAAAAGTACTTTGCCCCTTCGATGATATAAGATATATTCTTGAAGATGGTATTTCAACTTTAGCTTTAGATAACTGTCATATAAATGAAAGCTAATATTTTATAAATGAGAATTTATTAATACAGTATTTTCTTACAGATATTGATTTCTGTATATATGGAATTCCACATTTCAATGTATATTTTCCTCTTCATTTTATGCATACACTTTTTGACTGTATTTAATATTTATTGAATATTATTGCTTATTTCAATGCTTCTTGTATAATGCTTTTTAAAAATATATGATTAAATTAAGTTTTCTGTTAGCATATTGTTCTATTAAAGGAAAATTGTATTATTTATTTATGTATGTTAGAAATTAAGAGAAAGACATTCCATTTTATATACTTGATATTTAAAACTTATTGAGATTATAAACAGTTTAAAAACTATAAATAATGTATTTTTTCTTAGTGTATCCTCATTTACAATGGAGTTTCCAAACCTTAAATATCAATTTTCTATGATGATATGCGGACCTTCTAATTCTGGTAAAACTTTCTTTGTTAAACGAATCTTAGAAACAAAATTAATCAAACCTTTTCCTCCGAAAATTATTTGGTGTTATGGAGTTAATCATAAATTGTTTGATAAGATGTCTGGCATAGAATTTCATGAAGGCATGACTTCCGATGTAGAAAATATTACTAATGCTCTCATAATAATAGACGACTTAATGAATGAAGTAGGAGATGACAAAAAACTTTCAAACTTGTTTACAAAGAAAAGCCATTATAGAAATAATTCGGTAATACTTATTTTTCACAATATATTTTGTAAGGGAAAATAAAATAGGAATATATCTTTAAATACTTATTAGCTATGTTGTTTTAAAAATGTTAGAGACAAACAGCAGATTTCTTGTCTGGCACGACAAATGTATCCTTCAAAACCGAAATTTCTTTTAGAAAATTATAATGATTCTATAATGGTACCATACGATTATTTATTCA
This sequence comes from Nephila pilipes, assembly GCA_019974015.1. NCBI lineage: Eukaryota > Metazoa > Arthropoda > Arachnida > Araneae > Nephilidae > Nephila > Nephila pilipes. The sequence continues at coordinate 129,655 of BMAW01107989.1, read as the reverse complement.
TGGACTGGAAGCCTGAAACGAATGAGCATACTTACGGGTATATTTCCAGGAGATAAAAACATTGTATATTTCCCACGATAATAACTGTTTTTTAAGAGATGAAATAAAAAATTAAATACAATACTTTTTTTTGTTAGTCACAGAAACTTTTCTTTTATGATTGAATATAGTACTTAAAACTTTGAATATTGTATCTTAATAGCATTTACTTTAATTATGTCGGGGAAACAACATGTAATGCATTTACAGCTCTTGCCAAAAAGCAAAGCCAGGAGAAAAATACTACAAAAATTTCCTAATTCTTTAATAAAAGCAGTATGTGAATGTGCGTTAAATACTTTATTATATTCTAAATATCGAATATTCAGGCAATATTCCGTTATCGAAGCATCAGAAAAGAAGATTAGCTCCTTTTAAACAGGTTATGCGAATTTGGGAGATAAATCTGTCCCTTTGTATAAAAAGAGAAAAGTTCTGATACAGAAAGGAGACGGATTTTTAAGTTTTCTTATTTCTGCTGCTATTTCAATTATATCTTTACTCGTTCATGGAGCACACTAAGAAATTTGTTTTAGTGCCAGATAAAGACTTCAAAATTTCGTTTCAGATCCACTGACAGAATTAGATCGGCAAATGTAATCTATTCTTCAAAACAAAAACTTTAATGATTCCGAAAAGATTACTTTATATTTACAAATTCTTCAAAAATATGTAAGCTTTCGTTTTCCAAAAGAAATCAGTGAAGGCATACGAGAACCACAGAATAAATTTGAACACTTTAATGTAGAAAATAAGAAGAGTGTGTTATCAAATGAAGATTCTAAGGAGGTCCTCAGATTCGTAAAGCAGGAAACCAGTTAAGAAAATATTGAAAATGAAGTAGGGAAAACAGTACCAAAGAAATATTAAACCGTTATTAAAGAAATAATTGATTTTATTCAAAAGCATTGCGAAGAAATGTATTGGACACCTGACAAAGGGCTAATGGTAGATGGGAGAATTATACGAAATTCTAATGTTATAAACTTGGTTATTCACTTAGTGAGAGACAGAAAAATAAAACCTTTTGGGTTTGAATCATTGAACTTTCCGTCGAGTTATGTTAAGAATAAGTATCTTAAAACAAAAACATTGTACGCAAGACCTTTGTCACGGATAGAACATTAAGTGTAACTTCCGTTCCTCAATAAATTTTTTTTTGTTTTATAATTTGTTTAGTTCTTTTCTTACATACACACAAAAACATATTAATATTAGTTAAGCAATTGAAAAAACATTTAAAACAAAAAGTTGAAAAATATCAAAAAAAATATTGAAAAATATTGAAAAAAATTTAAAAATATTGGAAAAAGTTTAAAAAATATTGGAAAAATATGAAAAATATTGGAAAAAAGTTGAAAAATATTGGAAAAAAAGTTCAAAAATATTGAAAAAGAAAATGAAAAAAGTTAGAAAAGTATTGACGAAATTAAAAGCAGATTATTAAAATTAATAAAAATCATAGAATATTTTATTCAAATTTTTCCTAAAATAACAAAAATGTTTCATATGATTAAAGTACAAAGTTAAATTGTATTTATCTTATTGAATAAATAATAGCACAAACACAAAATATAAAAATATATATATATTTATTTACCATCTAAAATTTATTCTTATATTATATCTATTTTTAAAATATTAATACAATCTGAAATCATTTTTGTTTATTAGGAACAAATTCATATAAAATATAATCTATAAAAAAGCCTTTACTGATTTTCAACAGGAAAAAAACTACAATAATGACCACAAACATTAAACGTAACGCTGTGAAGAGATCTTTAATTCAACTTTATGCTTTTAAACTTCCTTACATTGTTCGAAATAAAATCACCATATGCCGTTGGAGGAAATCCGTACGAATCGAAACATTCTATAGTGTTTTCATCTCGAATATGCATGGTTAGCCAGTGAGATCCTTCTTGATCATGCGTGTCTGTATTCACAACCAGAGTACTTTGTCTTCTAATTAAGGGTAATTTGTCCGAAGGAAAAACTCCAATAATATAATCTTTGGGCATCTTTATCCTCAGAAAAAATTCGGTGGATTTTTGAAACTTATATCAATTTTCGAAATCAAAAAGTACGTTCCTTGTTTTGTTTATTTCAATTAAAGATTCAAATTCTGCAAAAACAATCAACGACACTGTTTGTTCCAATGCTTTGTTAAATTTTAATTCTCTTCTTAAGTTACTACGTCTTATAAGATTAAAATGTTCTCCGTCGCATAATTCACGTGATAAATCAAACAGAAATAATGAATATCCATTGGCAAATTCGATAAATACAGTCCTTCAGAATTTAAAAATAAGTTCTGGTATGCTCTAATATAATTTTCCTTTTCAAAATCTACTTCTAAAGGTTGAAGAGGCATAGGCTGTCCATCCTAATTTTCCTGAGGCATAGGTTATATAGACTCCGATGGAGTTCATATTGTAATGATTGAGTTCAAAAAGTGACTTTTTATAGTTTCCGTTGAAAGATTCGTTATCTACACAAGCTAAGACTATTCGCTTAGACATTTGTCCCGAAAGTACATTATCTTATACAATTGAATAATTAGATTGAGGTATTGAAAATACTTTGCAGTTAACTCTATCTATAGGATATTTAACTGTTGCTTTTTCTAAAGCTTTAGCATGAGCAATGAGGACTCCTGGATTTACGTCCACTTTTCTAACAAAAATTGACACATGATCAAACACTATTTTATAACTTTCATTTCCTATGAGACAAAATTCTGGCTTACTTCTTATCCGTTGAATTTTCAAATCAACAAGGTTAAGTAAAGGTCTGTCTTGATTGAATAAATCCACACGAAGTCGTCCTATCATGTCAACAGTTACACTTTTTCTGAACAGTGAAGCTTGTTTATTAAATCCCTCGTTCGGAATTTGTTAATATCATCGTAAATATCGAAACGTCCTGCGGTATCTTATGATATATTTCAGAGGTAAGTTAAGAAGTTTTGCTATCATATCCATGATTTAGTATAGTTTCTAAAATACTCGATAAGCGTATGTATTGTTATTGAAAGAAACATTTCTTTTTAAATTTACATCTACTTGTGAAAATAACGAATGAAGAAAAAGATTAACAAGTCCTATTTTATCATCATCAGTGAGTGCTTTTCCATCGCTTTTTAAAGTTTTTGCCTTAACATACAATTGTGTTTGTGACAAATCTAGATAATCTTCACCACTTCCAGAAATAAGAAATTCAACAGAACCACCATCTGCTACATTCGCAATGGGATGAAATTGAACCAGTTGTACATTTTCGAAAACTGTCTGAGTTGGTGGGAGAGTAAATAAATTTAATTCAGACTTGGCACATTCGGGAGAATCTCTTAAAAGGAATGCGATTTTATTACGTATCAAAAATATCACGTCCTTTCGCTTTCCTGACTTCTGAAGGAATGATATGTTTTGAGAATCTTCTCTTTCTTTTGTGTTTTTTTCTTTGACCAAGCATATCCTCCGCTGTTTTAAAGGCTTCTTTTGCTAATTTTTTTCCAGTTTCTCTTGTTCGAAGTTTGGCAGCTTCTTTCAAATTTTGTCCTTCGAGTAAATCATTAGCTATTTTAGTTCCTGTTTTTAAAACTTCTTTTCCTATATATTTGGCTCCTCGAGTCAAGAAGGGTAAAGCAGTGGGAACCAGTCTTTTAAACCAACTTCCTAAACCATAACCTTTTTGAAAGGATTGACTTTGATAATAGGAAAGACCGTTGCGTTCTTGGTTAACATAAAAATCTTTGTATTGTTTCACACAGCACTTATATGGAACGAACATCTTTATTCTGACAGATTTGATCTATAAATGAATACATTTTTTCCTTTTTTATCTTCTTTTATGCTATTTGCCTCATTCGGAAATGTAATACAGCTATCACTCTTTCTCTTTCAAATGGAACTAAATCTCCTGAATGTAGTCTAAGAACCATCTCAATCGTTTGGAAATGTCGTCGTATGACAGGCACGTAATGAGGTCTTGTATAATGTGCATTCACCACTTCTCCATCTTTTCCTTCAATGTTTACAATTTTTAAAAGTGGAGCTTGAATATCTCCTACAATTTGAGGATTCACCAAGTCGCAATAAACGTATATAAGAGGAAACGAAGTATTAGGATCTGCGGCCCTCACGTAAAAATTTTTTAGCATGTCCTTTTGTCTATTTTATCTCTCTTTTGATCACAGGATGATAATGAAATTATATTTTGTTCTTAAATTCTTCTAAGTACATCCCATTTAAAATGTCAGGTATAGATCCATAACAACCTTGAAGAATTCTTCTAACAATTGACTTTCCATCACTCAAGTCAAAAACAAATAAATTGTTATCTTCTCTTATAGTGTGCCATATGTGAGGATATATGAAATCAACTAATCCTATTTCCCATTCACCATTTAGAGCAATGGAAGTAGGAAGTTGTGTAGGAAATTGAGAAATTTTATTTTCTATAAAAAAGTGTTTGGAGCTATCGCTTATAAGTGTTATATGTAGAAAGACATTTTTACAACTGATGATTAAGCAGATATTGATCCCTCTTTATAAATGCTTCACGTCTTGTACCCAAGTATTAAATTTTTCTGGATATCCCAAAAATTTTACAAAATATTCAATCTTACCATTCTTTCTGTGCATCTTCAAACTTTTCACAATGGGATATTAGCCCGAATGCGTCAGTTTTTGAAGCTCTTATTCATAAAAAGTCCCCTCAATAACTTCTCTAGCTAAATCCTTTAATTTATAAATGATTTAATTCCTGTGAATAATTTGATGAATAGTAAATATTTCTTTGGTCCAATTCTGTTCGTATCCTTTTTCATATATTAATTTATCCTTACTCATTCGAACTGTATCGTTGACTCGATAATTTGGCTTACTCATATTTTTTTTATTTTTCTGTTTACCATAGAGATTCTCCCATGCCTGTCTCTAATTAACCTCTGTTACAGAAGCTGGTGTCATTTGTATGCTACTATGCCATGTATGCTACCATGCCAAGTGTGCTACTAGCTGCGAATTAGTTTATCCATGACATCAACGTATCCTTTTTTTATTCATCACTCTAAAGTATTTCCACTTTTTCTTTTTTAGCACTCTGTTAAATCGTTCGATAATAAAGGCTTTTGTATTATTATCTGTCATAAAAAAGTCCTATTTTTTCCTTTTTAAAATAATTCTGAAAAAATTTGTTTGTAAATTCTTTACCAGTATCAGTTTGAAAATAAGAGGAATACGTTTAGAAAATATTTTTTTATTGGTGATAGCATTGTTTTTGCATTTTTATCATGTAAAGGAATAGCCCAAGCACATTTAGATAAAACACATATACAAGTCAGTAAAAATCTATACCCATCGTTAAGCTTATCAAGGGACTGCATATCCACTAAATCAGCTTGAAATTGTTGATTTATTCGATTCACAAATTCTCTATTTTTCTTAAATTTCTTTGTAATGGATTTATGTAAAGTATATGAATCTTTCCCACTTAACCCATTTTTAATATCCTTTCTAGAAAATTTTCCGTCTGTAGCTCTAAATAAAGCCTCACCACCACCAAAGCTACCCGGATGTTCAGGTTCTTGATAAGCTGTTTCAATACTCATTCTTAACTTAAGAAAAAAAAAAGATGTGCTAATTGAATAATTTCACATGAATAAATAACGTAATGGTATGATAAAAGAGGTATTTATATTATTAAATTAGGAGCAACCACTTTCCTGAAAATAATTTTACTTAGTATGAATATAAACAAATATAAACTCAAGAGTGAATAATAACATATTAGAACAGAAACATATATTTTTATTTAAAACAAACGATTAGGATCAGAGGCAATATACATACTTTTAGCATTATTCAAAACAGAAACCATATCCCATTTATTTACAAATACAGGGTTCAAATAATTTAACATTTGAAGGTTTCGTTGAATAAAGTCTTTGATTAGCTGATGTAAGTCAATAGTAAAAATAGCTAGATCGCATACAGCTGTAAAAGATTCTCATAATTCATTGTTACGCAATCATGTCCAAGTTGATTTCTATATTTCTGAACACATCCGTAACACTCAAATACATCAGTGATGGACAAAAGTTCAGACAAAAGTTCTATCAGTGAAATTGTTAACACTGATTCAACTTCCAAAATATCAGTATTCACCTCAGAACTTGGAGTAATTTTCGAAACTTCACTCAGCAATAAATTTCGAAGCATATGATCGAACGCATTTGACATGGCACTTTCTGTAATTATCTTGTGGATTTTTAATAATTCCCGCCAGTTATTTTCACTCAAAACACAAATTCCTGGGACAAACTTCTTAGAATAGTCCTTTTATTTAAAATAATGCTGGCAGGTAATATGAGGAACGTTTTCGATCAAAACTCATGAAATAACCAAAGCGTCTTTCACAACGAGAGTCTCTTCAGAAATGAAGGGCATATCGATTTGTTCGATTCATTTAGCAAATGATTGCCAGAGCACATGGGACATACAAACACCTCTTTTCGTTGGAAAAAGTCGATCATTCTCATCTCTTTTGTATTGACATAGATGAACTTGCACCGCGGTTGCAAAATATGTCACTACAGCAAAAATATCGTCACCCAAATGGAAATAACTGGGGAAACAGCATCACCAGTGAAGAATGAATCTAGCTTGGTCTCATCATTAAAATAAATTCGCTTAGATGATTCATTAATTGTATTAGCCATTCGTTTCATTTTTCAAATTCTGTATGAGTATAAGGACGTTTGAAACAAGAATAAAGTTTAAAACTTCAGTCTCTGACAAAGAAAGAGCTAGAAATGACTTTGAACCAAGTGTACTCTAAATGCATCGATAGAACAATACACCATCACTGAACTGTGATAGGTTTGATAAGGTCATACAGCCAAACTTAAAGATGCTGATTGGTGGAATAGAATAATGTATTCTTACACCGCGGTGAATGCTACAGTGTGTGTAATTTGGTCTTGTTTTCAATACACGTTCAACACTTTCACAGCATGTTTACGCATTCTTTTTCCTTATCAATTCTGAATAATTCCGTCGTGACTTTGTCAAGTTCAAACATGAACTCTCTATGTATTTTTGTTATTAACATTTCAACTATAGGAGTCTTAACTCAACTTTATTCTAAATATTGTTACTTTGTCTTTGATAATATGTATATCAAATAAATATAAAGTAATATAGGTCTTCAAGGTTGAATGATTAAAGTCATATCCTCTAACACTCATGTACGAAGACTTTTAGAGTTTGAAACTAAACTTAGGAATAAGTATATAGTTCTACACTTAAGAAATTCAAGTAATTCACAGATGGCACCATAGGCGCAAAGTACTTTAGTTTTCAATAATTAAAAATATTTATATGGAAAAAATAAGTAATAGTTTTCAATAAAAAAATATATTATGTGCTAAATTATTCCTCTCCAAAAAGTTCATCCTATTCATTCAACTGGCTTCCAATCACGCAATTAGGAGCAATTGTATTAATTTCATCTAATTCATTCATCTAATTAAGTAAGAATACCACTCATCTATCACTAAAAATGTGTATTTCTACGAAAAATTCCTGATCTCAAAATCCTTATAGAATTCAATATTGCTTATAGTAAAATAAATTAAAGAATCATACTAAAAGCACATTATATGCTCTAATTTATTATTAATTAAGAAAATTCAATACTAATTTAATGTACATAATTTTAATTTTTAAACACGTAACGAACACATGAAGCGATAATGTTCTGTAAAAAAAACCCGTCTCTTTTTACACGGTTATCACTTCTCCATACCTCCCCTTTCATCAAGATAACGACGAGGGCTCAGCTGCTCCGAATGTCCTCAAACCGGCATTTTATATCTACTCACGCACACAACACTTCCTTTTTCTCTAACTTTTGTTACTAATAATCCTTTGATTTTGCATTACGGTTGTCCAGACAAAAAAAAAAAAAAGAAAATGTTTAGGACAACAGCAATTATTTATTTACACTCCTTACACGAGTGTCATCTCACTCACTTACATCAGCTCCACTCGGACACTCGGTCAGGATCGCGAGGGGGTGAGGGGATCATGAGGGGATCGCGTGACATCTTGCACTCATTTCTTTACAAAAAGAACGCCCTCTATAGGTGGGTTTTAAGCACGAGAGGTAACAGTAAATATCATGGATATCCATTATTTTTTTTTTATTTCTGTAAGATACTGAGATAAAACAATGAGTGATAAGTTACTTTGTAATTCTGAAATTTCAAATTGGACATGCGTTATTCTAGAAATACATACAACTTGAAAAAATAATGTAAAGTGGTGAAAAAAATAGCAGGTATATTTACATAATATAATCTATCTTGGGAAAACCAGTTCCTGAAGCACTTGCATGTCAGTTTAGAAAGCAAAGGTGTAAGTTCTAAATTTTCTTTTATGTAGAAAGAGTGATGTATATGCATACACGCATATTTTGTAATATAATTAAAGATAGATGTCACGCCTTCACAAAAAATATGTAAAAAAAAATTGACTACGCAGTTAAGAAATCAGTGTTGAAGTATGAATTGATCCAATTAAGCTGAGCTGAAATAAAAAAAAATGTATCCATTATATAAATTTTTTATTCTTTATTAATTGGAAGGAATCTAGAGGTCTTATTGAAAATACGGTGATAATTCGCAGTCTTGAACATAGAGCTAACTGTTTGTATAATTTTCACTTTCCTCCATTAATTGGAAAAAACTGTTCACATGCGTGCATATTGGAAAAAATAAAGAAAGAAATCCTATAATCTCCTGTAAAATTAGTCAAATCCAATTTTATAGTAAAGGATCTCCTAATTATAAAATTTATCAAATGACTATGATCCAAAGCAAAAGTTTTGTCGTGTTTAAAGAATTTTAGCCACAATTATAAATCTTTATATTATGGAAACAGATCCGAAATTTTTTTCAACTTCAGTGGGACATTAGTGACACGCTATAATTTTACTCGTGATCAAATATATATTACGCTAGAAATAGTACCTAAAAGAAAGCCTGAGGAAATTGTGAGAAAACCATTTATTCTAATTGAAAGCTTACTTAATTTACAGTATAATAATGATGATTGAAAGAAAAGGTTGAAATAGTCACAATAAAACATCCTAAAACAATACATTTGATTGAACGTTGTCTTAGAAGTTTAATTCGAATGTAAAAAAATGACAAAAAGGAATGAAGATATCTAGTATAGTAATATTCGTAGAAAATAAAAGTTCAATAAGACCTAAAATTTATCAAATATTTATGAATTTAAATAAAATTCATCAAAAAAGGATATGAAGATGATGATTGTTTTGTTTGTTCATGCAGTGCGTAGAGTGAAACTATGATAAATATGGGCATTTATTTTGTATATGTAAAAATATTTATAATTCTAGTTAATTTTTTTTATTCAAAGCCTATTTTTGTATTAGACTTACTGTTGCATTTGATAAGCATTTATCAATAAATTAGGAGTAGTTCGTTATTTTTCTATTAAAACATTTAAATTATTCTTATCCTTGAAATAATCAGGTAAAACAAGGATCGTGAAATATTTTTTTTTGTTTCTAGATCTTAACAAAAATAACAAAACTTACCTATCGAATGAAGTGAGGGAATACTTTATAAATCCAAGTGTGCATGACGCAATGAACGTTCTTTCTTCTTAAAATAACATTTTTATAAGGAGAGAATGCGTTCCTTACACAGGCCAAAATGTCAAATATAACGTTGATGTTAAGTTTCTTCAGGCGACTAGAGTACGAAGTGCTCTTCTAGCCCGATTGAGTTGAAGTATGGAACGCAAGAAGAAATGGATTTAAAATCTGCTGAAATAGTTATTCTGACAGGAAACTTAGCTATTGTATCGTACTTGCGAGTGATGCTGTACTTTTATTGCCTGCTGTAGTAGATGAAACCTGATGCAGACGTTGAATTCATCGGGCGGCTAGAGCACTGAGCTCTCTTCTAGCCCGAATCTAATATACTGTGAGGTTACTTTGGATAGGATGAATCTTAAGCTTTTTTTTTCTTCTATGGAGTGAGTTTGGAGTAGGAGAATTAAAATTGGTTGAGCTAGGAGGGTTTCTGGCATTTGATTGATTGTTGCGATGATAGTCGAAAGAGTGGATGTGCTGGCCTGGAGACGCTCTTTTGAGATAGAAAGAGAATGATGAGAGGGTGAATTTTCATTGGCTGCTAGAAGTTGATCTCTTTGACTGCTATTGGCTGCTTAAAACAGGTTTAAACTGAGTATAAGTGCTGAGGGAGGAGCATGTCCGATGTGTGAGTTTGTGAAATGTGCTGCTGGTACTACTACTACTACTAAAATTAGATGGCAATCAAGCGCCAGCGAGAATGCCGCTTCTGCTCAGTGTAACATATGGGAAAAATTTAACGGGAACAATAAGAAACTTTAAGAAATTTGAATTTAAGTAAAAAAAGAGAGAGAGAGAGATTAAGTAGTTAAGTTATTTTAATGGTGGTTTGGTACAAATGTTTACAGTAAAACTGCAACCACTTCTACAACCTCCACAGTTGGGGGATAAGTGAATCTTTATCGGCTATTAGCGAACCTCTTGTCAGCAAGGATTTAGCACTTATTTATAATATGAAATTATGGTGGTTTGAAAGGTTGGGACCATTTGGTTGTCTTGTATGCGAAATTTTGCTCTAGGTTTACTTCTGTAAAAATTATTTGAGCTCTAATTAAGGGATTTTGATGATTTTCAATAGTTAGAAAAACATTCCGAGAAAGTTTAGAGATGAAATTTTCAATTTTTTCTATTTGCAGGTCATTGTGGATGACCGAGTTCCTGATGTACCATGGAGCATTTGTGATAAATCGAATTTTATTTTGTAGTGTTTGAAAATGTTTCAGATGGGTCGGGGCTGCAACTCCCTAGACTGGGGAGGCACAGGTGATAACTGGGCGCAAAATCTGCTTGTAGAGTAGAACTTTGTTTTTGAAAGAAAGTGAAGAGTGTCGTCCAATTAAAGAGATGCAGAGATGTATTTTATTCCAGAATTTATCTTTTAGATGTTTAATATGTTTGGAGTAAGTTAATTTTTGATCAAGGAGCAGACCCAGATATTTAATCACCAATACCCAACTGAGTTCTTCGTCGAAGAGATTAAGGTTGTGGGGAGGGGGGTTGTCTGCCTTTGTGAAACAGTATTGCCTGTGATTTTTCGACATTTATTGCTATTCTCCAGTGAGTAGGCCATTCTTCGAGGGTGTGTAGGTAATTTTGCATAGTTTTTAGTTTTAGTTTGATGTTGTAGCCCTGAGCTAACACCGCAGAATCATCTGCAAAAAGGCATGTGCTAACACTGGGGTGGTGTGGGAAATCATGCGTGTACAAATTGTACAAATGAGGCGAGAAGATCCCTCCTTGCGGAGTGCCCGCATGAATCCTGCCCAGGGTAGAGTGCTGCTTGTTGACTCTGACAGTGAAAGTTCTATTTTTTAAAAAGCGATGAATGATTTTGATCATGTAGTTTGGAAAATTTAGCTTGATTAATTTAAAAATAAGTCCGTCATGCCAAATTTTATCAAAGGCTCTTCTAACATCTAAGAAGACCCTATAGTATGACGTTTTAGGACAAACCCTTCGTTGATGATGTTGGTGACCCTTATGAGTTGATGTGTTGTTGAGTGACCCTCCCTAAAACCGCATTGCTCAGGGGGGAGACAGTTTGCGACTGAAATCTGGTTTTTAATCCTGACTAGTAGGATTCTTTCAAAGACTTTAGCAGTGTTGCAGAGCAGACTAATTGGTCTGTAACTCTGCTGGAATTTATGATTTTGCTGAGGTTTGGGGAGAATTATTACACTAGCGCTTTTCCAGCAACTGGGAATGGAGTTATTAATTAAGCAGGTGTTAAATATCTTGGTGAGGTGGGTTAGGGCATTAAGAGGTAGAAGTTTTAGCGTGTAGTTTGGAATGTTGTCCGGTCCTGAAGCCTTTCTATTTTGAAGTTTTTTAATGATATTGCTAATTTCGTTTGGATTGGTGAGTGGTGGAGGAGAGTCCAAATTTTGGTTGTTATGGAACTTCTGCACAATATTTTCTACTCGTTCGATAGTTTAATCATCGTATGGATCACTATTTTCTGTGAAGGTGTCCTCGAGGATGTATTTGAAGACTTCTGCCTTCTCGTTGTCAGTGTAAGCAATTCCTTGATGACCATGAAGAGGAGGAATTTCAATTGGTCTTCTTGATAATTTTCTTTGCATGTTGTACAGAGAGTTGTACTCAGGGTTTAAATTTTTCAGTAGGTTGCTCCAAGATTTATTTTTGTGATTATTGATTAGCTCTTTGATTTATCTTTGAAGGGCGTTCATTTCTCTTTTGCAGATTGGATCTCTTATTGATTGGTATCTTGAGCAAAATCTATTTTTATTTTGATGAGCTCTCTGATGTTTGGAGGGAGCCTGAGATGAGGAGTAGAAATAATTTTTGTAACACTTGCAGCGTTGATCGCTTGAGTGATTTTACTATTAAACTTTTGGATGGCTTCTTCTATGTTGTTTGCGTTAATTTTGAGATTACCTTCTAAGTTCCTAAAAATGTCTTCATGGAACTTTATCCAATTAGTACTTTTCATGGTTCTGAGAAAGGTGGGGAGGGAGTTGTTGAGGAGAAGATCAATGATTACCGGGTTATGGTCACTGCTAAATTCATTAATGGATTCAATATTGTCAAGAACAAGATTTTTTGCGAAAGCAATATCAAGAACTGAATTGTTTGGGTTATTGGTTGCAAAATGAGTCGGAGCAATGGGTGCAAATATTTCAATGGAATTGTTCAGTGCCCAATAGTAGAGGATTTTACATTTCTGTTGGACTGTCCCACGTTCCAACAAAGGTGTTTGGCGTTGAAGTCCAAGAAAAGAATGGCTTTGTTGATGTTTATGTATAAAGTGTCGAGCTCCATGGTACTAAAGACACCGTGTGGAGGTCTATAGATGCAAGCGACGGAGATAATGCTATTGTCGTTAAGACGCAAATTGATGGTAGTGTTTTCGAGAGTGTTGGTGGTGTTAAGTAAAATGATGAATGGAGTTTTTAATGAAAATGGCTGTTCCCCCTCCCCTGTGAGTTAATCTGTCATTTCTATGGCAAATGTAGTTAGCTATTTTAATGTTGTCAGATGGTCTGAGGTGAGTTTCTTGGATCCCGATAATATCGGGATCGTGCTCAGCAACCGAGTTTTTAAGCTTGTCGAGTTTCCTTTTTACTCCGTTAGCGTTCCAGCTAAAAATTCTCAGACTTATCATGTTATTGTTGTGTTTACCCATTTAACGTAGGTTGAATTTGGCTCCGGAGAATTTGGAACATACTGCTCATCTGTGCCATCATTTGGGACATTTGAAGCATTATGGACGATTGGTTTTGTGGGTTTGGGTTACCTGAGTTTTGTATGGTGAGTTTATTGTTTTGAACAGCTTGTAATTTTTTCTCTTCCCAGACATTTTTGACTGGTTTTGGTTTGTAATTTTGTGGATTATTAGGGCAACCGAAATAGTTTGCAGGAGGCGGCCCTTCACAGAGCGCCCATTTGGGTGGAGTTTTGGAAGATTTTTGGCAGTCCTTAGTTAGATGTTTATCACCACATTTGAGGCATTTGGGTTCTCTATTACAGAACCTGCTGTGGTGGTAGAATTGTTGACACCTGTAGCATTGAGGTGGCATAGTATTTTTTTTCAGAGCTTCAACTTTGACTCTGAAGTAACCTATATGCTGAATATTATAAATGTCTTGATTAACAGGATTTTTATTTAAGTACAACTAGGAAGAGAGGCATGTTTGTGTTTGTGCGTCGACTTTTTAGCAGACTGATGTGTTCCGGGATGGGTCCCTGGTTCTTTATTTCATCTATTACTTCTTCCTGGTTGTAGTCAATTGGCAGGCCACGAAAAATGATTTTCAATTGTTTCTGATTTTGCATTTCGAAAGTGTGTGATTTTAGTTTTTTAACAGATATGAAATTTTGTATTTTTCTGTGAGTGTCGATTGATTCGGGAAAAACTTTAAGTTTTCCGTTTGTCATTCTGGACTGAATTTTCACGCCGACAATAGCACTAATCTCATCCAAAAGGGCTAGTGTGTTTACAGATTCATCAATCATTATTGGTGGGAATCTTTTTTTTTTGTTTTTTTTTTCAACAGATGTAGATTCGTCTATATCCTCGAGATTTTCATATTAGATGGGGAAATAACCTTTCCTATTTGGATTTCAGGAAATTCTTCGATTTTTAAATTTTCATTTTTTTCCTCAACTTCTAAAGTTGAAAATTAATTAGTAAGTTCAACAGGAGTTTGTAAGTCTAAATTTACATCAGTTTTACTTTTTTTTCCCCTTGGGTCTTTTGAGGGGAGATTTTAGTTCATTTAATTTGATTAACTTTGGTGGTGGACGTTTTTTGAATTTCAGAATCTGATTATATTGATTTTTCAGAATTTGTCGTTACCAATTTTTCGAGTGCTGCAAGGCGCTCTTTTAAAATTTGCACTTCGTCATTTTTGGATTTTATGTGCTGTTTCATATCTCTAAAACTGAATTTATTAAGTTTTTTTTAGAGCATTTTAGGGCCAATCCCATAATCAAAGCTTTTTTGTTAAAATAGTCAGAATTGGTGATGTAAATTTCACAAATTTCAGAAATTAAATTATCGGAGATTCGCTCATGTTAAAGCATTCATCATATTGGGTTGCATTATCAATAGCAGCGCTAACCTTACTGACATTAAATTCGCTAATGCGCAATAAAACGTCACTTACAACCTTTTCTGTGGAGTTCATTTCTTCATCAGAATAGTCTGATTCCATAATGGTATCCAAATTAGTAGGTAAACCAAAGTTGAAAACTTTAATCACGTGCTAAGCACGCGCAAGCACAAGTAGCGGTATCTCTACGTAATTAAATAAATTTGTCATTTATCCCAAAAATAATGAGTTGGGGAGTATGTATAATCAATGTACGAAACACTGGCGAAAAAATATTTGCATTGGTAAATCCACAAATTGTCGATGGAGAGCGATTTGAAAAACCGCTCATATGAGCGTCGGTGCCGACGAAGGGAGAAAAAAAACCACGTCGATGATTAGCACGCGGTCGGGAAGAAAGATCAGGCTGTCCGTATACAACCGGTTTGAGAAGAGGAAACGAGAATCAACTGCACTCTATCACGCTAGGCGGGAGAATTTGTGCTGCTGGTGGCAGGTTAAAAAGATTCCAAGTGGATGCTGTGTGATGAGTAGATTTTACTTTATTGGTCGGCGGGGAATGGCTTAAGTGACTGCTATTCGCTGCCTAAGGTGAATCTCAAATATAAAGCGTTAAAGTAATGATTTTGCATTTTAATTATGTTGGAGTTTTAGAATAATTTTATTTTCAGTCGTAATAGACATGTTGAGATTCGATCTTTCAGCTGCAGTTCCTCAGTCTCTCAGTTTTATTATCTTTCACAAATCCTGAAAGAGATTCCACTTATATATAATGATCTAATTAATATATTCATTGAAATAAAATATACTGTTTTTATTCGATAAATCCGTTTTTAATTTGAAAACTAATTTTGCTCATCTTTTGAAGTAAATTATGTTTAAATAATATTACACACACGGAAGTTCTAAAAAAATGCCCGTTATGTTAGTATAAGATCTTTCTATTATTGAGAATATCATTTAATTTTTTTTAAAAAAAGAACGCAATTCCATACCAACTGGACATTAAGCAAAATATGAGCATTATTTTAGAATATTGTATGAATAATAAAGTAGGGATAGTAATCCATTTTTAGTAAAGTAAAATTAATACACTAAAAGCGAAATTTGGAAAATTTTTTTAACATATTTAAAAACATTTTTATCTTAAAACATAGTATTACTGACTTTTTTTTTTTGTCAATAATCATGTTTCATTTATTTCTGAAACCAAATAACTCACGGAAAAAAAACCCATTTTAATATCAATTTTCCTATTTTAGGCAGTTTTTCTAAAAAATATTAGGTGTTATAACAGATGTCTTCAAGCCGCTCATCATTCGACAAGATGGCTATGAAATTCTTCTTGTAAACCAACACGTGTGAAAATTGTTAAACGTCACTTCGAATGAGAAAAAAAGACATAAATAGTTGTATCGATAGTAATATATTTTACTCTGAACAACTCTAGATTTAATTCTAAAATTGATGAGCTAAATGTCGTCGCTGAATATATGTATCAGTTTAATATAAAGTAACTTTAAAATTTATAAATATTCCAGAAAAATTGAGTTCATTTGAACGGATAAAAATCTTTTTGGGTTAAATATAAAATATGAGGTATGAAACATACACATACACATGTATTTTGTAATAGAAGAAAATAAACTGACTCAAAAATAAATAGTATAATAACCTATGCCACATTTGATAGAATAGGGGAATTAGAATATACTATTAACAGCAATTTTGCATCTAAAATAGTGTTTTGAGTTTTATATTTTTTATCGTTATGGGTAAATGACTTTTCCGTCTGCCAGTATTTCTGTTCGTTTCAATGATCCACTAAACCCAGGCACTACGAAATTTTCAGCCATCATTCAGATGATCCACTTAGCTGGCCTCCCACTGTCCATATTCATGCCCCGCTAGAGATAAACATTTGATCCCTGACTGCTTTAAAGTGGCAACATTTAGATCTTTGTTTCATCTGAATACATCATGCTTCTTTTACGAGTCATGTCATCTAACTACCGTGAAACACTATATCTAATCCGAATAAAAATTAATATTTAGATTTATCAATGTATATTCCATTGAATGTTCGACTGATTGATCAACTGAACCAATTTGAACACGCTTTATATAGTTTTCAAGTCGATATATTAATAGTTAGAAGTACTTATTGGGTTATTGTGCAGTACATATGAACTTTTTATGTGTACTCTTTACTTTTACAGAGATTATTGTTGAAAAGATTACAGATTAATGCTCTACTATAGAACTAAAAAAAAACTATAATTTATTAATATTTTAAGCAAAAATTAAATAAAATTCCCTCCGTGGACTGATTTCAAACAAAAAAATCAATTACTTCTAGTCGAAGCGTACATCTCCATTTCCCGCATGTAGCAGAATGTTTCTTTATTATTGAATTTTAAATTTAATTCTCTAGATTACCTCATATTTTCAAAACTGAAGTGGCCGTGGTAGCCTAGTGGATAAGGTAGCGGCCTCATGACCGGCGGTTTTCGTCGAGTTATGGGTTCATGCCTTGATGCCATTAAAGACCCGCCGTGTAACCGGGGCTGATGCAAGTTAAATCTGTCGGGGCTCAAAGTCCTCTTACTGGAGTGGTATGGAAGTTAAGAGAAGGAGGGGGCAGCTCAGGTGTCATCCTCGTTACTCGAATGAGGTTCAAAATTACAAGGTCTGTCGCAAACAGCTCGTGTTACTCCAAGTACAACGTTAAAAATACCAAATTGAAATTATTCGCAAATAGGTAATTTTCTAAAACTTTTCTTTCGAAATCATACATTCGATTATAACCGCAAAGAGTACCTGATTACCCTTAGCATTAGAATAATATATTTGTCTCTCAAACATATAATCACGAATTATAAAAGTAATGTGCGATTGTAAGGATAAAAATTCTACTAAAATTTAATTTTTTTAAAAATATCATAACATAAAATAAAGTTTGTTATAATGCTAGCAGAGAGCATTTTCTTAACTAATGACGAACGTTGTGACTTTGAACCTTGTTCAAAAGACGGAGTTATGAATTTAATTGGATCCTAAAGTCTCGCATTATTTCTGAAGAGGACTCAGAATCAATGTGATTTAATTTTCAATAGTACACCAAACATTTATTTCAATGTTATTCAGCGATATCAAGTACATTGGTTCTCTCGGTGAAAGTGGAGACCGGTTCTACTGATCAGTCCCCCGCGCCTAAGGCAAATCGTACTTCTGATGAACCTGCGCTGTAAATACTGTGCAGTTCGCCACTCTCATTCCTTTCCATTCGTCCCGTACAATTTCAACTTTTTTCAACTCTTCTTGTTGGGAGTCAGTCCCGCGCATCCGAGGCAATTGGTTTTTCCCCTGCCTACTACAGACTTGAGTGTGCAGTAGAACTGCGCAACTCGTCAACCTCTCACTTTCTCTTATCCCGTTTCTCCCTTTTAGACGAATCCACCTATTCTCTCTCTAACGTGGATGCTCTTAGGAAGAATTTAATCGCGTGCGATAGTTCAAACGATTATCTTTCCGTAATTCCGTTTGTGGAAGAAAGACTTAACAAAATTCTCTTAGTCATTTTCACCGACGAAAGTACTGAAAATGAAATCATGCAAAGTTACCTAATTTTCATCGAGGAAGCTCGTGCTAAATACACGAGCCAAAAACAAGAAGAGCTAAAAATTAGCTCAATTAAACAACCTCTGTCAATCTTGGGGAATAACTAACCCAAATCTTAACTGAAATCCTCCCCTCCCCCAATGAAACTAAGTGGTAGGAAAAGTCCATGAGCTCAAGACTGCTAAAAAAAAACAAGAAACATATCAAAAGATCTGTTCCAATATGTTTAATTCACAATCAATAGAAAATCCTCTAGAATCACTCTAGATGGATGACTCACCTTTACTCCCACGGTACAAACGCAGCAACCTCCCACCAAAACTTTAAAGAAAAAACCTAGTCCTGGTAAAAAACCGGCGAAACGAGCCTCCAACCCCGGATCTTTCAACGTCTTCACTGCACTGTGAAACATATGGAGCTCGTTCCAAGTACCTCCCCCAACATCCGGCCTACTCAAGGGTCAACTGTGGCACCGCAGATTTCCAGTTCAACCTCAACTTCACCCATCACCCTAGACAACGTAACTAACACCACGTTCCTCTAAAAGGACTCCTAAATCCTTCCAAGTTTAAACTCTCTGCCCGCCTCATCGGTTCCAGCCTAAACATTTTTGCTTATATTTCTGCAGTATACATTATTTTTCGAAGAAATGCTGAGCATCACAACCTATCCGCCTATATCTTTCAGCTCCTTGAAAATAAAAGCATGGAATTGATTATAATAGGTATGCCAAAAGACATGCCCCAATAAGGAATCATAAATGACCTCGCTGCCAAAAATGTCCAAGTAAACGAATACTACGCCATTACCAACAGAAGATCCGAACTCCCCATGCCCCTCTTTTTTGATCTTCTTACCCAAATCCCAAGCCAACAAAAACATCTATAACATATCCGAAATCTGCTCAATTAAAATCAAAGTTGAAGCATTAAAGAACGAACAGGTCCCCCGCAATGTTACAGATGTCAGGAATTTTTCCACAATTCCCTGCACTTCTACCACCCTCCCGGATGCATGAAATGCACCGGCGATCATCTCCCTCGTCTATGCAACAAACCTGTCGACCAACTCCCCTAAATGTTGCCACTACAATGAAGCACACCCAGCAAATTTCCAGGGTTGCTCCAAAAATCTCATCACTAAGCCAAAACCAGAACTGGAAGAAAAAAATAAAAGCCCGCCTCCTCCACCTGCCGCTCCTTCCACCGTGAATTTTTGGGAAGAAAGAATAAAATAAAGATAGATTCAAATTTAATCCCGGAAATAGATGCCTCCTGCATTCCATATATACCATCTCCAATAGCCCAGCCAAATAACATCTCCTCACTGTCTGTATAGTGGAAAAATCCTTTGGTCCAAGAAATGTTTGGCACTATAAGATCATTCATCAATATATCCACTTCAAACATGACTAAGGCTGACAAATCCTTGGCCTAAGTCAATCTCCTAGACCTTGAATTCCCATTCTAATATTCAGCAATAGAAGAACTTCCAACTTAATCCACATTATTTCCTGGAAATCGGATGCCCTCCAAGCTAGAATGGCAGAAATAGAAAATTTCATCATCCACAGAAAATTTCATCACCCATTAACTCTGACATCCTTTGCCTGCAAGAGACTTTCCTTAGGCCCTGCGACTTGCTTAATTTTGTCAATTACACCACCCACAGAACTAACCGCCTCACCCACAATGGAGGTGGCCCTGCAATCATCATTAAAAACTCCGTGCCCCATCACCGAATTAATGTCCATACTACTGCCTTTGAAAATATTAACAACAACATTGAAATAAACAGTAATATACTCACCATCTCATACATCTACAGGCCTCCAACTAGAAGATCCCCAACGGACTTTATCCCGGACTTTAGGAATTTCTTTAGAAATAGACCTCAATATCTCATTATCGGAGATTTTAATGCCAAACATCATTAATGGAGCTTAACCTCCTATGATAATATGACAGGCAGCTCTTCAACTACATAAATATCTCCGACATCAGGATCTTTGCTCCAACCACTTCTAATTGGATTGCTACATGCTCCCGATTTAACCACGCCACCTTAGATTTTTGCCTATCCTCTGGTACAAGTGATACTAATGCATCAGACATTCTGGATCTCTCAAGCGACCATGAACCTGTTATCTCCCAATAAACCTGCAAAATTTAATCCCATTCTCTCCCAGAACCTATCAATTCACTAACTGGGAAACTTTTTAACAGATAATCCATCAAACCATTCCTGGCAACCCCATTATCAAAAATATCGAAGACATCTGTCTCAGCTTGAAAGGAATTAAATATCAATATTCAATTGTACTATAATGCCAGCCATCTTTAAGTTTCTTATGTATTGTTTTTCCTTATGGCTTAGTGGCAACAGCCAGGATTCTAACGGTTTGAGTGTAGTCTGTTTACTTTCTGTTTCGAAATTCTCTTGCCTTCTTAGCAATAAGATAAAGCTGACGTTTAAACTTGTTAAATAATAAAGAATTTTATTATAGATTGGATATTATTCACCTGAAGAACTTGTAATTTATTTGAGTGACTCATTTTAGTATAAAAGGCGTCTTTATAATTTAATTTGACTCTGTTATTAACAGCATCAATAGCTCCATCTCCTCCTTCACCCAAGTCACCAGCACTGCTATTAACCAAGCAAGCAAATACAAAGTAATTACTAATACTCCCTCCTCCTTCCGTCCTGATATCAGATGGCATTTCATAGAAAAAAAATCGACAAAGAAAAATTTGGCAAGAAACTAGATACCCCCCTTACAAAACAATCCTAAATAGATTAAGTCGTGAAATTAAAAAAGAACTTTCTCTTCTAAGAGATGAAGCCATTAATAATTCCCTCCAATAGAAGATTATCCATAAACTAAACAAATACCATAACTGCAGCCCAACTATCATCTCACCTCTCATGGGTAGCCAGGGAGTAATTCATGACACCCTCAAAAAGCTAACGTCTTCGCAGAATGCCTTGAGGATTCTTTCGTCGTCAATGAAGGTCCGGAAAATGAATAACGCATCAAAATGGTCGAAGATACTGTAAACATTTTTCTCCAAATTCCACATCTCTCCAGTGTTGTTTCGCACACCTCTCCATCTTAAGTTATTGAAATAATTCAAAAACTCAAAAACAAGAAAGCTCATGGACCGGATAATATTCGAAATTTCGCAAATAAATCATTCATAATTAATGCAATAACTTATCTCACTAAAATTTTCAATAGATACCTCTCATTTAATTACTTTCCAGACTCCTGGAAATACGTCATTATCACTATGATTCCAAAGCCTAATAAATATCTCCAATATCCTCTCAACTATACACCAATAAGCCTCATCTCATCCATAGGAAAAATCTTCGAAACATTCCACCTCACAAGAATCAAGAACCACACTGACAACCACAATATCATCCCGTCACATCAGCATGGTTGAATTGAAAACACCTTTATTTGCCACCATCTCCTCAGAGTTACAAACTACATTAATTCTAATTTCCAAACAAAATAGCAACAATCAGTATTTTTCTTGATGTCCGGAAGGAGTTTGAACACTAATTTAAGTAGGAAAGTCTAATTTATCGCCTCATCAAATTTAAATTTCTTATTTTCATCATCCTTATTGTCAAAAGCTTCTTCAATAATAGAACATTCCCAATCAAATTTCAACCCTACCTCTCCGATACCTACCATATTTTTTCATGCTAACTGCAAGGCATTTTGTTGTCTCCTCTTTTATTCGAAACTTTCTTCTTCGATTTCTTACATCACCTCAGGTAGAGGTCTACCTCTTTGCTGATGACGCGGCGATCATAAATATATTCTGGGGACCCAGAACATATCCAAGACTACACAGGAATCCTAGAAGACTGACTCTTTCTCTAGAGAATGTCCATTTACGCAGACAAGTGACATGTAGTTCTCTTTACAAAATCTACTAGATCCATAAAAAACCCTCCACCAATCAACTTCTTCGATAATACATTGAATGGATTGATAACATCCCCTATCTCGGCCTCCACCTCAATAGTAAACTCAATTACCAAGACATTAACCAAATCACCACAGATAAAGCAACCAAAAAATTCTACTCCCCGCAAGCACTACTGTTGAAAAAAAAATCAAAGCTCTCTCTCAGTAATAACTCCTCCTTTTAAAACCTATGTTCTCCCCATCATCAGATACGGCTGCCAAATTTGGGAGACCACTGAAAAAACCAACAGATACCTGCTTCAAAGAACCCAGAACTTATTTCTCCGCTCTATATCCAAAGTCTTCAGATATATGACAGTTCTCTATATTCACAAAGAGAATTAAATATCCTATCCACCTACAAGCTCATTACCCAGCTATCCTCTACATTCTATAGTATCATCGCAAATCATACCAACAACACAATCAATAGCCAATTCAGAAACCTCGAAACCCTAAGTCATTCCTCGTTTAGCATCTGTGTTGAACACTCTCTTCTGAGGAAGCAACCCGCCCTCCTTTCCTTAGATCAGCTGATCCCCTTTTGCTATCAACTGATCAAACTTTTTTTCAAAACATTCTTTCTCCTCTTGGAGGATCAATCTTCTGACCAGTGGTCTCCACCCTTTCTCTTTTTACTTCTTTCCTCATTCTTCCTTTCAGATGACGTAGGGCCGGTTCTCCTGCCCACTTTCTACCCTCCTTCCTTCGGTAGCGAGAATAATAACTGGGCAGCATATTCCTAACGGGCCTTAATCCCCAGTTTTAAAATTAAATTATTGTTGAGATTGAACATTGGTTTACAGCTTTCCCAGAAATTTAAAAATTTAATATTGAAAATGAGAGTTGCCATGGTAAAGGAAAAACGAGCAATGCTTCATTATTAATTATTAAAAATTAAAAGTTAAAAATTTCTATGAATTAGTTGTAGAGAATAATAATCAAATTTCTTAAATATTATCTGTGAAGTTATTTTGAGAGAATTATAGAATTTAAAATTTTTTACGAAGAATCGTAAAATATGTTTAATAATTAAATTTAATTCATAAAGACATCTATTTTAATATTATAACGAATTTATTGAAGAGGTTATTTAATGCTATTGGATGGTAATACAGGAAATTAAAAGTTTAACTGGTTGCGTTGGTAGAAGTATCCTGACTTATTCCTCTAGTCTGGTTTGAAAATAGATTGTTGGCGTATCTCCCGTGACGAGAAGGAGTGTTCCTATTGGTTGCTGGATGAGCTCCTATTGGCTGCTATTGATGGTTGTCATTTTGATGTGGTTATTTGCAGGAATCGATGTAAAAATTTATTGAAGATGAGAAAAAGAGAATTAATCAAGTAGTATTTCACATGGTCTGTGCAGGAGTTGGTTATTTATGATGAGAATATATTTTTCTATTGCTTGAATGTTTCTATTGCTGGAATTGTCTATTTTAGTGAAGAAATTTCTTGCGAGCTTTGTGATGATGGTCTGGATGGTTAGATATTTTAATGAATTTCTGATATCTGAATTACGCATACACTAGTGGACTTTTACGATAGTTTGGAGTATGTTAGACTGAGATTTTTCCATGGCGTCTTGAGTTGTATTTGCACAGGGGGACCAGACAGGGCAGGAGTAAGTAAGGATAGGTCTAAGTATCAGTGCATAGATAAGCATTTTGTTGGTTCTACTTAATGTAGAATTACGCGCGATAAGGGGGGAAATTTTGTTTACTGCAGTTTTATATAGCTGTTTAATTAGTGTGATGTGTTATTTAAAAGTGAGTTTCTTTTCTACTGTTACTCCTAGGTATTTTGTAGACCCGGACCAGGGGATTTTATTATTATTTAAATAATTATCAGGTTCAATATTTCTGTTATTTTTGTTAAAGATGACAGCATCTGTCTTGGAAACGCTCAGGGCTATTTTCCAAGTAGAGTACCATACTTCTAGGTCTTTGAGGTGGTTGTTTAGTGCGTAGCCTATGTTTTTTGAGAAGTAGTGACGTGCTAGTATCGCAGTTTCATCTGCATACATATAGAGAGTTGTGTCTGGGTGTTTTGGGATGTCGTTCACGAAGTAGTTGAAAAGGGTCAGAGATAAAATTCCGCCTTGTGGTACTCCTGCTGCGATTGTTCTTGATGAAGAGTATGTATCATTTACTATAACAGAGACATTTCTATTGTTTAGATATGATTTGATAATTTTAGTTAAGTGGGGGGGGGTAATTTGTAGAGTAGACCAGTATGCCAAACTCGATCAAAAGCTTCCTGAATATCAAGGAAAACAGCCTCTGTGAGTTGTCCCTTATAGAATCCGGTTTTGAGGAGTTCCACCACTTGGAGCAGTTGGTATGATGTGGAGAGCTCAGGTACGAAGCCATGTTGTTCGTGAATCAGGATGTCGATTTCTCTATTGAAGTTGCTGAGTCTATTGTGGATTATTTTTTCGGCTATTTTGCTGAGAACTGGTAGGAGGGAGATTGGTCTATAGTTTTCTGGTTTTGTTGGATCTTTGCCAGGTTTTCTCATCGGGATGATTGTTGCAGTTTTCCAAGAATTCGGAAAGTGACCGAGATCTAGAATGTTTTGAATGATGTTGCGTAGTTGATAGATGTGTGGATGAGGTAGCTATTTAAACATTTTATTCGTGATTCCATCTCTGCCTGGAGCTTTATTAATTTTAAGGGTTTTGATATAATTGGCTATTTCTGAAGAAAGTGGGTGGGTGGGGGAGTTTTGAAAGTTGTTTTCGTTCGTGAAAAATTCGTGAACGACGTGTTTCACTGTGCTATCATGTGTAGGTGTATTTAATTTTTTTAGTTTAAACTGTGTGTGACTCTAAAGCGAGTCAGCGAGTGTTTCAGTTTTATCTGCGTCACTCAGGGCGATACTAGTTGGGCCGTTTAGGGCGGATACAGGGAATCTTCTCTTTCTGAACGCTTTAGTCATACCCCATAGAGTACAGTTTTCAGCGTTCAGATTTTCAAGACTTTCTTCCCATTCTTTGTTTTTATGTAAGTGCACTTTACGCCAAATTTCGCTTTGAATTCTATTAAGCTTTTGTTAATCATCAGGGAACCTTGTGAACTGCCAGATTTTTCTATCTTTGTTCCTTCCATGAAATAAATTTCTTAGCTCTCTGGAGATAAAAGTCTGATTGTTTGTTTTTATTGGTTTGGAGGCGATTTAGTGTGCACTTAAAATGTTGTGTGTTAGTTTAGTGACTTTAATTTCTATATCCTCTCCGCTTTGTGCTTTTGGGAGTCTGAATGTTTTGATTGTGGTGCCTAGGAGAGTTTTTCTGTTCAACTCCCGGTTTGTGTTAAGTTTCGGCAAAGGTAGCTTGAACTTCTCTTGAGTAGCAAAGTGAATAAGCACTGGATTGTGATCACTACTCAATTCCGGTAGCGAGTGTATCTGGTAGGGCTAATCAAAATTCGCCGCTAGTGCAATGTCGATGGTGGAGGCGGAGTTATGTCCGTAGCGTGTGGGAGTGGGCGGGGCTAATATATCTATGCCGTTCTGATCGGCAAAATTTTTAAGAGAATTCCTTCTCGATGTGTTGTGTGTGTAGCGCCAGATTGTGTGCTTAACATTTAGATCTCCGCAGACTAATGAAGTCGGCCCTAAATTTAGAATAGTGTTTATGTCTGTTGGAACGTGAGTGACTCTCACAAAATGTACAAGGAGGTAATAAGTTTTGGGTTTCCATCTGTGGGGGTGAGTGCAACGATGGTTGCTTCTGCACCGTTTAATGTGGGTGTTGGGATATTGTAGTGTAGAAGAGGTTTTTTTAAATGAAATTGCAGTGCCACCAAAAGGGCGATTTGTTGTGGTGAGTCTGCCGTTTCGATACGTGGTGTAATTTGGTATTGAAAATTTCATACCTGGTCCTAAGTGTGTTTCTTGGATTAGGATTAAATCAGGGGAGTGCTTATCTATGAAGTTCCTTAATTCAATATCGAGGAACTTAACACCTTGGGCGTTCCAAAACACCAGTTTGAGTCCAAGAAAGGTGAATTTTAATTATTGGAGCTGGGTGGTGTTGCGACTACACCCGATATGAAAATGTTTTGCTTGTCGAGGTCGTTGCTGACCTTAGACATTTTGTTCAGGGCTTCGAAAATTTTTGGGAATTTGTTAAAGAGATTTTGAAGTTCAGCTATGGCGGACAGGAAGTTGAAATTTCCTGTTGATGGAGTTGTAATTGGGGGAGTAGCTCGTTCAAACTGGTGTTTGGCTTCGGCTGACATTGGTGCTATTTGTGGTCCCTCTCTTGAGGAATTTCGTTTCTACAAATGACCGCAAAAGTAACACCTGCGGTAACGGGTCGGGAGGGGGGAGGTTTCTGCTTTCAGTTTTCTGAGTCAATTGGCCTTTCGCTGGTTTCTTTTTAGGGAAAAGTGGGCATCCCTGCCCAAGAGGTCATGTGGTTAGACTTGCAAATAAGACAAAAAGGGTTGTCTAACCATTCTTTAATAGTGCATTCTACAGTGCAATGATTTTCACCGCACTTTAGGCATCTGGCGTTCATTCTGCAATTTTGAGAGGAATGATGAAAATAATTGCAGTTGTAACACTGTGTCGTTCCTTGCTTTTTCTTGAATGGTACAATTTTGACGATTATGTACATGATAGTTTGAATTTTATATATATACAGAGCGTCTTCTCCCCTACAGATTTCAATCATAAAGATGAGGAGTGGGAATTTAGTTTGAAGTTGTTTTAACTGCGCCACTTTTTCCACCTTAATTCCTTTAGAAATAAGGTCTTCTTTGATTTTTTCAGTATCAGCATGAACTTGAAGTCCTTTTATGCAAATTTTCAAAGGACGATCGTTTAAAGGCTGAATTACATAGTATTCAGCCTTTAGGTTGGTCAGGAGAGATGTTATTCCTCTATGATCATCTTCGGAATTTGGCGAGACTTTTATGTATTGCCCAGATGGCTTACATGCTTAATTCGGGAATTCCCTATTTATTGCTTGGATGATTATATTATAATTTTGGGTAAGCCTAAGCATTACCGGTTGAATCTTGGGGGGATGGCAGCATGCGCCATATTGGGATCTATTGCCCCCAACGCATTAAAGCTATTGCTCGTTGTTAAATTTAAATTTAAATTATCAGTATTATTTACAGCCTTTTTCACCGTTTTGTTTGGTTTCTGAAAGCCATTTGCGTCAATCACACGTTGGGCTTTAGTAGCCCTAGTAGTATTGGCTGAAGCCGATGCTACATTATTATTGTAAGAGATATTGCATGACTCAGAAATGCGTTTTCTTAGGTTTTTAATATTAATTTCGCTACGTTTATTGCAACTCTGAAGTGGGCAAGGAGAAAAAAAGTTCATTTCACCAATGAGTTTTTCCATGTCAGCTATGGCGTTTCTTGATTCGACGTTGATTGCAATAAACGTCGCACTTGGAAGCCACACACAGGCTGTTGGTGACGGACCCGTAATTTAGAGCCTTGGTCATGTAACGAGGATGACATCTGAGTTGGCACCTCCCTCTCCAAACTTCCATACCAGGACAATGGGAGGACTTGTAGCCTCGACAGATTTAACATGCATTAATCACGGCAGGTCTTCAGTAGCATCAGGTCTCGGCTCGACAGAAATAATGTCGGTCACAAGTTCGGGTCCATGACCAAAATGCCACCCTGACTAAAACGCAGGAAGAAAAGCATTTCCGAAATTCAAGTGTTTAACACTGAATACATGTTCGATATTTCCGACAAATTTAATTTCATAATAAATTATTTTAAAAACCTATGTTTTTAAAACCTATGAATACGTCTGAACTGGAATCCTGATCTCCTAGATTTCGCTAACGGGAAAAATTCCGATCTAACCTTCCTTTGAGGACTGACTTTTATTACAATCAGGATTTGAATACGTGAATCGACGGAAACGAGCACTATACTATGGACACTTGCCTTCCGTGTTTGCGAGTAAATATTAAATAAAGAAAACCGTAATTATATTTAGAGGGGATAAAAACGGCAATGGCCTAAAAATGTTTTGAGCATCCTTTTAATTTATCAATATTTATGATGCTTCTATGAATGCTTGTTTGCATTAAAATGCATCAGTTGATAAATAAAATATAAAATTTATTTCTTATTTAAATGTTTCAAACTGGTTTTTACAGGGAAACCTTAGTTATAAAAAGAAAATTTCTCTCTATATAAGCTAAGAGTGATATATATCCCTGCTTATTTAACCAGAATTTCTCTTTGAGAAAAAAAAAAAAAAAAAAAAAACCAGCGCGTTCGAAATAAACAAAAATCAATAAAATTAATTTGAGTTACACATATTTAAGCATTATTATGAATTTAATTTAGTACACACTCTTCAACTTCTAACGTCAGCTGTTCATCAAAGCATTTTTGAAACATTAAGTATTATAATTGAAAATTTTAGGATGTTTTAATGCAATAGAAAATACGAGATGTGAACAAATATTATATGTCTGATTCTTGTAATAAATCCGTCACGGATTCCAATTGAAACTGAGTGAATCCAAATGTATTCCTCAGAATCTCACCAAAGAGGCTTATTCCCGGTTTAAAAAGATATGTTTCGTGATATAAATTTATCATCTCAATTTAACTGTAACTGTTTTTGTACCTTTATTAGTGACCACTCATCTGATGAAAATACATTGCCCTTTGTTCATGCGATAGATGTTATAAAGCAATTTTTTTTTTACTCTGAAAGTTTTGATTTAACTCACCAGATCTTTTTTTCAGAGATTAACTTGAGTTTTTCTCTTTTTCTATTACATTATTTTTCATATTTTGCTTGGAGACTTATATGGAAATGAGATGAAGAAAAAAGGAAATAGAGGACACCATTCGAATGAAAGTACTTTTTACACCTCCGAAATATATAAAAAGTCGCTTTTTATAGAAGAGCATAAAGAGCCGAATAAATATTTGAAGAGTATTTGAACATTGATTCATGAAGAACATTTGAATAATTTTTGTTTGAAACATTGTAAACAAGTTCTTGATTTTTCGTTTCCTTATTAAATTTTTAAAATATTCTGTTTTTTTACTTTCAGAATATTTTGTGTGTAGAAAACTTGTGAAAAAAATTCTTAAGAGTTGATCTGTATTAATTTTGTCAAAATTTAAAGAATATAGGACATTTGAAATCAAAATTTCAAGGCACACTTCTTTTACACAAGTAACATCAGTAACAAGAGTTGTTAATATACATGATTTCGCAACTCAGGTAAAGTTAATAATTTTTATTTTCTATAGTCAAAATAATATTATTTTTTATCAGTCCATAAGAATTAAAACATACAAGTTTTAAACGCAATTCCAAAGAACTACTTCTTTTAAAGTGATTAAAAACAAATAATTTTTTCAAAATAATAATTTTTATTTCATAAAAAAGTAGTATCAGACCGTTAATCGAGATTACATATAAATATTAGTAAAACTTGCGTATTTTTTCCCATGAAAAATACTGAAATATTTGATACATACCTCGGATCATAATGTAAAATTCCTGACAGAAAGAAAAATTTACATTGCTGGGGTTTTGTAAGTTTTGGGATGAATGTTCGAAATAAAAAAGTTAAGTATCAAAGTAAATAAACTCTTTTATATTGCGTATTATTAACTGCTGCTACTATTTTCGCCTGTAAAAATTAGAGAATTATTATAAACCTAAATATTATGAACTATATAAATACTATTTTTAGTTAAAAGTAGAATAGTATTATTCATATATATAAGTTCATTACGTTCTCTCTCTCTTTTTACATTTTATATCGTAAATTTTTAGAAATCCCATTATGATAGACAATCCAAAATGATTGGCTCTATATTTAAAATTGAGTGGAAAAAAATTAAAGCTTATTATTATATTAAATAATTCTTTAAGATATCCATTATTTAATACTTGCACATAAAAATTAACTTTTTCTTCACATTTCTTTGAAACAATTTCTTTTTTTATGTTTGATTTTTCATTATGAAATATTTGTAAAGATTTTAAGAATAAATAACTTCCAGTTCTCTAAAGTCTTGACTTAAATCATAATGTAACATATACCTTTGTCTTAAAATATGACAACAAAGTTTTAGGACATTGATAACAGTAGTTTGTAACATGCCTTATTTTTCTGTTTCTGATACCTGCATCATTTTCTAAAAAGGGGTTTGTTTTTAGCTCAAAATTTGCATGCTTAACTATTTTAGTATTCTTATTTGCTTTAAAAGGAGATTCAACGAATCTCGGTTGAAATAAAATAAGATTTTGATCAATGCAAATTGATCCTTTTTTGCAAGAAGCAGGTGTTTCGAATATTTTTTTTCCTGTGTAATCTACAGTTACTAGATAAATATTAGAAACACTAACTGTACAACATTGAATAGTTATTAAAAGTGTGAATCAATTTTCTACTTCTACAAGTATATGTCGAAAATCATTTTAAAATTTTTCTGACTATCCATACATATTTTCTTATCCATACATATTTTCTTATCCGTACATATTTTCCTATCGATACATATTTCCTTATCCATACATATTTTCTTATCATTTGCATCTCAAGAACAGTTATAGAACGTATTTCCTAATTACTATTTTAGTAGTTGCAATGATTGCCAAATTAAATGTCAAACATATATTTTTGATGATTTAATGTCTCTAGTGCTAAGAAAATGATTGAAACAATCAATAGCCTATTTGTAAAAACAGTATTTGAAACACCACTATGCTATAATGTTACAATCGCATATTTATTTCTACTTCATGATGCAGCATATTTGAAATAAGTATTATTATACAATTGTGACAGATATATACTAATACAATTCATCTACAAATAAAAATAAAAAATTCAAGATAAAACTGTAAAAAAGATATTTTACCCATAATGAAATTTTTATAAATGCTATCTAATGGAATTTTATGTTTTCAAACAATTTGATCAAAAGATTCTTTGGAACCCATTTCGCTTCATTATATCGATAACAGAATTTATCATAAAGCTTTTATTTTAGAATTTTTTTTATAATATAACGAACTCCTTTTAAGATGAATGGAAGTGTCATAAATAAATGTTATAAGCATTATAAGTATCATAAATAAATACTGTATCATAAATAAATACTGTATCATAAATAAATGTTATAAGTATCATAAAATAATACTGTAGTATTAATAAATTTTACAAATAAGTTTTATAATTACTGAAAAAGTATATTATCAGTTTTGATAAATATTAAATAGAATTCCATTGCGTGTTAAATTATCAGCAATATACAAAGAAAAGTAAAATAAATGAAAACTATTCACAAATTTAGAATGTCTATCAAGAGCATGACTATTCAACTCTTTTGCTTTAGTAACCACTAAAGATTAGTTCATTTAATCATACTTGTAAAGAACTTTGGGATATTCGATAATAAAAGAAATTTAAAAAATTTAAATTTGAAATTCAACAGTTAAGAAATTTTAAATTTTATACTGTTTTGTTTTAAATTCAAATTACTTATATTTTTATTGAAACAAATTATTTCCAAAACTGTACCATTTGACTTTAAATGGAGTGTAAAAATAAAACAAATTACGTTACACATTTTATTTTATTTTATTTTGAATTTCCTTCGATTACTTTATACACTGAAAATGCATATATTTTTTGAGGCTTAGAGGTTCTAAATTAACAAACATTTTTGAATAATTAAAAAATGAGGTTTAATTCATACAATTTCCTGAAACATTCAAAATTTTATGACGAATTGGGATTTATTAGAGTTTAAAAAGATTTCATTATGCACTGAAATACTTTAATTATCAAATTAGACACGTGTTTATATATATATATATATACTGAAAATTTATGAAAGAATAATTTAAAATATTTAAAAAGACAAAAATCCAGAAAGGAATGTAACATTGAAAGAAAAATAACTGAAAATATGGAACCCAGCAAGTCAAAAAGCAATATAGGGCTGAGGACCGATTAAGCGGGGTTAAACTAGTTTAATGGTACCAACCTTCCCCCTTTGCGACTTGGTAGGCTGAATTGGGAAATCCAAATTCCAAAAGAGTTCATGATTAAAAGATGCAAACAAATTCAGCGATAAAATCTACAAAAATAAA
Organism: Nephila pilipes; assembly: GCA_019974015.1. NCBI lineage: Eukaryota > Metazoa > Arthropoda > Arachnida > Araneae > Nephilidae > Nephila > Nephila pilipes. Next base: position 97,114 of record BMAW01107989.1, on the reverse strand, counting down.
ATCTACACACACACACACACACACACACACATATATATATATATATATATAATTTTCAGCGACTTATGAACTAACGAATTTTTTAGATCACCAATATGACTCATTCCGAACTGGGGGTAAGCAATTTTCTGACCCTTTCCCTTAGGATGCGAAATACTCTTCGTATTCGGTTCCTCCAATCCTGAGTTTTCGTTGTTTTCCGCCTGACATTCGGACACTTTGTCCTCAACTGCTCGTTGAATCTCCGGTGGTCCTCATCTATGTCCTCCAAACTCTGCATTTGGTCACACGGGGGAAGGGGGAGTGGCCAGGAGACGTAGTCCAAAGCTTTCCAGGTTTAACTTGCTGACCTGAGCTACTTGGTAGACAGTGATGAAAATCTAGTTCAACAGTCCCAGATTGGAACGGCTGGAACTGGACTCGATGAGGATACTTTATTCTATTTTTTCTTACAGGTGGACGATACTTTTGGTGTCTAGGAACGGGAAAATCCACTATCCACTCTTGCTTAATTTTATCATTGGCATTTCGGTTTATATTCACCCGCCATTCGTATTCGCCTGCGGAATAGCACTCTGAGTCAGACTGTGAGGCTATAGAATTGATGGGAGAAACAGAGGGGTATCCCGGTTGGGATTGATCCCTAAACAACAAATTAACCTCAGATATCGGGTATTGGCGTATGATCATTTCAACTGCCGAAGATTTTGACTCTTGTGGATCATTTTGTTGAATAAAACTTCCCAAAGTAGAATCTAGCAATTCTCTTTGGGTTTCATCTCTCGATTTGAATTCAAACGCTTCACCTTTTAACACAAAATCTGTTTCTTCTACTTTTTTTATACCGATATCACTATTTGTTGGTTTAACGTCGCTATATTGCCCTTCAGCGAGAAAAGATTCATCCCGCCATTGAAATTCACACTTTTCAAAATTTAAATTCAAACAGTTATCGCTACTTTTTTTTGATTTTGTGGCTGCATATTTCAGATTAGATGGGGAAAATACTTTATTTAGTTATACTAAGAAATTTTTGAAATCACGAAAAAATATATATCTTACGTGCACTTTAGCAAATATTTCACGTCTAAATGTCATTTTTAAGGTACTAGCACTGAAACTGTAGAATTTCAAGGCATAATTAAACTTTTTGATTGTATTAAAAAGTTTAATTATGTATATTATTGACTTAAACTTATTGCTTGTATTGTTGACTTAACTTCTTAATCCTTTTTTCTGTTCACATATTCAAAGTCATGTCATTTAACTGGACTTTTAAATTTTGTTTATGAGAATAGTACTGCATAACGTATACGTCACAAAAACAAATAATTAAATATTTTATTGAAATTATAATTAAGTGGAATTTTGTTCACGGTATTATTTAAAGTGTCATTTCTATTTAAAGGGAAGAAAAATTTAAACGCACGTCTCAAAACTTACTTCGCTTCTTTCAGATTTCAATAAATCTTCCATACTTTTCAAATCACTTTAGTAAAACTAGGCGAAAGGCATCCTTGGTTTTCATTAAATGATTCAAAGGTATCTCATAAGCTCATTCATTTCCTGCGCATCTTCTCGGTGACGTCACATCGAATACCACCAATCACATCAGCCTGAACTATTCGAGCAAAAATTTTATAAAAAATCAATTAATTTGAGTTCAAATGGAAAATAACACACTGAAAAAAATGAAGGAAAAAATATTTCATTAAAAAATATCTGCAAAATATTTGCAATTTTAAAGCATGAACAAATAATAACAAGATGTATTTTTGAATTTATAAAACACGACGAAAATTCAAATCATGCCTGATGGAAAAATATTTTTTTCTTCTTCTCTCATGTTGGATTTAAATAATATTTGATCATGTTCCAATGAATAATACGCAACACCAATAATATGCAACTTACCTTTATGATATATTTTTTAAAATATCGTTTTTGCGGATTTTATATCTAGTAAACAAAATATGTCTCACTATTATCTGAAACTATATTTAAAATATTTTTTCTTTAATTCGATACAGAAATTATTTATCTTTTTAAAATTTACGAAGCGAAAATTACAAGAAAATATTTTACTCTTTTAATCGGATATAATTCATGTAAAATTTTCATATTCTATGAATAGTTTCTGCCTCTCTCTCAGAGTTTATTCATATTTTGATGATCAGATGCGATGTGATTGTTTATCCACGTCACACTGGAAACAGTACGAAGGCTGGTGGGGACGGACGTCGTAGTTTTGAAGCTCGGTCAAGTGACGAGGATGACACCTGAGCTAGCATCTCCCTTTCTTAACTTCCTGACCATACCAAATGGAGGACTATGAGTGAGCCTAGGCAGCTTTAACGTGCATCATCTCTAGCTACACAGCGGGTATTTAGTGGCATCAATCCTCGAACCCATGATTCGACTAATATTGCCGGCTGCGAGTCCGCGACCATGACCACAAGGCGAATGGGACCTTGGGTTAAGAGTTGTATTCTTGGTTTATTTTACAGCAAGAAAGGAGAAAAATAAAAATATTATGTTGGGCCGAAGTACGGAGCCGAAAGAAGCAGGAGGCAAAAATGGATGATCGGAAAGGAAATGATAATTGTATGTTTTTTTTAAAAAAAAATTTCATTGTTTTTTAAATCTCTATTCGTCTTTTTTTTTTTTTTTTTTTTTTGTCCCAGATGAACTTTTGTTGATTTTTTAGTGTAGTTTTATTATAATTAAATTACCATTCGAAAAAAAAGTGATAGTAGTTTTCAAGAATTAAGAAATATGACATGAATTGGTTTAAAAATTAAGAGAGAAATTTGAGTTTCTAGAGTTTTTCAAAGCCTCTCTTGAAGAGAGAGAGGGGGAAAGAGAAAAGAAAAACACCTGCGCGCACGAGAGAGTTGTATGTTTGAACGCCCCTGGAGTGGGGACCATCCAAGTGGCGGTCAAGAGCGTAGGTGTTGCAAGGAGAAGCAAGAAACTGCCATAAGGCGATGAAAAATGATAATTGTGGATGAATTGGAAACTGATGAGAATCTGAATTCTGATGGATGAATTAGAATTGTTGTTTTTGCTATTGGTCGACACAGTTTCACTTTTGATTGAAAAAGATGGATATGAAAGGAAAGAGAGGGGAATGCCGAATAAGGGAAGGGAAAGATGCTTAATTTTTAAAAGTTTGAATTTTAAGGAGGATAAAGACTGAAATAATTGTTACATGTTTGATATGGATAGGGATGAGTACCGCAGTTGCAGGGGGAAAATGTTTCAGCTTTGATAAGTTGGTTTTCGTGATAGGAAATGGTGTTGTAGAATTTTAGGGCAAGATATGAAATGTGAATTTTGATTAAAGGGATTTTCATGAATAACATCATTACGGTCGAACCAAGGGGTGTTAACTGTAATACGGAAAATTTTATTTTGAAAAATTTGTAGCTTTTAAGGTGGGTTTAAGTGGCGTGGCTCCACACGGAGAAATCATAAAGGAGGATTCCTAGCATTTGTCGGCAGTTTGTAAGCGAATTTTTGGTAAGTTGATTTCAAATCCAGGTATTTGACGTCGGTGTTCCATGTTATGTTGTCAGAGAATAATTTTTAACTTCTTTGGCTGGTGGGGGAGCGTATGACCTTTACGGGAGATCAGGATTTTTGGTTTTGTCTGTTTTAACCATTTAACGGTCAGGCGAATCAGTAGTTTTTGTTCTCCCGCGACGCGTAGCTCTAAGATCAAACGATCGGTGAAAGTGGCAGCCTTTTTCTCCCTAGTGTCTTCTGAATATGTTTCCCTTTTCGGACGGTGATCGGAGAGCTCGCTCGCTTTTTAAAGACAGTTCTTTAAGAATTATTTGAGGTATATCAATATAATGATTACACCAATTGTAACTTGCACTTATAAGCAATTCAGTGAATGATAAATATGACATATATTAGTTTCTAAAATATTGATTTTTAAGCAATTATTGGTGGTATTATAATGAAATATGTACACAACTTGTAACACTTAAACCCTTAAGCAATTCAGTAAATAATAAATATTTCAAATTTTAGTTTCTATAATATTGAGTTTTTAAACAATTATTGGCTGTATATTAATGTAATATTTACAGCGATTATACTCGCAATTTTAAACAATTCATCAAATATTAAATTTTATAAATATTAGTTTGTAAAAAAAGAATTAAAATATCTAAATAAATAATTTAGTTATTTTAATAACACAATTAATATGCAATAATACTAATTAATACCCAATTTTAAGCTTTATAAAACATTTAATTTTTATATTGACTAAGATTTCTTTCTGTGTGTGATACTTTTTAAAACGTGGAATCGCACAAAATGGAGCATTACAGTCTTTGTAATAAATGCGCCATTTTTCAGTAACAAACTCCTGCCAAATTACCCTAGAAAAATAACTACTTAAACAACTGGATCAGCATAATTTTTCCTTATTATATAATACATTTTATATTACCTGTACCACCATCTGTTTGTTTTTAAAGTAACTAAATTTAGCCAGTAAATATAAAGTTTATAACACGAATAACACAGGATAATATCCATTGGGGAAAAATTTCACTGCCCGAATAGGGTTCAGTTGCAGCCATTTAGGTCGAAAAACTTCGGAAGAGCTGAATTCGTCAGTGTCCATTTTGGCACGTTATTCGGTTGACGAGCTGGGTTCGTTCATAATCATTAAACAGTTAACTGATATTCCCCAAAGGGTGAATCATCTTTGAATTTTAAGAAGGTGTTTTTGAAGGGTTTTTTTGGCGTCAATTATGCTGTTTTTTTTTTTTTTTTTTTCAATATTAAGGTGGTGTTTTTGAAGTTTTTTTTTGGTGTCAATTACGTTGTTAGATTAGGTGAGGAGGGCGGCATCGTCGGTATAGAGACAAAGACTGGGGAAAGCTGTTTGAAGGAAGTAATACGGGAAAAGACAGTAGTTAGATGGAGGGAGATTAAACAGATCCTTGGAAACAACCTGCAAGAATTTTACCAATAAATGAAAATTTAGCTTTAATTTTAATTTGGAAAGAATGGTTTTTGTGAAAACATTTAATGATATTGATAATGTAAGTTGAGAAATTAAGTTGAATTAATTTATGCATGAGATCGTCTTGCCAAAGACGGTCGGAAGGTTTTTGAATGTCAAGATGAATTGCAGTGTAATTTGCTGATTATAGTAGCCTTTAGTGATAATATTAACAACACAAAGGAGTCGATATATGGTTCTAAGTTTATGCATTAAAACCAAACTGCGTATAGTTTTAGGCATATATCATACACGTAGAACGGGGTGATGAGATTGTACATCCCGAATCTACACTAGTTTGCTCTTACGCAAAGGGCTGGTTTGTCTTGGGAAGTAATACCATTACCGAGTTTTATGATGATTTCGTACTTTTTACCAATTCAGTGAAGAGGCTTAAAGTTCGTTCACTACTTTTATTCTTGAGTAGACGAGATGAAGTAGTAATATTTACAAAACTACTATATTCAGATTATTTCAATTAAAAGAACCATATCATCGGAGAAAGATAGATAGCCGCCTCATTGTATCGCATATCAGAGATGAACGTCGGAACGAACTCTGGCGTTCGGAATTTACTTCATCGGGAGAAAAGCAGAGGTTGAAGAGAGGCTGAAAAAGGGGGAAAAGAGTGCGAGAACTAAATGTCTCTCAGTTTTGTGTAGGAATAGGTGGCGCTGCACGAGCTATCCCATGAAGCTGATTCGTGGTGCCATCTATCGAGTAACTGAGGAACTGGTTTACAGTACATTTGAAAATACAATAATTGTTTGATTTAGCTGGAAAATCCTACAGAGTTCGACCTCTCCAAATAGAGCTGGCTTCCAGCTATACTGGAATTTGCAAGACTTCACTAATTATATTTCATACTTTTCAAAATAACAAAAATAGGGAAGAAATGAATTTCAATACTTTTCAATACTCCACATGGAGCAAAATATGTAATCAATTTTTGCAACACTTTATCATAAAGGAATGATAAAAATACTGATATATAACAACATAAAATGTAAATAAGCATATATAGAAAATGCAAATAACACAAGATAAAATCTAATATATAAAGAGAAAAAACCATGGCATGGAATTGAAACAAACGTGCTTCACCGAATAATATCTATCTATATTTAATATTTAAATGGTGTTGATAGAAAAAGGTTTTATCATATCGATTTTTCGTAATCTGTGGCTGTATCACATCAGGCGATATTTTTTTTCTCTTCTTATAAATTTTCGAATTTTAAGATTTTATTTCTTCTATGTTCTTTTTGGCATGTTTTCTTTGTAATTCTGTTCTTCTTCTATATTTGTAAATGTGAAAGACTGGACTTTCAGACAATACTTTCTTTAACATTTTGAGTGATTCTTTCTATTGTGTTCCAAAAACAAATATATATTCTTTCCTTGTGAGGTAGCTTAACTGTTTCGCAATTTTCGAGTAATCTTTAATGTATTTTCAGAAATATCCTGTTAATCCTAGAAAACTTCGTACTTTCTTCAAGTACCTCCTAAATAAATAAAATTAAAACATTCTCATACACAGTTCTTTTATCTAAGATCTCACATTCTATATGCTCTACTACCTGAAGGTTAGAATCGGCATTTATGGTAGGACAAGGATAACCAGATATATCAATATTAGTTTCATCAGGTATAGGATCTGCAATACAAATAACCTGCTCAGCTTTTTTGAGTTTTCCAACTCTTCAACATCTTTTTATCAATGGAATTAATTCAGCATCTTCCTTTTGAGCTTGCACAAGCTGATCTACATAAATTTTGGTTAATTCAACCAGAGATTTATCATCAGTAGAAAGTAGTTCATCCTCTTCTGGATTCGTATCTTCACTGTTAATGACAATGCTTTATGGTTCTTCTACCAACTGTCCAGCAGTATCTTCCTTTTCCCTCAATTTCTGTCTTCTTGTTTGAATGTTTCTGTCTTCAATGAAATGTTTCCTTCATTTTCGAAGAGAGAAGCAGTCCTATTTCCTAGAAGATAATGACCACGATACAGTTCATCTGGAATAACAGCTGTTTTTGTGAATGTTCTGTCCCACTCGCATTCAATAAGAACTTCTGCTAGTAGTAAGTAAGTTGAACTAGCATCCAAAGGTTGTTGCACCCATACGTGTTCACCAGTCATAACCTCGGGTGTCACAAATCTGCGGCAAACAATACCTATAGTGGCTCCAGTGTTGTGAAGGAATTCGGTACTGATATCATTTATTTGTCCATGAGAAGTATATGGCTGTAAAAATTTTGTTCTCGCATCACATTCAGAAACAGAATTTACAGGCTCTGAAATTTTCTTCTGTTTTGGACAGTTTAAACGTAAATGATCACGAGCGTTACAGTAAAAGCATCTCAGTTATCATCTTTTTCCGGATTCCTTACTGTGATTAGGTCCAAAATATTATCTTTCAGGCTTGTTTGGCTCGTATTTGGAAATTTCAGCCCTTTGAGGAATTTTATCAAACCTTCCAACCAAGAAGCATTTATCTTACGTATGAAAAAAAAGTGTTACGTTAGTTTGTTCTAAATTTATCTCATGTTAACGTATGAAAATTTTAAAATTTGCTTTTTTAACAAATTAAGTACATTTTAATTTTTACCTAAATGTTGAGATTTATATTTTGAATAAACGAATTCCACTAGATACTACCTCAATGTTTGAAAAAGTTTCTTTCTTTTTTATTGTATCAAATTAAAAATTATTGGAAAAATACTCGTTTCTCTTATGTGTCTCTATAGAATAAATTACATGAACATTCTTTTCTATGAAAGTCATACGGTTGAAAGCTATATGATATCAGAATTCTTTTCAATAAAAGAGTTTACCATCTCTATTAGAATAGAATTAAATAACTGAATCCAATATATTAGTTTTTACTTTTCTTGAATATTTCAAAGCATGACACAAGAGAAGCTTTTTTCTCCAGTTTTGTTCTGGAAGTTGTAGTGCTTCATAGGGCGTATGTAGATATGTGTTAAGTCGAAAAAAATCTGATACTAAATTTTTGTGCTTTCACATGGAGTATATATTTTCCATTTCTTAAAATTTACTTATAAATGATCAATCATACACTTTAAGTTTGAAAGCTGTAATTTAATGTCTTGAAGTTTTAATACAAATTTGATTTTTCACCAGCTTTTACAACAGAGAAAAAAGTTTTTTCTTAGTTAAAATATCAGTAGTATATTAATTAAAAAATTAAAAGTAGAAATTCTAAATATGTTTAAATAATTATAAAATTGTTAAAAATGTCCTTGATTATAACAATAAAAATTGAGAAAACATAAATACGAATCTGTATTTTGTACATCATTTTTCGAAAAAGTGCTTTTCAATTTCTCAGAATCAACCCTAAACAACGTCATCCGTCAGAAACAGTGTACACAGATTAAATTTACAATCAAATTAAGTTGATTCAAATATTGTTAATTTGAATTCAGAGTAAAGAGAATGGTATATATTCATTTAAAAAATACTTAATGATATTTTGAAAAATGTTTAATCAAATACGTCCTTATTAAATATGACATTTATTGAATTTTTTTTAAGAAAATGCAATTAACAAAGAACAGAAAGCAGATCATAAAAGTTTTACATCATCTTATTAAAAAATGTCATTGAGAAATGCAAAACAATTAGTACAAATTTTCAATACATGCGTTATTCTATTCAAAGGAATTAAATGGAGTAATGAAAGAAAAGAACGAAATGAACTATAGTATTATTTCATCTAAAATGCTTCGAAATTAAATGAAGTAAGTTTACAGAATTTTTTTTCCCAATGAAATAAACATTACAAACGAAATCGGTTTTTTAATATTTTTCGTCATAATTCCATATTTTAACATCTATGAAATAAGTGTAATTACTTTAGAATTAAAAAATAAAGAATAGAGAAAAATAAAATCTCACTTCTAGAAAAAATTCAGTTTATATTTTTCGATACTATTCTCACAAATTGATAAGTAAAAGATGATGAAGTTTTATAGAGTGAGAGCCAAATACGGCTATGCTGTGCCAAAAAAGCTGTTACTTTGATCTAAATGTCTTAAAATTGGAAAAAAGAAAAATTGGCTGACAAGTAGGAGAGTCGAAAATAAAGAAGGATCGCTAGCGTATCCCAAAAGCACGTCACCCGTGTTTCTCACAGACAGTAAGCCCTATAGGGAAGAAAAAGAACACTACGGTATCTCGAAGTTGAGATCACTACCTAATAAACTTTATGGCTTTCCATTGTGATTAAGTAATATGCTTTCATAACTTTAATAATTATAAACAACTTCAAATATTTAAACTGTAATTTCTATAAAAAAAGAATTTAGAAAATATTCTTTATCGCATGTATGGTATGTCTCCTCCTCACTAGAGCATAAAATTTCTTTTTATTTTTCATTTCTTTAACATTTAAAATATTCACCAAGATTGTTGTAAAAATTTTAAAAAGAAAAACGAGCTTAAAAAGGGTGTAAAGAATGAACTTTTTGAAAATACAATCAATATAAAAGATGTAATCTTATTTGTAACTTCTTAATGTAATAGAACTCGGAAACTGATGTAAAGAATTAATTTTTCAAAAATACAATTAATAGAAAAATATATCAAGTATGTATGCATTTGGAACCTTTTTATAAGAGATGGTATTTTTTTTAATACTATCAATGACAAAATATGCAATTGGATTTGGAACTTTTTTTTGTAAGATAATATAATATTTTTTAAATACTACGAATTACAAAATATATTTTGAATTTGGAAAATGTATTTGGAACTTTTTTGTGAGAGAGTGTATTTTTTTTTTTAAATACGATCAATTACAAAATATATAATCGTATTCTGAACTTTTTTATGAGAGAGCGAATTTTTTTTTTAAATACTATCAGTTTAAGAAATATATTAGAACTTTTTAATGTTGTGGGGTTCAAAACTGATGTAAAGATTATTTTGAAAGATAAAATTGTATCAAGAACTTTTTTTTTGTAGTTTATGAATAAGCCTTATTACGCTACTTCTATATATCTCTTTTATACGTCATCGTGTATGATGTAGCATCTATTGAGCGACTGCCACATTTGAATGTTACTTGTTCAGTTTGAAGATCTAGGCGTGTTTCGAAAAAACCTTAAACCCAGCTAAGTAAAGACTTCCCCCTCGCGGTTTGTCCAACTTATAATAATTTGAAATCGATTGAGCTGTATAAAAGGCCGAATACAACTCAGGATTTGCGCAGACAAGCTCTAAGAAAGAAGAAACTTCAAGCAGGAAGTGCAAGGGATTTTGGATTGCTTTATTTAAACTCTAAAAACTACCTCAAGATCTGGAAAAGTAAAAAAACAATATATTCTCAGTACTGACATTCCAGGAAACTACATGTGCTAGTGTTCTTAACATTTTAATTCATTTTTAAACATTTTATTCATATTTAACATTTTAATTAATTTTTTGCTTAATTTACCAGTGAATCTAAGCAAATGTGAAATATGAGTCAAGAACCAAAAATTAAATTTATGTGAATACTTTTTTTTCTCATTAAAATAATTTTCGTTTACATTCAATGTGTTATTTACTCTTGTATACAGATTTAAATGTAAAAATCTTTTTAAATATAATATTCTGTAACGCCTATGTTAAATTTTAATTTTATTTTCTTTCATTACAATAGTTTAAAATGCTTAAGATTTGTTTTTGGACGGAAAGAAAGTCATTTAAAGAATTTTAAAAAAGGGAGGGGGGGGGGAGAGGAATGTATGGAAGAGAAACTCCATTAATTGTTGTCAGCACTTTAAAAGTAGTTTATTTTGTAAAAAAAATTAATAACCGGAAAATTTGAAATTTATTGTCCATGTAAATTCAGAAGTATGGGCAATTTGGCTTATTTTCAGTGTAAAGTTATTTAAATGCATTTGAGATTAGTTGAAAATGCTTTAATAAATATTGTTATATATCATCAGAACATCATTTGATGCTAACCTTTTAGAAACAAAGGCCTTAATATTTATTCTAATGTAGTAATGATTCCAAACCGGGTTGAGCCAATAGCGGCCCGTTAAAAGTTTTTTTTGTGGGCCCCAAGACATTCATAAAAATCCGCCTTGAACCGAAATCCCCTTCCCATGCATAAAATCATACAAATTAAGACTAGGTCTTATTTGCAAGGCGGGCAAGGAAGGCAAATCTCATCATTTCCTTTCATAAAGAAATCCAAAAGTGCCTGAAAGTATTTCTACGATTAGGGATCATCTGTAGAGTTTGGAGGACGAGGTCACAAGAAGATTTCAGGATTTAATGAAAATTGAGCCGAATTTCAGTTCGCTTTTTTATCCCTTCGCTGCAGGTATTGTGCTCTTGGGTATACGAAAATATAGGGATAAACGCAACATATTAAATCTGTTAATCATCAGTGAGGAAAACATACCTGAAATCGAGAGCACGAAGACTGAATTCTCATAAATTTATATAACCCCGTTTTAATCGTTACTAGAAGATTCGCTCTTCATAATGTCACTGCATTATTTTTTGCAACTTTTTAGGTCTATCTGATTTTATCAAAATATGATAAACAAATAAAGGGGATTGAAGTAGTTTCTAAACCTTATGGATAATAACTTCTGAGTATTTTTTGTACTTTTGGGGTCATTACAAAAAAGTTCCAAGAAACTCACTTCACAGAAGTTTATCTTAGGTATTTTGTGAGAGAAATATGTAAGAATTATATCCTCACTACGTCTGATTCTGTAAGCTATAAAACAGTTATGGACTCAGTGTCAATTTTAAAATAATATGAATAAAATAAATTACATCTATTTCACAGTAATCCAAAAATGGGTTTGAGTCTAAGGAGCGAAACACCATCAGAAATTGCCTAGTTCAGAAAACGGATTCAGTGGATGAACTAAACAAGGTTATTCAAAAATAGTCCTGCTAATAAGAGCTCTATTAATATGATATAAATAGCCGCTGAGTATATCAGCGAACAGTCGGTATCAAAGACTATGTAAGGAGATTAGAGTGTAGAACGCACTTAATGAAAAGAACCAGTTCGGCAGAATGAGTTCGAGTAAATTAGTTCTGAAAAATATATGCTCTACCAAATCCGTCACGGATGTATTCCTGTCCCGACTCGGCACAAATTCAATCGTTGTAATTCGAGATTATTCGAAGTATCGTCCATGAATTCAGTCACACTGAAACAATTTTATCTCTAGCTCTCTTTCATTATCCATTATTGTAATTTACTTTTCTTATTTCTTTAAATCGATTATTACGCATTAGATGAATGCCAAACTAATCATACTCGTCACTTTTAAAATTTTACTACCTTAAAACTTATAAATTCTTTAAAAACTCCGGGTCCTTTCTGCGACAATCCGAGTCTTGGATTAAAAAAAAAAAAAAAAACACCGAGACTTCACCATCGGATTCATCCTACCAATGATAAAATGCATTCACTGTCCCTGATTTTGTATTACGATCAGAGAGAGTGTTATCATTTTTTTTGGGTCTGTTATTGCCCAGGGTAACTGGCCCAGGGTGCAGTCTCTAATTTTCTTATATCATGAGAGATGGCACCACTATCGCCAAACACCTTATCGTTACGGTGCCTCGAAAAACATAGGAACAGTGATTTAAAAAAATAAAATAATATTTATGGACCACAAATGAAAAATTATTAAGTGTTAAAAAGTTTATTCGAATTGAAATATTCAACATCTTGCATTACGTCAAAAACCATCTGTTGAGTTCTTTAAAAGGTACTTTCCCTATTAATAAAATTTCCCTATTAATAATTGCAGACTATTAATAAAAATGACTTGTTTTCAGGACATCACATTTATTTGAGCATTTCTTTTCAAACATAAATTCAAGACACAATTTTACACAAGCACCATTTATCAACGTTCATCTTTACCTCTTGGAACCAAACTCAATACTACTTTTCATATCCGTTGCCAGTAAATTATCTAAAATCAAAACTATGATCTGGTGTAGCCAAAAAAATATATCTTAATAAAGAATATTGAAAAAGGTATCACTTTAAGTTTAAATCGTCTGCTTTTAAAAGTTGAACAGATAATATCTTAAAAAAGTATCACATTAAGATTAAATCGTTTGTTTTTAAAAATTGAATATGTCACAGTACATAGCAATTGTATGTTTTGTATAAAGACTGATATAAATTAAATTACAAAGACATATATATGTTAATTTTTTTTTGTCCTGTACTGTAACTTGAATATTTTTTTTGTAAGTAGACGAATGATGAAGAAATTCATTTCTTGCTTTTGAAATATACGTCAAAGATATTATCCTTTTTTTTTATTCTATTTCTTGCTAACTATGTAGGTTATATTTCTTCCTTTTTTAACAATTCATTATTATCGTTTTATTGAATGATTTCTAGGTTTGGGGAGTATTCATAGCCTTTCAACACCTATTGTAAAAGAATAATCTAAGAAACATTCCTTTCTTATATGCAACAACCTTCGTTCCTTTTAAAAAATATGCTAAAAGTAGAACTTAAAATAATTTTTTACCGAACTATTTGCTTAAATATTCAGCACGTTAACATCGCTACCGCTTTAACATGATGGTTATGGCAGTGGACTCATGACCGGCGGTTTCCATCGAGTCTTAGGTTCGAGCCTCGATGCCGCTGATGATCTCCATATAGTCGAGGTTGATGCAAGTGTAATCTGTCGGGGCTCAAAGGCGTGGAAGTTAGGAGAGGGGATGTCAGGGCAGGTGCCATCCTCGCCACTTGACCGAGATTCAAAATTACAAGATCCGTCGCCAATAACCCTAGTGTTGCTTCTAGTGCTACGTTAATAAAATCAACCACGTTAACATCATATTTTACTTAATTCGGTCTCATAAACTAGTAACAAAATGACATATTACATTTTCTTTCAGTTTGGTTTTCATTTAAGACATCAGTTTAGCTTATTACACATTCAATAGAACAAAATATCAATGTTTTAATTAATAAACTATAAGGAAAATCTTAAATGAACAGCTATTATTTTCTTTCATTCTATCTATTATATATTTACTATTCTTATTAATTTGTTATGTACATTTACTTCTACCTTTAACTCATTAACTTAATTTTACCTTTTACATGAAATTACAACTCATTTTAATGCATTTTCAAAATACACCATATTGGCTTATACAGCATCTAACGGTAAGAATGAATTAATCTCTGTCCTAACAAAATCAATTACGTTCACCTCGTCGACTATGAATTTCGTTTCTATATTACCAAATTGTGTTTTGATTCCTTTATCTAATTTACGATTTAGCAAGAAAATCGCCCATTAAAAAAAAGTAGATTTGAATACATTTATCAATAATAAAAAAAGGATTATGCAGATAAAATGTTGAGTGGTTTTATTCAAAACACCTTCACATTCGGTTTATATTTCCTCATAATGATTAGAAAACAGAAAGATAATTATTATTGTATGTATGATATATTATTTCAGTTAAACTTCTAATGAAAAAAACTAATTTTTGTAATGCTTCTGCCGTTTTTATCACTTGAGAAAGAAATCGGAGCTTTGAAATACTCTTTCTATTGTATCAAAAGAATGAAAGAGGGCGCCACAGTTGTTAATGTCATGGACTTCATCTGAATTCTTTTGAGTTCATTTTTTAATAATGAAAGCTAATCCTCCCTCCCCCTCCTTTGCCTCTAAATCGCTCCTTTCATTCCAGGCGAAAGGGAGACATTTTTAATTTCTTTCTATTAATGAAAGATAATTAATCTGTCTCCAATTCTGTGTTTTCCGAACAGAAATTCAGCAAAAGATTTTAAAAGAGCTCGCTTGAGATCAAGTGGGTTCATTGACTCTATATTCTTTTAAATATTTTACAAAATCGGACACTGCTCTACTCTTTAAAAATTTACGAATTGGAGATATGTATCGCAAAATATTTACCAACAACATTTTAATAATTTTACAAAGCAATATCTTGATTTTATACACAATTACACCAATAGTACGAAGTAAATGAATCCTGTTAGTGCCTTATTTAATATAAACTGCTGTTTGTAGAAAATGCAACACCATGAAGGAATCATCAGAATCAAATGAAATTCGCAGCAAATGTCAATTATAGGATATTATGCAAATTAATAAAGTTTCAGAGCCATCGCGCGTGCGCGGCGCGCGCAGCGCCCTCTGAATTGATGCTGAAAGCGTATAAATAAAGTGCTGTAGCGGGACGTTGAAAAAAGTCTATGATTATTTGTTAGTGGCAAACGTTTAGTGAGACCTGAGTATGCCTCCACGACGGAAGAATAAGAAATTCAAGCAACTTACGGAGTTTGAACGAGGGAGGATAATCGGCCTTCGAGAAGGAGGATTTTCCTATCGCGCAATAGCAGCTCGTATGCAGCGGAACAGTTCCACAGTGATGCGAGTTTGGAAGCAGTGGACCGACGAGCACCGAACAACTCGAAAAACAGGCACTGGACGACAGAAGGTGACGTCAGAGCGCGATGATCGACACCTGCTCCGCATGGCGGTGAATGATCGCACAGCTTCCTCCAGGCAGCTGGCAGCACGTTGGTCTACTGCTACAGGTGTACAATTGTCGGCTTCGTCAATTCGTCGTCATCTGCTGCGCCGTGGATTGCGTGCAAGGGTGCCTTTATACAGGATTCCCCTCACGGCGAATCATCGACGGCTGCGTCGGCAGTGGGCTCTTGAGCACAGAGACAGGCGAGCTGATTGGCACCAAGTTGTCTTTTCAGATGAATCACGCTTCAATTTGTGGACCCATGATGGCCGTGTTCGTGTTAGACGTTATGCCGGTCAACGCTGCCTTCCTGAGTGTATTATTGAACGACATAGTGGTCGAACACCCGGAGTTATGGTCTGGGGTGCGATTTCGTATCATGGACGATCCAATTTGATACGAATTGAGGGTAATCTCAATAGCAACAGGTACGTCCGTGAAGTGCTACAGCCCGAAGTCGTTCCTTTCCTTCAAGGCATCCTTGGAGCTATCTTTCAGCAGGATAATGCACGCCCACATGTTGCGCGGACTGTTCGAGACTTCTGTTCAGCACAACGCATGCAACTTCTTCCTTGGCCTGCTTATTCACCGGATATGTCGCCTATTGAGCACGTGTGGGATATGGTTGGTCGGCGTCTCGCTCGTGATCCGCGTCCTGCAGTTTCCAAAGACGAACTTTGGTTGCGCATACAAGCGATATGGAATTCTCTTCCTCAAGCAGATATTCAACATCTGTTTGACTCCATGCCACGTCGTATAGCAGCACTTATTGCAGCGCATGGTGGCTGCACCAAATACTGATTTCGGACGCTTAATTTGTTTCTTTTGTTTTGAAAATTTCATCATTTATTTGTATCAGTACAAGTCGTTTCTGCATTAAATTTCATTTGATTCTGATGATTCTTTCATGGTGTTGCATTTTCTACAAACAGCAGTATATAAATGTCTTAACGCTTTTGAACTTGATTCTTCATGCTTTGTTTTTACCGTCATTAATAAGGTGTTAGAAGGTGTTGATGTCAATACAATGAAAGTCTTATTGTACAGGGTGGGCCCAAAGTATTGAGTGCATTTCATGGTTGAAGAAAAATGAGGCACGTATATCTTTCTTTTTTTGTTGGAAAGACAACATAAAACAGTTTTACACTACGGAATTTTCGACATTAAATAACTTCCACATAAGTCAGTAGATGGCGCGTCTGCATTTCTCGGGTAAATTTACTGATTACATCAGTCTGCAAATGTGGTTACGGTTCAGGAAAAAATAAATGTGCATTGTATGTGTGGTTCCATGAAAGCAAATCTGTTGTAACCGTTCAGAGACGTTTCCGATTAGAATACTCAAAACGTCGTGCTCCAAGTAAGGACTCTATTAAACGCTGGTGCCCACAATTTAAGCGGTCGGGAAGTGTGGAAAACAGGAAAGTAACTAGTAGACCAACGACCCCGACCGAGGATGTTGATCGAGTGAAGGAAATTTTTTTATCCTCTTCGGGGTATGTTAAGAACCGAGTGTATGCAACTCCAGGTCTGGATATGGATGAGCTAAAATAACAAATCATTGAAGGCATTGGAGGAATATCTGCTGAAATGCTGCAAAACACGTGGTGTGAAAAAGAATTTAGGCTTGATATTTTGCGTGCGACAAACAGAGCTCATGTGTATAAAACGGAGCTTATATAATGTTTAAAATTGTGTTGTGTAAAATTGTTTTATTTTGTCTTTCATATAAAAAAAAATAAGCAGGCACGTACTTCAATTTCTTCTTTTTTTTTTTTTTTTTTCAAACATGAAATGCGCTCAATACTTTTGGCCCTCCGAATATTTAGAGATTCTATTTAACCCGTTCACTGCCAGCGTATCCCATGCGATACGCTCGCGTTTGCTCTCTTGTGCCCAGCGTATCACATTTGATACGCTCCGTGAGTGTCTTCTATGGCTCTGCAAGGAATGTTTAGTTCTTTATCATTGAAAAATACAGAAACCTCGTACAAAATTAGTTGAAAACATTTATTATTTCGGCTTAACTGCCGCTACGATAAAAAACCGTTGCAAGTAAGCTCTGTCAATATTCAGACTGTTGCCAATCCGGTAAAGTGCAAACGTTGCAAAGAAATTGTTTCCAGATTTACAAGTATTTTAAATATTAACAATTTCAAAAGTTAACAATAAAGTATTATTTACAATTCTACAAAAGTACAGTTATACAAAATAGTAATTTAAAAATACCGAAATATAGAACAATGAAATTAAGAGTTAACAAAGAATTGAACAATCATTGCCCCAACCAACCGTTGTCAATTGACCAACGTATCAATAGAGGAACGCTTGATGAGAACGTTTTATTTGATTTTTTTAATGTTACTATACAGCGTTACAATACCGCGAAATCTATATAAATAGGTTAGATTGAGTGTTGACCTTGGTGATATGGGCTTGGATTTCACTTTTGGATACCAGGAAAGGGGTAATTGTTAAAAGCACGTGTTGTGGCGTGGCTCTTTAAATGTAATGATATGATTTAAAAGGTGCACTTGCTTTCGGTTTGCTTTTTTCAATTTGCTTAATTCTTAGAAGTTCGAACGAGCATTTATGGCCCTTTATGGGGGTTAAGACTTTTGGTAGCAGATGCTCTGAACTGGTCGTTTCATTCGGTCGGTTTTAATTTGTAGCGACAGTCATGACGAAAAGATGGTATTTATCTGATACTGAGATTTGCGAACTAATGAATGAATCTGACTGTAATGTTAGCGAAAATCTGTACATAGACACTAAATTAAAAAAAAAAAAAAAAAAAAAAAAAACACGAAGATGTGCCCTTTGCTCAAAATCTTGCGAGAAGCGTCAAAAATATGTGTGTAAGACATGTGACGTTGTACTATGCATTGAATTTTTTTTTATAAACATACCATACAGCAAAATAAGATTTATCTTTTATATCTATGTATTCTATCTATATATGTTACATAAATTTCATGGTACATCAGTAAACCATGAAACGTATGTAATATATGAAAGTATATCTTGTATTTTCTTAAAATATATGATTTTTATGTAATTTATGTAAAAACAAAAAAAAATTCGATTAAATATTTTTTCTTTCGTATATTTTAAGTTTAATGCATTTTAAATAATATATGTAAATACCAATATATTTTAATTAATAACCGATTTTAGAGGAATTTTTTCCGGAATTAGGCTTAATGTTTAAAATCGTCTGGGCACAGCGTGACAGTCCGCGGTAAGAAGCCGCGGGCCCAGAGAAGCACTTCTTTTTTCTACCTCCGGTCGCAAAAGGGTTATTGCACTGAAATCTTTAAATCACACAAATTATTTTTCTCATCCATTGGCACGGTAGAAAGTCTCACTCTGTCCAATTATTTTGTTGGATATTCTCCCTCTTAGCAATCGAAGGATATGACACAGTACTCCTCTGATGTAATATCTGCTCCTATTTCATACTGCAATAGAGTAAAATGTATCTATGACCAATGGCAAGATCAATGGGATGTTGAAATGCATAATAAATTGAACCCACCATTTCTCACTGGATTCACTTTCTTATACAGGACATTATTTCAACACGAATTGGACACACTTCTTTCTGGTAGAAAGTCCCTTCACGTATAATCATTGTTTTTGTTCACTGAATATGAAATGGTAGAGGTAGTCGAGTGATCGTGGATGGTGTTGCGTCTGTAGGGTCGTGGCTTCGAGCCGTGATATCACAAGAGAGGGTGCAGCGGGGCTGAATCATGTCACTAAATACCCACCGTAAAGCGGAGCTAATGCTCGTTAAATTTGTCGAGTATTCCAGTTGAATGATATGGGAGTTTGGAGAGAGAAGAGTATGAAACTTGACGATTTTGAAGATTCCTTCACCTGACTTATGAATTTTATCTAAATTTTGAGTGTCCTGGAGTAAAATAGTACGTTTATGTTTCTTCTAACATTTAAGAATCAGACGAGTATTGCTTACGAAATTTGAAGTTTGAAAGAGTATTAGATAGTACATGCTAGACAAGTTTAAATTTGTTTTTATTTACGTATTTTATGTCGAAATCATTATTTATATAAATCTCTAAGTTTCACTCTACCATCAAAAAAAGCGAATGTATGCTTTTCACAAGAAAAAAAAAATCTACAGAAGGTGAATAGAAGGAAGTAAAGGAAATAGTGTCGGCCCAAGAATTCTGTCATTCATCATCAGTTAATGAGTATTGTTACTCATTAGGAAATATGTATAACAAGGAAATGCAAGTTTATTAGAATTAGTTTGGGGTAAAGGGCTTCATTCCTAAACTAAGATACATCCTCAAGCAAAGAAAAAAAAAGGATATGCATTAATATTAATATTTTAGGACGAATATATATTTTGGCAGTTTTGTATCTTCTATAACATATGAAATGTACAACCATGTTAAGATATTAAGGGAAAAAACATTCTAATAGAATATTTCTAAAATATTTTAATTAAAAAAACAGCTCATGTAAAATTAACATTTTAAAATAAATTACAGAATATTCCAGGAAAAGAGAGTTTAATGGGACTTTAAGACTTGCAAGAATTCTATCGCACACACCTATCCTTATTTTTCCGATTAAATAGATTTCCGTATTGAAAGCAAACCTAATACAGGCTTAATTTATGAATTTTGTTTCTCTTTAGGAAATAATAATTTTTTTCATTTCTCTTATTCCGATTGCGAGAACTAACACATTTGAACGTTATCGTGTCAAACAAATAATGATTGAAAACAATTGTAAGTGTTATGTTATGAACAACATGGATTCGAAATCATAAAACTGTAATATTCCCGATCTTAACATAATAATATATTTCTTTAAGTAACTATTAAATGCAAGTAAATTAAACATAAAAAATATTATATTATCACGTAGAAAGTACACGTAAGCGAAATTAAGGGCGATGAATATTCTCAACTTGAGACTTTATTTCATAAAATAATTCCAAGACAATAAAAGTATATTTTACTTTAAAATTAATTACAAAAAATAGGAGTAGTAAGATGCAATAGTAACAGGTACAATACCAAAGCCTATTTCTAACTACCAGCTTTGCGAGAGGTATATATACATGAAGATTCACTTCGCCACAATTCATGTATAACTACTTTCAATAGGATGAATGTAGGAGTGAATGAATGTAGGCTCATGGCTCAAGAGCCAATTCTTGTTCATGTGCCATAACCAGAAAACGAGTATCGCTACAATATTTGGACAGGAACACACCAGTTTATTTATTCGAAAGAAAATAGAATTCCTAAAATACAAACAAAATTAATCACCATGGGTAGTTAACTGCATTCTCCGCTGTCGGTCATTCACTCTAACTTTTCTGTGGAAAAACAATTACACTTCACTTGGCAAGACCAGAGACATGAAACCATTTTAATCAAATACTTTAATTGAATTGCTATAAATCAACAAGGATCACTAATGAAAAGGTGAGCACATATGCTCAGCTAAATATACTCGTTACAAGAGAAGAATATGTAGTAAGAAAGGAACCCAAAACTTGGAAAATGAAAATAGTTTTAATGTTCACAGAGCGCCATCTGTAGAAAAGTTCCCAAAATGAGCCTCTTCGGGGCTACCTGCCCATAACCTTCCCTCCTGGAATGGAGTGCATATCTTATGCTAGACATTATATATGAAAACATAAATTTTAAATGAACGTCAGAATACAGCAACACTTGAGATACAGGTATAATTGTAGGTAACTTCTCGTAATTTTCGGAGGGAGAGTCGAAAACGCAGCCTGATCTTTTCGATAAAGCAATACGACGGTAAGTATTGAAATCAGGTAACCCTATTCTTATATATAGGTAAACAAATACTCCTCCTTCTCAATAGATCTATTAAATTTTGCATTTTACGTAATGGTGAAATTACATATTTAAAACTTCCTGTGGCAGATCAATGTGTGAAGTTAAAATGCAGCATCGTCAAAACTGTTTCCTTACTTAGACTTTAGAGAAAGGGTTTTCCTCTTTCCTCAATTTGATAGATAGAATTAATATCATCTCTAAAATATATTCCCTGGTACCTTCACTGGAAAAAAAATAAACGTTATTAAATGAGTAAGACTCATTCCACACCCAAACATTCCATGCCTGTGTTCTACGTATTTGTGACATTGACAGTAAGTTTTGATTTCATTTGAGCACTTAATTCATATTTTATGTGTAGAAACGTTTTGATCTAACAAAAGAATTATTATTTTCTTTCCGCTTGAATGATTCGGCCTAATCTTATAATTTACTGACAAGCATTAAATATATTCGTTGTAATGAACAATGAAATATCCGAATATCTGCATGAGTAATGCTCTATCTTGCGTGACAGAACCCTATTTCCCGTCTCGTTTGTCATTTTAAATGTTATTCTAATTACAAAATCTAAATTTAATTTTATGTTTATACCATGTAATTAAAATAGTCAATTCTGTCTAGAATATATGTTTATTAACTCCTCTGATAAAGAGAGAAGTGGGATCTCAAAAATTTGCTTTCATTATTCATGAGATCTAACAAGCTCTTTTATCTAATAATAGATAAAAGAACTTGTTGCGTAGAATAGATAGATTTTACTTTTACTGGAATATGATGCGAATACCTCCTTTAATTGCTCCGACAGATTTGAGTCCTAATCTCACCAAAGCTGCTATACACACTGAAATACTTCCGCATACATCACATTTACACTCTTCTTAAAACCGTTATCTGAATTATCTTCAATTTAATTCTCTATCACTTTTACACGACTTAATTATAATTGTTCACTCCACTTCCAAATTTTATTTCATTTGCCTCATCAGGTTTCATTTGATTGTGAAGAAGCTGGGACCACTTATATATAAATCAGAAAAAAAAACTCCATATCTTACTTGAAGGAGAACTCACGAATACCCTATGTTACAAAACTATTATAACAATGACACATATTTGTAAACTCGCTACGAATAAGTAGCAGTATTATTAACATGCATATTCAGGAGTGTAAAAGAAATATTTCATTCAGGTGAATAAGTTTAAAAAATTTCGATTGCATTTTTTATTCTGTATGTAACATAATGAGTTGTGTCAGAGTAATATTTTAAAATCAAATTATTTGATTATAATGTATCGCTGAAATAGAAACTCATTGAACTTATTTTAACCATAATTGTTACCTCATAATGAATAAAGAATAAATTTATAAATAGTATGTGGTTGCCTTATTTATATGTTTTCTAAAATGTTTAGTATACATTCTATTCAATGGAATATTTCTTAAAAAATAACATTTTTCAACAATCTTTCAGATAAACTACATATTTTGTATACATTTAAAACAGTATGTTATCAGAATAATTTTCCATTTATGAAAAAGCTCCAAACTGTCCAATAATTTAACATTTTGATGTGCTTGGTTGGGTTTTCGGAAGTAATCCCACGTACTTCGAAGTAATGCTCAGCATAATTTCGTCAGAGACGCCACCTATGGCAAGAACTCTGCCGTCTCGAAAATCCCGGATTATGAGCGTGCCGGAGGAGTATCCCATTCCTCCCCAAAACTAGAGACATCCATTACTTCACGCTGCAACCGTCAGAGCCTCCATGTTCATGAAAAATAAAGAAATTACAAGGCTTTAAGAATCACTACATTCAAAAAACATGTCTAAAATCTAGCAACAAATTTTTTTAACTCTCTCGACAATATTGATAGTATTAACATTCAAAATCTTGAAAATTATTTAATTACTCCTCACGTTAAAAGACACAGGTAAATTCTCTATGATTCTCACAACCCTCCTTAATTAAATTTTAACTTTTTATACTTATTTTTATCAACTTTTAAACTCCCGCAATGTTAATAACGTTTTTCTTTTCCTTGGTGAACGTTGACATTGAAGATTCAATGGACGCCTAAAGCGCGAATCGTTCATCTAGCCCAAATCTGGAGAAATATAAGTTTCATTGAAAAGATGGAGAGTAGAGTGCAGAGAAGGTTCGGTGAAAGTTTCATGGTGATAGGATGTGTAGTTTAGAAGATATATGGATGAAAGAAGTTGCCAGCAATTCTGGCGTCATGTATCGTAGGAAGGAATTTCCCCCCTTTTTCTGGTGAAAACCCCTCCCACATATATATATAGTTAATTTTTCTTGGTGAAAATCCCTCCCACCACATATATAGTAAATTAAACTCCTGTGAGGGCAGCCAATCTCAGCATCTCTGTACTCCACCTCTCAACCAATCGCAAAGCAAGCTTACGCCAGCTCCTCTGCACGTTCAAAATTCCGCTCTTGGATCTCCTTTCTCAAACTCATTCAGCGTCCACCTCAAATGTCATGCTAATATCCGCGAAGTAGAAGTGGCTGTATAGCCACTGGTTCTTCAACCCACATGGAATACTCGATTTCAAGCTACAATTGACTCTCTCTACAATAGATGGCGCCAGCTATGCTGGTATTTTCTTTTGCTCATATCTTCGGACTTTATCATCAAATCTTTACAAAATTTTCACTACTCATTCCCAGGATACTACTCTTCTTAATGTAAAAACTAGCTATCCAAAGGAACTTTTATTTCATCAGATTTGGCCTTGAAGAGCGCTCCGCGCTCTAGGCACTCGTAGAAATTTCAAAGTCAACGTCAACGCAACAACCGTCCACACTTCAGTTTAACCATGCTTGCTAATTAAGTAGCATCTTGACCTTCGATTGTTTTTTTTAAATGTATTGCATAACATAGTAAGATATGTGTTACAATTACTGCATATTTTTATATCATAGACGACTGTGATTTACATTTTTTACATTTCACAAAATATTTGATAACAATTAATGGGTTTTATACGCTTATTTGATCAAATGATGCATTCTTTTTTCATATTTTGGAAGAAAGTTCACTTCGTTTATTCAAATTAAAAATTTATAAAGCGGTATTTTTATATTTCTGCTTTAATCTCAGCGCTCTTCATTAGACACATAACCGAAGTTTTTATTCTATTTAAAAAACATTTAATTAAAATAAGGTTTATCACAATCCTTTGGAATATTCAAGATGTGAATTTCTTTCAAACATTTTTTTCCAACATGAAGTCATTTGCGTGTTACAATACTTAGTTTCAGAAAGACCACGAGGAATACATGAAATCACTAACGCAATACATAAATAATAAAAGACTAATT
Source organism: Nephila pilipes (assembly GCA_019974015.1). NCBI lineage: Eukaryota > Metazoa > Arthropoda > Arachnida > Araneae > Nephilidae > Nephila > Nephila pilipes. The sequence goes on along the minus strand of BMAW01107989.1, from coordinate 72,354 downwards.
TTTGTTACTTTAAGTAGATATTCATTTAAGAAAATTAAACAAGTAAAATTAAAATACATATCACATAAAAAGTTTTCTATAGTCAGGCTCGTTGTGTTACAAAGGCTATACTTAAGCAACATTTTCTTTTCTATTAAATAACCTCGCACTAGAAAAATAAGGGGATAAATCAGTCGTGAACTTTTCAATTCTAAATTTTAAAGAAAGTACTGATAGTTGGCATTTATATCATATTTATTTTTTCTTTTTCTTTAAAATTTTTTAACGAGGTCTCAAAAGCTTTTTTCACTGAAAAATAGAATAGTTCTAATTTTTAGACAGGACAAAGATTAGTAATATTAAATTTGAACCAAGAATAATTCCTAATTTTTTCTGAATTTCCTTAATAACGAGCACAATAGTTTTACTTTTATATATTATTCAAGTGGAAGTATTTTTATTTTTAAATTTAGTTCCTTGAAAAGATCACGTGGTATCCCTTTTGCACATCACCTAAACGAAAACATTGATAGAAAAATATTTTAACCTACAATTTTAATTTAGATAGAAAAACAAAAGTTTTTTAATAAGAGGATTTCCTTAGTAGGAATCCTGTTATTCCTTGTGCACGTCACCTAGCGGAAATCTTTAAGAAACAATATTTTAACATTAACTTTCCTCAGATTGAAAAAATATAGTTATTTTTTTAAAAATTTAGTTTCTGACTAGAATGCGTGGTTTCCCGTGTGCATGCCAACTTGACGGAAATCTATAAGCAATAATATTTTAACTTTCAAACTTGTTTAAGCAAAACCAAAAATATTAAAATATTTCAAATTTTATTCTTGTTTGAACTCGAAGAATCCTGTGAGCACGTCACCTTATGAAAAGCTAGATAACATTTTATTTAACCTTCAAACACGCTATAAATAGAAATAAAAAAGTTGTTTGTTTCAAATTTAGTTCCTGATTAGAAATCGTGGTATCTATTTTTAGGTCAACTTAACGGAAAACTTGTTAGAACTTTAATTTAACCTTAAAACTAGCTTTAGATAGAAATAAAAAAAAAAAAAAAAGGAAAATTTAGTATTTAGTTCCTGAATAGAACTCGTGGTATCCCGTGTGCATGTCACCTCAAAAAAACTATGATAAAATAATATTTTAACATTCTAACTAGTTTTTACAGGAAAAAAAAATCACGTTACCAAACAGAAACCTAGATAGAATAAATATTTAACCTTCAAACACTATTTTAATAGAATTTTTTTTTGCTCAATTTAATTTCCTGATTGGAATTCGTAGTATCCCGTGTGCAGGTCACCTTAACGAAAAAATAGTTAGAACAATAATTTAACTTTAAAAATAGCTTCATATAGAAATAAAAAAAAAGATACATTCAGAGTTTAGTTCCTGATTAGATCTCTTGGTATCCCCTTTGCACATCACTTAAACTGAAACCTTGATTGAAAAATATTTTAACCAACAGTCTTACTTTATTTAGAAATACAAAAAGTTTTTTAAAAAGTTTATTTCTTGATTAGAAATCTTGTTATCCTGTGTGCACGTCACCTAACGGAAATATGTAAGAAACAATAATTTAACATTAAAATATTTATTCGATAGAAATAAAAAAATGTTATTTTTTGAAAATTTAGTTCCTGAACAGAATCCCGTGAGCATATCAACTTAACGGAAACCTATAATCGATAATATTTTAGCTTTCAAACTTGTTTAAGCAAAACCAAAAAATATTAAAGTATTTCAAATTTTGTTCTTGATTAAACTCATAGAATCCCGTGAGCACGTTATCTTATGGGAAGCTAGATAGAGTTTTATTTAACCTTTAAACACTCTACAAATAGAAAAAAATGTTTTTCGTTTGAAATTTAGTTCCTGATTAGAAATTGTGGTATCCATTTTCAGGTCAACTTAACGGAAAAATTGTAAGAACTTTATTTAACCTTGAAACAATCTTTGGATATAAATAAAAGAAAAGAAAATTTAGTATTTAGTTCCTGATTAGAATTCGAGGTATCCCGTGTGTATGTCACCTCAACGGAAACTTTCATGAAATAATATTTTAAAATTCTAACTAGTTTTTATAGAAAAAAAAATCATTTATTTTCTCTTTGTTTCCTGATTAGAACTCGTAGTATCTGAGTGCATATCACAATACTGGAAAAATTGATAGAAAAATATATTATTCTACAAATTTGTGCTTTAGATAGAAATAATTTTTTTTTCTTTTTTAAATTTAGTTCATGATTTGAGCGCATGTTATCCCGTGTGCACATCACCTCAACGGAAACATTGGCTTTATAATATTTTTCCTTCAAATTTGCTTAAAATGGAAATAAAAGTTATTTTACTGAAAAAAATTCCTGGTGAGAAATCAAGTTATAACGTTTGCGGGTCACCTTAACGGAAAAGTTGTTAGAACAATAATTTAACTTTAAATTAGCTTCAGATAGTAATAAAAAAACAAAATTTTAGAATATAGTTACTGATTAGAACTCGTGTATCCTGTGTTCACGTCACCTAACGGAAATCAAGATAGATTAATTATTTAATCTTCAAACACGCTTTAAATATAAAAAATTTGTTTCAAATTTAGTTAATGATTTGAACTATCCCGTGTGAAGGTCACCTTAACGGAAAACTTGTTAGAATAATAATTTTTCCTAAAACTTGTCCTAGATAGAAATAAAAAAAAGGAAACTTTCAAAATTTAATTCCTAATTAGAACTCGTGATATCCCGTGTACATGTCACCTTAAAGGAAAACCTGTTTAAACAAAAATTTAACGATAAAATTAGCTTCAGATAGAAATAAAAAAAAAAAAAAAAGAAAAATTTAGAATATATAAAGTTCTTAATTAGAACTCGTGAATCCCGTGTTCACATCGCCAACGGAAACCTAGATGTCTTATTTAAATTACAAGATGTCTTATTTAATTATAAAAGATGTATACATATTTTACCTTTTGTACAGATGATCAGCTACACATAATTACAATACCAATTAAATATATAACATCAAAATCAGTTTGGCAATTATAAACAGTTAAAGTCGGGAATAGGGTGTCCCCAATAGCGACGACGACGAAACTTGGTGATTTCCTAGATAGGTCGCCAAACATACATGACTTAAGCAGTGAGAATAAAAAATCAGAAGGAAATTAAAATGGAGAGGAATCGTTCGAAGAATAACCCATCAACGTTAGGATTTAAGAATTTATCAATATTAGTTTTAAATACAAAACTATTATTGTTAAATAATTATTAATTAATAATTATTTGTAAATAAATTATTGGAAATAAAAAATATGAATAGTTATTAGTTAATATGAATAGCTATTTTTTAATAATTATTATTTATAAATAATTCTGGGTAATAAATAATAATTATTGATGAATACTTTTTTATAAACAATTATTGTTTATACAAAATTATTCGAAGAACTTATAGTTTATAGACAAATAACAATTATTTATGAATTTAAAACTTTTATAAAGCTATTGTATGACATTTTTACTATAATGATTAAGTTATTCATTACTTTTTAATGTAAAGAGGAAAGCTATGGAAAAATAATTTGTAAACAAAAACCTACCTGTCTCATCAGAATTCCTTGTTATAAGATATAGTAATTATAGTAGGCCAAATACATTCATTTTCTGACCAAGCGTATATCTTTCTTGCAGACCAAAAATTGAACCTTCCATGAAATTAAATTTTTATCCATACACCACTATAAAAAATTCATTTTACCCTTTCTTTCCAAATCATTAAAAAACTTTCAATTATACTTTCCCAACATACTTCAATCTTCAACTACACTTCATGGTCACTTGACCGAGGTTAATTGCGAGGTCATTCACCGAAAGCCCTAATGTTACTTCTACATACGACGTTAATTAAAAATTAGTCAAATTATTTAATGAAGAAAAAAATATCAATTTCTTATTTGCATCAATCATATTTGTTTATTCTTTGGAAGTAGGCAAAAATTAAAAAAATATTTATTTAAAATTTTAAACAAGTTCAGTGGGGAACTGGGGCTTCACTTAGAAAGTGTTGTTCGTAGCATTTGAAATATTTTTTTTTCTCTATATTTTAATGTAAAAAGAAACCTGAAGATGATAAAGACAAAGCAAGATAAAAGTTTCATACCATTGAAAACTATAAGTGCCACAATACTACTGTTCTGAAACCATTTTTTTTTTTGCTAAATGCATTATAAAAATAATATATTTTCTAAAATTAACTACTAAGGCAATAAAACTAAAAGAAGCAAACTCCAATAATTTATATTGAACCAATTTTCGTAGGTGTGTGTGTGGAGTGTTTTTTAAAATAAATTTGAATTAAAAGGATCTATAGTTATTTCTCTATTACTTATACTTTATTGCTGCATGGAATTTTGAAATAAAGAGGAGTTACTCATTAATTTTAACTACGTTTAATTTCAGGGAACGATTATGATTAATAGAATACATAGTTCTAGCGTAATGCAGGGTGTTTCATATTGAATGGGACAAAAAGAAAACATGATTGTGAACGTTGTAATTAATATATTTAGAAAATTCAAATTTACCTCAAAACTACATTTATTCAAGTTTCTACAGGTGTTCAATATGTGCCCCTCCGGTGACACGACAAATGTCTACACGGTAATCAAGCTCCTGCCACACTCGTGATAGCAACTCGTGATTCAACCACTTCGGGTTTTGTTTCTTTTCGCCCTGGGCTTTTGTTCTTGCATAAGCTGCCGGTATCCTGGAACTGCTTATGTTATGCCAATGCGGTGGTTCTTTACGAAATTTCGTGCGAAAATGTCTTTGCACAACAGTTACCGAGGAGGTTTCGGCATATTCGAAAACGCAGTACGCTTTCTCCTGCATGGACGACATTTTGTTTAACATCGCCTCTAGCGGCGAGTTCGTCATTCGATAATTTTTCCCTGTTGTCAAATAAAACTTGTATAATTGTAGTTGCAGAATAAATTTGTTTCGGCTGAATAAATACATTACGTCAGTCACACTGCGCTATTCTCTTTGTCCCATTCAATATGAAACACCCTGTATTTCCATTTGATAGAAATAAAATTTAAGCATGCAATTAGTTTAGTTTTAACACGATAAATATACAAATTTTGAACTACAAAATTAATACTAATTAAATATATTTATGTAAACTGTTATTTAATCATTATTTTGATTGTTTTCATAATTTAAATTTTGTCATCTTCGAAAGTAATGTATAGCAACATTTTTGTTGATATATGCTTGGCTACTCTCCTCATATTCTTTTTGCTATTTTTATTTTACTCACTGTAACTTTTCCATAGTTATTTAAACCTTATTGTTAATTATTAGTACTATCAAAAACATTTACTCTATAAAAATAAATGAGAGAGAGACAGTTTGAGAAGTTTACACACATTTTTTTTATCCTTGACACTTTTAATAGTTTTCTCTTCCTTTAAAATTATTTTTCACAAGGAGAAAAGTATCTTTTATTTTTTAAAACCTTCTGTCCGCACCACCCCTTTAAGAAAACTGTGTCTCAAATAAATGCAATAAATCTGAAAGTCCTTTCAACTTTAAAACTGTTAAATTCCATCGCGTCCTACCATTTCCTGTATTGACCATAGCACCGTAGAGATATATTTATCGTCGTAAATTTCAGCATATACATGTCTGACATCATGAAATACTCACCGCCATCTATTGGTGTTATTTATTATTATTTTTCGCCGATAACGATCTTAAGGGAAGATATGCCTTTCTCAGAAATAACACAGCCAGGAAACATAATTTCAAGAACACCAAATTCATATGCTTCGATATTTAGAAACAAATCTCTTTTATTCAAACGGGTAAAAAAAATCCTTCAAATCTTGAAAATGGCTTTATAAATCGGTAGAGGCAACCAGAACATCGTTCAATTAAAGAAGTCAAATTAATCTTCTTAACATACGATTAATAAATAGTTGAAATGTTTGAGCTGCATTTTGAAAACAAACGCCACATGCAGAAACTGAAATAACAGATTGGTGCTAGAAAACGTAAGAGTGGAGCGTAACATTTTCTAAATTTTTCACTCTAATGTTTCAAGATCACTTCTTTATTTTCTAAACGAGCAAATGTACTGCCTTGATTATTTCAAGAGCATGAAAAACAAATTAAGATGAAAATAAATCTTTTTTTTTTTCAATATATTATTATGGATAAGATCAAATAAAAAGTATTTTCACTTTTTAAATTTTCAAAATAAAGTAGTTTTCTTACATTGAAAGCAATTTTTCTAAATATTGAAAAGTAGCTATGAAAATTGAACTTTCGTTTCAGAATTAAAATTTGATTCATTTTCAAAAATTATTTTACATTTAGTTTTTAATTTTGAATTGAATTTATTTTTTTCCAATTGTTTTTTCAAAAAAACAGATTTTAATGACTTCTTCAAATTTATCGGTCCCTTTTGTACAAGCTATTCGAAACACACCTTTTCATCTATATTTTTTTACTAGATGTTTATAATTTGCTTGACCTTTCTAAATTAGCCTCAGTACTCAATATCAGCAACTGTGATGAATAGCTCTTAATAGGCATTGTAATACTTAATCGAACGCGTTAACTTCGTTTTCTAAATGCCTATATCATCAAACATACCTTTCTACTAAACACTATACCTTTCTACTAAACACTTTTCTATTTTTAATTCACCCTTTTCTGAAAGATTTTAGCTTAGTTTAGTTTTTTATTAACGTCGCACTAGAAGCAACACGAGGGCTATTGGGGACGGACAGCGTAATTTTGAACCACGGTCAAGTGACGAGGACGACACCTGAGCAGGCACCCCCCTCTCCTAACAACCCCACCACGCCAACCGGAGGACTTTGGGCCCCGAACAGATTTAATGTGCATCAGCCCCGGCAACACGGCGGGTCTTTGGCGGCCAAGGATCGAACCCGCGAACCCACGAACGAAAACCGCCGGCCGCTAGTCCACGACCTTGACCACTAGGCTACCGCGGCCACTGAAAGATTTTAACGCTAGGTGGACTGTAATTGCCTATTTGAGTAGTGAATGGATATTTTTGTAAAATTCTGTTATCATTACTGTATTTAACATTTTAAGTAAATGCTATTAGGGAATAATGAACTTCATTTACAGTTTGGTAATACTTTTGCCAACAGTTAAGCATTCCGCTTATAATGTTTTCGTGAAAATCTTCTCAAAATAAATTTTTAAAAGAACATAATATAATTAACCGGAAACGAATATCTTAATAGATTTCTCCAAAAATACTAGAGAACAAATTCTTATTGTAATACCTCTATGTCATAACTGCTTATTGATCGTATGAGGTTTTTAATAAACTCAACCGAATAGTTTTCAAATTTTAATGATGAAAGCAAACTAATCCAAATGAAAAGGAGAAGGCCAATTCCCCAATTAAAATGAATAAATCTCTTCCACATATTTGTAATAGATTGAGCATAGCATCAGAGTAACAATGGGATAGTCAAGAATGAATAGCGAACAATTAAGGGAAATAATATCACCTAAACACATTGACTATGTATGAGAAATTCACCTTTCCCTCCCTACAACATTGCTTTCTAATAACGTCTCAAGGCGGCTCACGATTCCCTATCGAATAGTTTCTGAGACATTGCGACTTTTCGAGTCAGATAAGTATGAAAATTAAACTTCAACAATAAAATAAAATCATTAGATTAATTAAACCTATTTTTCTCTTATTTTCTTCGAACTACAAAGGAAATTTGTTATTACAATATATATATATATATATATTTGTGATTAATTTATCAACAAAGTTACGTATCAATTGTTTGGATTTTAAAATCATCATACGTTTTAAAATTCTCCCACCAAACACTCCAGGTTCAGATTAATAAAAGGTAATTTAGTATATCCTCTAAAATATTTTTTGATGCTAAATACTAAGAAATAATATATGCTAACACTTTTCTTCGATCTATATTATTTAAATGAATAGTACTGCAGTTATAATTTTTTTCATTTATTTCATTAAATCAGTCAGTTGATTTTTATTATTAATTGTTTTTTGAGTAATATATGTTTATTTACACTACCTTTAATTTAATTCATTTTATATCTTTCACGCAAATTGTTTGAATTTATGAAAATCTTTCCATAATTACTTAGAATTTCTCATTATTTATTGATGCCGTACTTAATACCCTAAATCCGAAAGTCTGGTATACATACGACAATTAAAACTGAAACTGGCCTTATATTATTTATTTTTTGCATTTCTAAAAAGAGGTAATATTAAAGGTGTAGAATACCTACACGGAGCAAATTAAATGGGGTCTTTAAAGCCCTTTGTAATCATACACGTTTGGATTCAGTCATTTAAAAACAACGACTATTGACAGAATTCTCAAGGATACCAAGCTCAACCAAAAGGCTTCAGAGCTACAAATCTATCTTCCAAGAGACAATCACTCGTACACATAGAATTTATTGGCAAAGAAATACTTTCACCTAGAAAGAGTAGGATATAACAGCACATGTTGGAATAATGAACATAAAATATTACATAATTACAAAATTCAAAAGTAAATAACAGCTTACAATGTGTTCACAGAGAAGGAAATGTACGTGATAGGAATAAAAAATTAGTAATAGAATTTTTTTGCAGAAACAAGACGTATAGCAGGCGAAGTATAATAGGCTAATAGCGTCCATAAACTCGTGAACTAAAAATGAAATATCAGACAAAAATATAAATATATATATAGCATATTGGACTTCAGCCAAATTGGTTTTGCTTCAGCAATAGGACTATTTAAACGAAGGCGTGTGGTAAAATAGCAAGAGTAAAAGTAGTGATCAGCATCTTCAACAGAGTTGCCAGAACACAAATTTGTACTTTTCAAATTAAAACGATATATATAACAAACGAAGGGACTATGGCCGGTTAAAAAGCGGGAAATGAAACATGAAATGGAACAAAATTCAAATATGGTCTTAGAATATAGAATTGGATTTGAATACGGTATTATTAGATTACCATTAAAACTCTTAGTAAAAAAGAACTTTTTTTTAAAAAAAAAAAAACTATCTTAAGGTGGTTTTGGGTGAATGGAAAAAACTTGTTTTACCCCCATAGAGGGTGCTGAGTATTGCAAGTTTTTTGGCATGTTGTTTTAGCTGGGATTTCCCATTTATGCGATAAAAATGCCTATATTGTACTTAAGTTTATTGAGGTAATGGGAGACACCATGAAGTTTGAAAATTGCAAAGTTGAAAGGGCCATAAAATTTATTTCTCTGAAAAATTACACTATTTTTTTAAAAGGGTAATGCATAAGAAAGGGGAATAAGCTAAGAGAATCTAAGTAAAAATAAATCTTAAAAGAAGATAGGATTATTAAAAGTGTTGAATATTAAAGATGTAAACTTAAAATATTTTTAAAAGGAAAATATTAATAATAAAAAAACAATAATAGGAAAAAGTAATTGAGGAAAATTTATAGTGAATAAAAATGTAAAACAATAAAAAAAACAACAACAGAGAGTTGTCAGTCATCGAACTAGGGAAATGTTGCCATATATTATTTCCGTAGATATCCACATTTATTTTTTAATAGAAATCAATATAATGATTATTAGTTAAGGGTTTACATATATATATTTAGTTAACATTAATTTTGTAGAACAAAATTTGTATATTATTTTATCATATTAAAACTAAACTAACTGCATAATTAAATTTTATTTCTACTAAAGAGACACATTGCTATTGAACTATGTATTCCACACTGATGTGAAAAGCTTAAGTAACAAGTGTTTTTTTTGGCAAAACCTCTCGAGAAATCATCTATGAGACATGAAATGAGAGACAGCATTTTGTACTTAAGCGATGACTTAAGCATAGTTGCGCGAAAATGAATACAATATATATAGTATGGAATAAAGAAAAAGGCTTTATTAAATTCTTAGTATCGTTACACATCATTGTCTGTCCAAGAAGAAGAACAACAAGTAGATGTTCCTCAGTATGAGACATGCCCTCCTGTTATTGCAATGGTTGTTTCGCATCGTCTCTCCATACTCAGCACCAGATTGTCCAACAGCTCTTGAAATATGAGTGCCCATTCCTCAATCAGCATCTGTTTCAGTTGTTGGATGCTCCGTGGAGGATGTGATTGGACCGTAAGGCGTCTCTTCAAAGAATCCCACACATGTGGACAGATGGGATTTAAATCAGGGTAGAAAGCTGGGCAATTCATTCGAGTGATGTATTCCCTTTCCAGTAGCTACAGAACACCAGCAGTCCGGAGTGGTCGTGCATTGTCATCCATAAGAAGGACGTAAGATTCAAGAGCAACTTGGAACAGACGCACATGGGGAAGGATCACCTCCTTACAATAGCGATCTCTGGTTACAGAATCTCTATCGAAAACGTGGAGCTCAATCCACCCGTTCAGCTTATTGCCTTCCCAGACGACACTCCAGGAGCACCGATGCGGTCTCTTTCCGTGATGTTACTGGGTTGAACGCGTGACACACGCAGAGAATCTAGTTTTGGATCCGATCCTCGATCCTTCGGTGTGAACTCCCACTTGGAGTGCTCCAAATTTTTTTTTAAGGAAATGGAATTTTTTTTCAGGACAAACAGCTCTGATTGAAATATTTGAGTCGAATGGAATAATATTATTTTCTTGGTAAAAGTTTAAATTATTCTGTGTATGTTTATATATCAAAAAACGAAATTTTACTCTAAGGTTGATAAAATTTTATTGTAAGGTTGATCTGCTAAGCAGCTGTAGATGGACACCCTATAGGTTTTAAAATTTTTTAAAAAGTAATTATTTTAATGAGTTTAACTTGGTAATTTGAAATGATGGAGAGCACCACCTCATGACTCACTCTACATTTGCGATTATGGGTTAAATAAGATATAATATTTTTTTTTAATATTTTGAAATTACAATTTTTTACCGAAATACACCCTATTAAATTTGAATAAGGTATAACAATTTTTTCCTTACAAAAAGTCAATAGGGGAGTCCCACGTGGAGATAACGAAGAAAAATGGTGAGCTGCAATCCAATCTTAATTCGTAGTTTCCGGCTTTTTTAGAACAATAATAAAATACTGTTATGTCAATGTACTCTGCAATGGCGGGCGATATGCTAAGTCATGGTGCAGATGTTGGGGGTCCGACGAAGCTTCAGTCCCATATACTTACATTGAAAGTCAACTAAGATTCAGAAGCAGTTCACTTATGGTTGTTACTTTCCCATATTGAGTTAGGTGTTTAAAAAACCCGTCGTATTTATACTACATGACATACAACATTTCGTCGGCGGTAAAATTGAAGAGTTGGTACTTTGAATGCTATGGCTGCAACGCTTACCTCTCTCTGCTACACTGCAAAAAAATGTTTCCTTCACTAGTGACAGTGCGTCAGAATTCGCATCTATTGCTTTCGAAATTGCGGAAGTATCGGGATTGCATCCTTCGATTGGTAAAGTTAACACCCTTTTCTATTAGACAACCTTGAGTGGTGGTTCCCACCAATTTTTCAATCGCGATCCTTTTTAGAGTTTTTGAAAACAATCGCGACCCACCATCCCTTTTCCACCCGCCCCATACCACTATGTATTAGAAGTTTGAAAATTTTCACTCATCTATTTTTACCTCTTTTTTCTTAACAATAAAAAGTGCACCGCGTACATTAGCCCGCAGTTCCCTAGTGGTCATAGTTTCGGATTCGTGAACGTCGGTTTTCGTTCAGTCGCGGGTTTGATCCTTGGCAACCAGAGATCCACCATGTAGCCGGGGCTGATGCACGTTAAATCTGTTCGGGGCCCAAAATCCACCCGTTGGCATGGTGTGGATGTTAGGAGAGGGGGTGCCAGCTCAGGTGTCATCCTCGTCACTTGACCGAGATTCAAAATGGTCCGTCGCCAACAGTCCTCTTATTGCTTCTGGTTCGACGTTAATAAAAAACTAAACTAAATAAAAAATACTGTTATCGTAAGTTATAGTTGAAACAAGCACTACTTTTTTTCATATTTTGATTTAAATTACTATTTTGTTATTGATATGGATGAATATTGTGTGAATATTGCTTTTTAAATTTTTTTCACTCTTATTTTGAGAATTTTATAAATTTTGCAAATGCAGTTTGATTTGTTTTAAACACCGATTTAGAAAGTAAGAAAGCGGCATTATCATGGAATAAAAAAAAGAGCATGGAATAGAAGAAAACAGGGAAACATCACTCCATTCTGCACTAACTGAATGGTGGCTAGTTTGAAAAATAAAACAAAAAGTAAAGAGCTTGAAAAAGTATTTTTAATGGCATGGTGTGGAAGTTAGTAGATTAGGTGCAAATGTGTTCATATATGACCTAAATAGTATATATTTTATTAAGTATTCATTGAAGCAAGAATAACCGCAAGACCTCGAGGGAGCTGTATCACTCTCTACCAGGTGTGGTAGCTTGCATCCAGGTTAAAGGCGGGTCAGCACCTTATTGAGCTCGTTAATTTGAATCTATGTAACTCTGAAATGAATTATTAAATTTTTTTGAAATTTTAATTATTTCCTATTCTGTACATAATTTTCCTATCCTCCAATTTTTGTCTCTATCGGAAAACTCCTTCTTCTTGAGTCATTTTTTTAATTATTGAGTATATATATATATATATATATATATATATATATGGATATGTGGATGTGTGAGTAAGGAAAATTATTAATGGAATAGTAATGTGGCAAAAAAATTAGAATTCTTTCATTTGATTTCTTTTACCCAATTTGAAGATCAACTATAACACATCGATCAATAACTCCCGAGACTAACCCAGAGATGGCGCTCGTAGTAAACCAGTAACCAGGTCTTTCTAGAGTACTAACCTTTGCTTGAAACGTGTCAAAATTTTAAGTCGATCGGACCAGGAAAAAGGTTTTTTGAAGTGAAATTAAAAAGGTTTTTTCCAAGTGGGTGCCGCGATTGCTTTCGATGGAACAAAAACAGCAACGAGTCGATGATTCAGAAAGCTGTTTATCGCTATTTACTCGCAACAAAAAAGATTTCTTGCAAAAAAAAAAAAAAAAAAAATTGGAAAAAAAAAAAAAAAGTTTTGGAAAAGCGTTGGTACGATTGTATCACCCTAAAAGGTGATTAACAAAAGGTGTTATGTTGATGAATAAAAAAAAATTTTGCAAAAAAAATGTTGTTTTCAATTTTAGACTCGGGAGTTATTGATCGATGTGTTACACCTGATCGATACCCATGCTTCTCAGATTCACAAGCTGCGATTCTGGCCATTGCCAACTGCTCTCACGGCCCTAGCTCTGTGTTCGTAATGCAAAGTAGATCTTTAATGGGAAAGATGGTTTAGAAATATAAAACGATTGCTTTACAAAGGATCGCATCCCACTGCGGTATACCCGGATGGTCTGGCCAAAAAAGGTTGTTTGGATATCAGTCCCCATATAGCCTGGTTAGCTATAAGTCCGCCTCGTTAATGATCTATCAAACGCTTAAGACAAAGCGGTTGTCATTATTGAAAGAACGGACGAGAGAAAAACAGTGGAGAAATAATATCCTTAATCTCTCTGAGTGCCCAAGAAGTGGATAATCCTGCACCCCCGCTGTACTGCAGTGGTGCGGTGATAAATGATGATCACCTCCCCGTTTGTTCAGCTCTTACGATGAACTGTAAATACACCCAATATTGGGAGAACAGAGACTCTTTGAACAGTTAAACTTCTTGATTTTATACGTTTCTCATGTTCTACTTTGTTCTTTTCTTGTGTTTCCTGTGAGTCTCTGTACATTGTATTCTTTTTATCTCCACACATACACACACACACACAGAGAGAGAGAGAGAGAGAAATTCATTTACATGCTTTTAGTAACAAAATAATTTCATTTATACATAATTTGTACAGTTCTTATGAAAACCAGTTCGAAAATATGTAAACAGTATTAGAATATAATGTCAGTCACTTTTTGCTTTTTTGTTCCCTTCCTTTTAAATGAAATGGAAGGGAATGTTTAGGCATAGCCATTGAGTAAAGGCCAATTTTCGAGCTCTTTGAAAACAAGTAGAATATGGAAGTACTAGTTGCGAAAGAAATTATTTAAGATATATTTTAGAGAGGGGAATATTCTTAGAAACTAGAAACCAAACTGACGTTTCAGAAGCAAAACGTAGTTTGATTCGGTCTCTATTAGTATCAAAATACTGCTTTCGGCTAATGTTAAATAATAGGGCTCAGAGTTCGACCACATTTCCAGGGAGAAGAAATGCTTGAATACTAATATAAATTTCTATAAAAATAAAAATATATATATATGATTATTTATTAATCAGCGTTCTTAGAATTTTGATTTTTTTAAAGAAAATACTAAATTTTTTGCCTTTATGTAAAATGGATATTCAATTTTCTATGTTAAAGTACGGGAGACGAAATGTTCGAACACATTCTCTATAAGAAAAAAATTATTTTTTTTGAAGAAGAACTGAACCAGTTAGATGTATACACTTCTATATATCGAATAGCTTAGCCAGAATACAGTTTTATGTTGTTATCAATCAATTTTTTAAGGTTTCAAATGAATTTTTATTAATTCTGGAGCACTTCAAACTATCTGCAACAGATGGCGCCTGCCTATTTTTTTCTGTGGAACGTACTCTTGGCATGGAATGCTTATTTTTGGCGAACATACACAATTACTTTCTAAAATTAAATTACAGCAACTTGTAAATTGTGACAAATGACAAATAATGGAGAAAACTTTATGATTCACAGATAAGTACGCGAAGCTTACGAACTAACCACTAATAAACTCACCGATTTGGGAACATTCTGTATGTGTTCATAAAAATTTATTTGTGTGCAGAGGTAAATTTATGTTATTGATAAGATTTTTTAAAAATAAGTTTTGATTCAATGAAGTGAAAGAAAAGAAGAGAGTATCTGTGAATTAAATTAATATTGAACTTTTCCGAAATCAATTAAAGGTTACTTAAATTTTTTTTAACATTTAAAAAACATAACAAAATGCAAATTACTTTTTCGTGAAGCATAAAATATGAAATTTTAATTTAGTCACCATGATGCACTGAATTAATTTGTTTATTCCAACAAACGTTATTTTTTTTTTAAACTTTAACTTAATTTCTTTTATTTATTTATTATTTTTTTTCAAATTGAATTAAGCATCTTACAAAACTTAAGTATTAGAGCCACAGAAAAATTTATTAATAAAATACTGTTACTTTAAGCTGAATTCCAAATAATTTATGTTGTGTACAATACATTGTATTCGTATTTCAATTTATATTATAATGTGTTGTAGAATCATAAAATATCTAAGTGCTCAATAATATTCATTGCATTCGCATGAAAGAAACAAAAAAGACATATAATATTGCTTCAATCATCTGTAAAACTTGCTTTGAGAATATTGGCACATAGAGGTAAATGAAAAACAAATAAATAAATAATGGTAGCAAAAAACTGGAAATAAAATTCAATCTTTCGAGGTCAACGTCATTTGAACTTGTAAACAAGCAATTATTGTAAATGTACATTATATTTGTAATAAGTATTACTTCTGTCATAAATGTAATTATAAGCATGTATTATTTTTTTAAATTTTTAGTAAATAAATATATCAAAAGATTATATAGATCAGTTGATATTTTTGCATTTTAATCTCATATTCTAACAATCTCTTTAAAATTATTATACATTTTTTCCATAGAGAAAACTGTACTAAATCTTCTGGAAATGTGCTTTCCACATTCGTTAAAAATGTAACCATTTCGAAGCCCATAATTGAAGTTATAAGCTTTTAACAACAGAAATAAAGAATATACCTATGACCCCTGCGTATTTTTTTTTTGTCTGCTGCAACACTTGTTATATTTGGTTTTTCTTTATCACCTCAAAAATTTTCCTTTTTTAGGCAAATACAAGACACATCCTTGTGATCTTTTTATTTTCCTTGGATTTTACCGTCATTGATAAACGCGGGTGACGCAACCCCGGGATAGCTTAACAATCCTTCTATATTTTTGACCCTCATTCTTGTCAATGAATTTTTACCAATATTTCATTTTTTAAATGTTTGAACCACAACTGCATCTTATTTGGCGCAGCATAGCCTCATCTTCCCCCATTAAGTATTACCATTGTATCGCACCCCATTGTTTTTTCTTATACATTGTGTCTTACATTTATAATTTCAGATGTAAGTTGTACAGTTATAAATTTATTGCAACTGATTACTGTAACAAATACTGCATATGACCATAAATGATTCATTCGTAATAGAAAAAAAAAACTTCATATAACTTATTTTTATGTAACTGGTGTACGAAAACAAATCGAGTAAAATTTTAATTAAATGAATCGATAATTAATCTGAGTAATATATTAATCAGAGTTGAACTTCACACTTTATGTTCGGAAACATTAGCTTTTTTTTATTATTGAAAATTAAAATCAGATTATTTTCAATTTCCTAACCAAATCCTCGAATAACTGTTTAACAAAATAAGCGCTATAGTTTGAGCGTAATACATTTTACACATATTAGCTCAGATTTATAATCAATTCAAAGAATATCTATTGAAGCTGAATTCAACAGAACAGCTATTTAACATACAACAGTATTAATATAGCAAAATTGAAATTTTTTGATTTATCGGTGGTTTACCTCCACCCTATTATAACTAAACATAAGTATTATTCATTTAAATTAGAAAATATAATTAACGAAAAGATTCTGATTCCTTTGGAGCATTTGAAAGATTGAAAATTAGTTTTCTAAAAATACAAATGATGTCCTAAATTAGAAAAAGCAAGAATACATAATTTTCAATTGTAGAAGCCTTTCACACAAATATCACGATTTGTCTGAAAAGCGACGGAGAAAATAAAACTGTTTTGATTCTTGCGCTTTTTCCCCCCTTCCGCTAACTTTTTGCGTTATATTTTGACGTTATTTGATACCTCGCCTTGTGTATAAACTGTGTCTTATGTAAACCAACATATTACTGGAAATCGAATGCTAGTAATATGATATTGGTGAAGGAAAGTTACATGATCATCGAAAAGCTGATCTTTTTCACAGATTCTGTTTATTAATATTAATCTCGACTCAGATCCAATTTTGTTTGTTATTGAGATAAAATGAAATTTCTGTTAAAATCTTGGGTTCCGGTCAAGGGAAAATAACTCATCGACATTCATAGTAATTGTTCTCATTCTATAATACGAAAGTAACTATTTTTATTTTTCTCAACTAACTCTTTCTTGGATGAGCATTCATTGAGTTCCGGTGACTTAAATCCTAAATAATGATGCAGAAAATGTTACAAATGCGTCCACCGTTACCCACTCTGGATTCGGACAGAAGTTGGAAAAACAATTCTACCGATTCAATTTTTCCGACAGTCTCAGCAAAAGTAACTAAGTAACATGAAGGAAGGCTTATGTAACTACAAAAAAATAAGTCTATTGGTAGTAAATTTTAAAGAAATGAAATATGTATTTTGTTGGAAATGTTTTCGATTATTCATTATATTCTCACTTCAGTACTAGTCGCTGTAGCCAAAAGGTAATGACAATTTTTTCATCGAGGCATGAGTTCGAGTCCTGATTCCGTCAAAAACTGCCATTTAGGGGAGTTGATGAACGTTACATCTGTAAAAGTTCCAAATCATCACTTTGGCGTGGTGCGGAGGCATGGATAGTAGAATTTCAGATCACTAGGGTGCTCATGGACACTTGACTGGGGTTCAAAATTTGTGGCTGCGGTAGCCTAGTGGTTGAGGCATCAGACTCAAGACCGGAAGTTTTCATTCAGTCGTGAGTTTGAGTCTTGGTGCCAATGAAGACCCGCCATGTTGACGGGCCTGATGCACGTTAAATCTGTCGGTGGCCGAAGTCCTCCCTTTGGCGTTGAGTGGAAGTTAGGAGATGGGTATGCTAGCTCAGATGATGTCCTCGTCACTTTACCGAAGTTCAAAATTCGAAATCCATCGTCAATAGCCCACGTGTTGCTTCTAGTGTGACGTTAATAAAATGAAACCAAAGCCAATATTCATCGTGTTGCTTTTAAGTGCGAAGTTAATAACGCAATATTTTATAACAGGGGGGCCAGTTGCATTATCTTCAGGAGCCACATTTTAAAGAGAAATATTTGAAAGAATCTTTTGTTCAATGTTGCCAAATGGATATTGTAAAATTTCCCTACATTACGCTACATTTTCCTCGAAAGCATACTATTTTGTGAATTTTTCCTCCAAGACAAGTAGAGGTTTATGGCACAAGAGCCATATAACACATTGATCAATAACTCCCGAGACTAACCCAGAGATGGCGCTCGTAGTAAACCAGTAACCAGATCTTTCTAGAGTACTAACATTTGCTTGAAACGTGTCAAAATTTTAAGTCGATCGGACCAGGAAAAAGGTTTTTTGAAGTGAAGTGAAAAAGGTTTTTTCCAAGTGGGTGCCGCGATTGCTTTCGATGGAACAAAAACAGCAACGAGTCGATGATTCAGAAAGCTGTTTATCGCTATTTACTCGCAACAAAAAATATTTCTTGCGAAAAAAAAAAGTAAAATTTTTTGGGAAAAACAAAACAAAAAAAAAAGATTTAAAAAGCGTTGAACGATTGTATTACCCTAAAAAGGTGATTAACAAAAGGTGTTATGTTGATGAATAAAAAAAAATTTTGCAAAAAAAACGTTGTTTTCAATTTTAGACTCGGGAGTTATTGATCGATGTGTTATGATTATGCTAAGCCAAACAATGTGTATTTGTGATCAAAGTATATATATATATATATATGCGTTTGGTATCAAAATAATTTCATTTATACATAATTATACATAATTCGTACAGTTCTTATGAAAAACACTTCGAGAATATGTAAACTTTATTGGAATATAATATCAGTCGCTCTTTACTTTTTGTTTCTATAATTGCTTCTTCTATTTCAGATAGCTCTCTCTAAGACATCTTTTGAAAAATTAGGGAAAAGAAAATTGGTTGACGAGAAAAAGAGTAGGAAATACAACCTAAAAAAAATCTTGATTTCTGTCCGTGATTTCATTATTCGTATGACATTGTATTTTACTCATATTATACTGATTTTTTTTTAACTTTTATATGCACTTACTAAGATAATAATTTTATTTTATGCTGTACTTCATATAATATAAATATAGTTATAACATAAGTAACATGTACAGTTCTTATGGAATCCTGTTTGAGAATATGTAAATTTTATCAGAAAATAATGTCAGTCTCGTTTTGTTTTTAATTGCTTCTTGTACTTCAGATGGCTCTCTCAAAGTCGCATTTTTTATGGCGCTCTTCCATCAAGAATTCCCAGGAAAATACATTTAAAATAAAATTTTGTTAGCTTTGGAATTAGGGCTTTTCAAAATTCTTCGTTTTGTTGTATACGCAATATTAAAGTGTCTTTTTTTACACTAAATATAAAGATTGTACACTTTATCCTGAGTAACGTATGCACAATGAATGGATCTATTCAACATTCAAAAAGAAAGATGAACATTATGCAACTGATTTGGTCTGAATCACTATGATTGCCATAAGGTATCCCATCGTAGGGGGTTGTCAGTAAAAAAATCTACGGGATTGAGGAAAATCGCTCCTTTTTTTTTTTTTTTTTTAATTGGATTCATAGCTTGAAAGACTGTCCTTTCCCCCCAAAGCTTCAAACCATTCATTGCCTTCTGTTCGATGACAGGAATGTCCAAGATACATTCACGCTAGGTCAATTCTAAATTTTCGCGGCGTTCTGCTTACACGATGTTTGAGGAAAAAACGATTTGTGTGTGCGAGATCCAATCATGGGTCTTGTGTTCAATCAACATTTGATTAAATATTGCTAAGAAGCTCTGAATAATAAAATAAGAATTTAAAAATATAATGAAAAATTTGCGCAAAATGATATTTATGAACTAATGATGGTATTTGAAGTTTTATCAAGTAATTAAAATAATAATTTGACGCAAAAAAGAATCGTAATTATAGAAAGCTCGATATTGGAGCTCTAAGGCTATTTTTCTGTTTTCCATTAGGGACTTTCAATTTCCCTTGGCATTCGAATTCTTTTCCTTTGTTGGTTTGGGGTAATCATTTCTAGGGGGTTTCTTTGTATTTCTTCTGCGCTCTAATCATCTGTTCTTGTGAATTAGAACCTTTCTTTTCATCTGATTTTGAGAAGTTAGAATCAACTCTTAGTTTCTCAAAAGTAAAGGACGAGTGAAGAGTTCTAGTAACCGATTATGGAAATAACGAATTTCTTGAAAACGTGTTTTTTTCATCTTTTGCATCTTGTTTCTTTCACTTCTTTTCCAGATTTTAGACTAATAGTTTTTTATTCTTTTAATTTATCTATTTTTTTTACTGGCTTTCTTTCTTCTTCACTGCTTCATTGTATATTTACATCGGATATGAAGAAATTTCTGGCATCGAAATCCACTGAGATCTTAGTCTCTCGCATTAAATCAACTCCCCCAAATATATTTCATGCCTTCTATTACTGCCATTCATATTTGAAATGATGTCTAATATCCAAGCAAAGTCAAGTGCTTGCGAATGGCGTTATTTGCGTCGAATCGCGGGTTCGAGTCCAGATACCACGAAAAAACCATAGTATAGTGGAGATGATGCGCAATTATTGTATTGAGGCTCCAGTTTCTTCCATTGGATTGGTGTAGAAGTTTGGGGAGTGGAAGGTGCCAGCTCTAGTATTATACTCGTCACTTGACCGAGGTTAATTGCGAGGTCATTCGTCAAAAGCCCTAATGTTACTTCTACATGCGGCGTTAATAAGCCTTCAATCAAATTATTTAATGGAGAAAAAAATATCAATTTTTTATTAACATCAATTATATTTGCTTATTCTTTCGAAGTAGGTAAAAATATAAAAAAAAAAATATCTATTTGAAATTCTAAATGAGCTTTCTGTGGGACTGGGGTTTCACTTAGAAAGTGTTGTTAGTATCATTTGAAAAAAAAAACATTTTTTCTATGTTTTAAAGTAGAAAGAAACCTGAAGATGATAAAGTCAAAGCAAGATAAAAGTTTTATACCTTTGAAAACGATAAGTGCCACAATACTACTGTTCTGAAACCGTTTTTTTTTCTAAATGCATTTAAACAATAATATATTTTCTAAAATTAACTACTAAGGCAATAAAACTAAAAGAAGCAAACTCCAATAATTTTTATTGAACCAATTTTTGTAGGTGGGAGGGGGGGGGGCGTTTTTTTTTTTAAATATAAATTTGAAAGAAAATGTTCCACAGTTATTTCTCAATTACTTTTACTTTATCCCTGCGTGAATTTTTGGAATAAAGAGGAGTTACTTATAAATTTTAACTAATTTTAATTTCAGGGAATGATTATTATTAATAGAATACATAGTTCTAGCGTAATATTTCCATTTAATAGAAATAAAATTTAAGCATATAATTAGTATAGTTTTAACATGATAAATAAACAAATTTTGTACTACAAAATTAATACTAATTAAGTATATTTATGTATACTGCTAATTAATCATTATTTTGATTGTTTCTATAATTTAAATTTGGATATCTTCGAAAATAATGTATAGCAACATTTATGTTGATAGATACTTAGCAACTTTCTTAATATTCCTTTTAATTTCATTTTTATTCAATATAACTTTTCCTTTTTTTAATTATTTATTTCTTCTTATTATTTTTACTACTATCAATATTTTCCTTATAAAAAAAGCAGAAAGAGAGGAAGGTTTGCATGTTTAATCTTTAACGCTTTTTCTAGTCCACTCTTCCTTTAAAATTTCTTTTTACTAAAAGAAAAGAAACATTTCTTTCCACTCCTCTCCTTCTCCCTCCCTCCCCCCACATATTATATATGTGTGTGTGTCTTTGTGTGAGTAATTAATCAACTTGAATTTGTAGTAATTTCATTAAAAAATAATTTATTTTATAAATGTTTCCCATTCTGTAACTCAAAAGTAAGGTATTCATTCCATTTTTTTGATTCCGATCCAAATGATCCTTTAATTCTAGCAATAACCTTTTTCATAAAATCTGTTGATGAAATATATACATACATACATACATATATACATACATATATCTATGTATATACATATATACATACATATATACATACATATATCTATGTATATACATATATACATACATATATCTATGTATATATATATACATACATATATCTATATATATATATACATATATCTATGTATATATATACACTGGTTATCATAAATTAAGGAAAATTCACAAAAATCGCGATAACTCAAGAAATTACACATGGAATTTTATGAAACTTACCCACAATATACAACACATAGTAAGGTATTAAACAACATAAAAAGAAATTATCAGACATTAATAGTAGTATAGAAATTAGCACATGTATAAAATAAACAAATTGGAAGTATCGGTTTGCAATAGAAAAAGTACCTTTAATATGGAATATGATTGCCTCTAGAAGCAATACAGCACAAACAGCGATGTGTGAGGCTTTCAATTATGCGGTCTATCAGTTCAATAGGAAGTGAGAGCCATTGCTCTTGTAAAGCAGATGCAAGCGCGGCAAGGGTCTGAGGGGGCGGATTGATGGCAGATACACGCCTCCCTAGAGCATCCCAAACGTGCTCGATAGGATTCCAGTCCGGGGATCGAGCTGGCCACTCCATGCGCGTAATTGTTTCCTGTTGAAGATAATCATCAACAATGCGAGCTCTGTGTGGTCTTGCATTATCGTCCTGTAACAGGAAGCAATCACCAATCGCCCCGGCATATGGGCGCACATAAGCATCAAGGATGTTGTCTCGATAAACCTGAGCATTCACGGTTCCCCTTGGAAAGACATGGAGGTCTGTGCGCCCTCCTAAGGATATGCCTCCCCAAACACAGACACTGCCTCTTCCGTATGCATCTCTTTCACGGATGTTTGATGGATGATAACGGGTCCCAGGTTCTCTCCATATCAAATAACGTCTACTGTCACTTTCTAGACTAAACCTGGACTCATCCGTAAAGAGAACAGGCCTCCATTGATCTGACGTCCAGTGGACATGTTGTCGGGCCCACTGCAAACGGTCTCTCCTATGGCGTGATGTGAGCGGCACGCAAATGGCTGGTCGTCTCGCATACAGACCACCTTCGTGGAGCCTTCTGCGCACAGTTGACGTTGACACCAACCTTCCGGTGGCTGCAGCAAGAGTGGATCTAAGATGTGTCGGAGTAGCGGTTCTATTCCTGCGTGCACTTAATGTCAAATATCGGTCATCGGCACTGGTCGTAACAGTTGGCCGTCCTTGACTGAACCTCCTAGATGCCGAATCTGTGGTTTGAAATTGCCTCCAAAGTCTATGAACCACAGATGGACTCACATTTAGCCATCTGGCCACTTCTGATTGACTCTGCCCTGCCTCTAGTCTCCCGATGGCTCTCCATCGTAGTTCTTCAGGCAAATGATGCCTAGAGGTCATTATTACGAATTGGCTATCTCAGATTTTCAATGTCGCAATCACAGTAAAATTTGTGTGCTTTCTCTCAAACTTGGACTTTTATGCTCCAGGCAGATGACGTAAGCCGAGTGCAGCGTCACTAATTTGCATATTGCAATTTTACTCAGCTACTCTTAGTGGACAACATATGCAAATTTTGCACGGTTTGGCTTACTTTTGAAAGAGTTATCGCTATTTTTGTGATTTTTCCTTAATTTATGATAACCAGTGTATATATACACATATCTATGTATATATATATATACATACATATATCTATGTATATATATGTATATATATATATATATATTTATATATATATATATATATATATATATATATATATATATATGTGTGTGTGTGTGTGTGTGTGTGTGTGTATCTCACAAAAGTCTTTTATTTAAATAGAGTGAATAAGGTTAATCAATTATATTTAAGTAAGCAAATATATAAATATATTATGCATTTAAATCGCATACCGTATATATATTAAATATTTTATACATCGTAGGAAGAAAAGATTTCAAAGAAATAATTGCCAATCAATAAAAAAGGGGAAATATCAAATTTCTTAAATTTTTTTTCTTAATTTACAATTATTATAGAAAAAATTTTGATACAACTGAGCCTCGAAAAAGAAATCTAAGTGATTTCTCGGAAGCATTTTTCATATTCATTTCTTTAATTACGGAAGAATATATTTTTTAAAAATTTCAAAACAGAATTTCATGCTTGTTAATTTAGAAGGATTTTAAGGGAGGAAAAAAGGAAAAACGTAGCACTAATTATTGTTTTAAAGATAAATATTTTGAAGCTTATCGAAAAATATTCTATGAATTTTTCCCCTCTTCATTTCAAGAATTTTAAATATAAATTTCTAATGAAACCATAAGGAGGAAGAAAAAAAAAATTCTTTTTTTTTTTTTTTTTTTTTTTTTTTTGTCTTTCTGTTTCATATTAATCAATAAAAGTGTTTAAAAATTAAGGCAGATAGTGACAAATAAGTTTCTCAAAATGATTTGAATAAAATTTGATTATCTTAAATGTTAGCATGAAAAAGTGGATTTGAATAAAAAAGTTAAAATATTAATCATGTTTTGACACTCTGCCATTTTTTTTGTTTTTTCAATGTTCCTTGTAAAGGAAAAAAATGAATATTGTATAGAAAAAAAACTGTATATAGTCATGTATTATTGTCAAATGTATAAAAATAATATATATATATATATATATATATATATATAAATAATTAATAATCATAAAATAAGTAAAATATTTTGATTTTTTATTAAATTAAATCATCGCATTATATATCATAAGATATTGAAGTCCAATACATTACACTTTATAGGTATTTGAAATTTAAGAAATCCTACGAACACACGTTTAACCCAATTGACGATATTTAGTACAATATTTATATAATAATCTTGTATTAACAATTTTAATTTAATTAATATTGTTAATACAAGATTATTACATTTAAGATTATTACAGACAAGACATTTAGTAATATTAATAATTTTGTGAAAACAATATAATATTACTAAATATCTTGTCGTATACATGCAATGGCAGGGTAAAACGTGTGTTTAAAATCTGTTGCAGATACAGAGCACGATTATTAATTCACAATATTAATAGAATTACTTTATTTTAACTTTAATATTATACTAAATGTGGGAGCTCGGTGTTTGTACTTTCTTGGGACTAAACGTGTACGTAAATCCCATTGTATATATACATATTAACCTTATTTGTATACATACACATATATACATACATATATACATACGTAAGTGTGTGCGCATATACATATATATATATATATATATATATATATGTGTATATATATATATATGTGTATATATATATGTGTATATATATGTGTATATATATATGTGTATATATATATATATATATATACACACAAGACGGCATTTAATAGAATATTAATACGATAAAATATTATATTAAATGCTAGAGCTCTGTTGTAGAATATTGAGACTTAACGCGTGTGTAAATCCCGTAGTATATATAGAGCACAACATTTAATACAATATTAATACAATACTATTTTATCAATAATTTTATAATAGCCATAATATTGCATTAAAAATCGCGTTGTAAAAGTACAACGACGGAACTAAAAGGTGTATGTAAAACTAAAGGAAATGAACTTCCTGGAAAAGAAAATATCACTCGTACATTCCTGAGAAAAGTAAGCCCCTGAGGGGCAAACTTTAGAGAAATATGAGCCTCTGAGAAATGATGATCGGATATCCCGCAGTCAACGTAGCGGCTCCCGATCAGCCTCCACATTGACTGCAAGACAATAAGGGTAAGAAATGTTTCTAATAGAATTGTTTCAGCCACGCAGTGATATTTTGTCAATAATGAAATATTTGTATTCGGGTATAATAGCCCTTGTTGACCTATATCCTATAAAACCAACCATTATATCCATTCATTAGTTTTAGATACTTTTCATTCAAAATAATTCTTTCGAGTACATGTGATTTATATTGAACTCGATATTTTTAATGATATATTTTACAATGTCTTTCAATTACAAAATAATAAATATAATTATGTAATTAAAGAAATCCTTCGATTTTCTTAATCAGCTAACAGTTCAATTTGAGCAACGCTCCAAGTGACGCCGGGATTTTTCACTTTTCCACTACAGGTTAATAAGTTTTAAGTGGTCTTCCTTTTTTAAGTGGCCGTGGTAGCCTAGTGGTCATGGTTACGAGTTAGCAACTGGCGTTGCTTACGTCGAGTTGTAACTTCAAGTCATGACGCCATTTAAGGACCGCCGTGTATAAGGGGCGGATGCGCGTTAAATCTGTCTAGTGTCCAAGTCCTCCCGTTTGAAGTATGGAATTTTGGAGAGGTAGTTGCTAGCGCAAGTGTTGTCCTCGCCACTTGACAGAAGTCTAAAATTACGAGTTGCATTGTCAATTGACATCATGTTCTTCGAAAAAGTGACGTTATCAATCATAGAATAAAGCAATTCCGAAAAATGAAATTCGAAAATTTTTTAAATTTTAAGCCTCACACAGTGGAAAACACTTGATTGTAAATATAATAAATTGTAATCAGAAATAACAAGTAAGGATCACTCGTGTACGAATACCTTTTTCTGCATCCAATGGAGCACGTTGATCCATGGCGAACAACTTCAATGTGATTCAAGTAAGTTTAGGTAGGGAATGAATATATCATAATTTTTTCTGTATTCTGTTTAGTACGATGGTTCATAAGAGGTGCCTTTTGGATCCCATCTCATCTCCTTAAATTTTAATATTTTTATACGAATTGCAGGGAGACTTTGCGTCAGTGACAAAAAGTAGTTGATACGAAATGCTCGAAAATAAATAATCGTAGATGACAAGAATTTACTCGAGTTCGAAAATAAGAACCAGTATTGCTATCACACTTGAATTAATCTACAGTTCTCAAACATTTAAGTAGTATTTGCTGTACGTACAAACCAAAGACGCCAATCAGGAAACCAAGCTTTGCTAATACCGTTCGAATACGTTAGCATGAGTTCGGTGAAAATACAGTCATTTGACACATGAAAGAATCTTTTCATTAATGTTAGGAAAATTTATTGATACGTCAAATGATTAAAATTAAAAATATTTTTCTGATATTTTCCTTCTGTTTTCAATTAAATGAAAACAAATGAATTCCCTCTGCATCTTTCGAGGGAAGTGGTAGCCGGTTAGTAATCTTGCTGTCGACGTTCTTTCCATCCAGTCATGGGTTCGAGTCCTGTTTCCCCTGAAGGTCTCTCGTGTAGTGAGTCTGATGTGCGTTAACTCTATCCAAGCTCAAATTGGCTTGGAGATTGAAGTACTACCTCAGGTGCCATCCCTGTCAAATGACGAAAGCTCAAAATTACGAAGTCCGTCACCAAAAGCATTCGTATTGCTTTTAAAATTGATGCTATTAACTGATTAATCAATCAAACCAATTTATATCGTGTTGGTCTATGTGCAATGTGAATAAGCAATCAATCTGCCATTTTGGAATTATTTGATATCTTTTACCGAAATTTGTTTTCATCCAAATTAATTCCATTCTAATTTTTATTACATTCATTACGACATTTTCATACCAGAAAGGTCGTCGACACTTAGTGGCAACGATCACGAACTCGCGGCCGGCAGAGCTTCCGATAAGTCACGGATTCGAACCCAGATGTCATTGAAGATCGGCCGAGTAGAAAAGCTAATGCACATTAAATTTGTCGCAGTCTCAAGTCCTCCCAATGGTGTGGAAGTTTAGAGAGAGAAGTGCTAAGGTGTCGTCCTCGTCACATGATCGAGGCTTAAAATGACGAGTTTCATCAGGAATATCCCTCGTGTTGCCTCTAAGTTCAACTTTAATAACTAATCCAAGTCAGGGACAAAAAATATTTTTAACGAATTTATCACTCATATTCAGTATTTGAGAATAATGAATGAATGATCATTTTTAATACATCTTGGTCTTGTGTTGAATTACTTTCTCATGAATTTACTGAAATTTAATTTGTTTGCATGGAAATGCATTTAATCAGGAACTGATTTTCGAAACTGAGTATTTGAAGTGTTAACTAGCTCTAATATTAATATAGTTCTGAAATGAATAAATATGTTTCTCTCTTTCATTTTGCTATTCTTATACAGCTATTTTACACTAATTGCAATTGCTCAGTAAGATAAGAATCGATTGCGGCTTGATTTCGCATACTCGCAATAATTCCAGTAAATAATGCATCAAATGTTGTGCATTCGAATTGATTGGGAAACCGGGTTTTCAAAGCAATGTTTCAAGGCTCTGTAACGCTTTATTAACGACTCCATGAAAGATTTTGATGTCCCTTGTGGTTGAAAATATTTTTCCGAATTCCACTGCGTCACAATAATTGGCATTGCTCTCTCTTCAGAAATCATAGTTTTCCGTTGAATACCTAACACAGTTTTAATGAGCTACTAAAATAAACGGAGGATACAGTATTAAACTAGTCGTGATATCTTAATCCATGTCCTTCGGACATAACCTTTTAACACAAGATTATAACGAATGCTGTTGAATCCACGCGTTCCGTGTATTTTTAATTTACGTAGTGTCAACCAGCTGGCGTTAATTCTTGGACACACACATAAAGAGGGAAAGAGAGAAACGAAAGGGAAGCACTCAATGGTCAAAAATATTTAAGTGCCAAAAAAGAACGCTGTATAAAGTTTTAGAAAGCAGTAAATTCGGCTTATAAATGTGATTGTCATATCATTCATTTTGAGTCACAAATAAAATGAATGCTATATCATAAATGCCTGTGCGCGCTCGAGCCTGTTAATGACATAATATAAATCTAAATAAAGTAGATTTATCGGCATGTTAAATAAAAACAATTTATGTTGTTTAAAGTAACAAATTTTGGATTTTTTTTTCAATTTGAAGAAAACTGGCTAAAGGTATTTTTAGTGCGGCTAGTAATGGTTGATTCCTTAGTGAAGTGAAAAATTTTTCCGAACTCTGCAGTCACTAATTTCTTATTGTGATTGTAATTGTTTTATTAACGTCGCACTTACAAACCCCATGAGGGCTATTGGCAGAATGCCCAAGTGGACCGAACTCATACAAGTGTTTTAGAGGTTCAAACTCTTCCCAGGGGAAAAAATCACCCCCGTAATCAATATTTATAGATAATTTTTTTTCTTCTCCATCAATTAATAGTAAGATAAAACAGTACATGTTATATTGATCGATTGGTTTTATTAACGTCGTAATAGAAACAACATAAGGGATATTGGCAAAGGACCTCGTAATTTTGAACATCGGTCAAGTGACGAGAATGACATCGGAGCTAACACATCCTTCTCCTAACTTCCACACCACACAAACGAAGAAACTTTGAGCCTCGATAGATTTGACGTGCATCAGCCCCTAATACTTTTTTTTTTAGTTAAGTTGTGATTGCCGTCGCAATAGAAGCAACACGAGGGCTATTGGCAACGGACCTCGCAATTTTGAACCTCGGTCAAGTGACGAGGACGACACCTGAGCTAGCACCTCTCTCCTAACTTCCACACCACGCCAACGGGATCAGTACCGACTACACAGTGGGTCTATTGTGCATCAAAGCTCAATACCACGACTCGACGAAAACCGCTGACGACTATTCCACGACTATAACCCCGAAGCTACCACAGCAATAAATACATGTTGGTACAGCGAACATAACATATTACATAATTTCGAAATTTGAATGAAAATAAAAGCTTACAATGAGTATATTGTGCAGAAAATGTATGTGACAGGAATAAATAATTAACAGTAGCATTTTATCATGCAGGAATAAGGCGTATAACAGCGCAACGACATACATTTGGTTAAATGGCAAAATATACAAGCCTTCCATAAACTCGCGAACTAAAAGTGGAGTATTAAGCAAAAATTTATACATATATACAAGGCATACAATTATAAGCATACAATAAGGAAAATTAAAACACGAGGTGTCACTATTAAATAAACTGATGTTGTAAAACATTGTATCTTGATTTCATACATATTTCCTTTTTATCACCTTCAAAATACATCACTCCTCTATCCCTAGGTCATGGCTTCGGACTCGTGGCCGGTGGCTTCTTTTCAGTCGCGGGTTCGGTCCTTGGTCGCTAAAGTGTTGCCTTGATCTGCCGTGTAGCCGGGGCTGATACACGTTAAATCTGTCGGGGCCCAAAGTCCTCCCGTTGATGTGGTGTGGATGTCAGGAGAGGACGGTGCCAGCTCAGGTGTCGTAATCGTCACTTGACCGTGGTTCAAAATTACGAGGTCCGTCGCCAATAGCCCTCGTTTTGCTTCTAGTGCATTGTTAATTTAAACTAAACTAAAACTAAACCTCTATCCCTAGAACGCTCCACGCGAATCTTCCATTGTTCCAAACAGTGCTGGAAGTCTTCTTTTGTCAGTTCCTTCAAGATCCGTGAGCTTTATCTTGTACAATTACAACAGACTCAAATCTTTTTCCTTTTAATGTAGATTTCACTTTAAGAAACAGATGGAAGTCACATGACACAAGATCCACCTATAATGAGGTGGATGCTCTAAATTGAGATGTAGAAACCTAGAGAAAGACAATTTGGAAAACGCCTGCACCTTGTCTTGGTAGAAAAATTGCCAAACGGATTCTTTGTTGATTCCCACAGTATCAGCAATCACATGAATAATTAACTGATGGTCAGGTCGAACCAGATTACCCATTTTTCGATATTATCAACCGTTTATGACGGGAAAGCAAAAACCGGTTGCGAATCCTCTTTAACGTCTTCTCGGCCATTTTGAAAACGCTTTAACCATTCAAAAACATGCACAAGCGATAAATCTTCATCGCCATACACTTCTTTCAATAAATCATCAATTTCAGCAGTCCATGTTTTTTTTTGAAATTTCACAACAATTCATTGCTTACTTGTCATTTTTCTGGCGAAATTAAGAAATAACGAACAAAGACAGCGGGTATACGGATTTGTTCACAGAAACGAGAGGCACTGCATTCGAAAGAGAATTCACGCTAAATAGCTGTCAGTTGCAGGCGTTTGGCGCATGCGTATTTCTTCTACAGCAGCGTCAATCTCGTTATTTAATAGCCACATCAAATATTTAAAATGTCATCAAATATTGAAACAATTAGGGAATTTTATCGAGGGGGGGTACGAGAAATAAGATTACAGAATTTTAGCTCGAAATACAAATTAGGATTTGCGCTCACAGAATTCAGCTAAATAGGTTTTGCTTCAGCCATAGAACAATTTAAACAAAATGTTTGTGGCCACGGTATGATAATAGTTATGGTAGCAAAGAAGTAAAGAAGATTATTATCCCGGAGGACAGAGAGCAGAAGAGCTTGACTGGTTTTTACTGATTTAATTATACTGGTCTAATTCTATTCAACAGAAGCATCATTCAAAAGAAATCAAAGCTCTGAAGATCTACTGGCCATGGTCGCAGACACGTGACATGCGTTTTTCGTCGAGTCATGGGTTCGAGCCTTGATGCCACAAAAGACTCGTTGTATAGTCGGTATTGATGCGCGTTAAATCTGTCGTGGTTCAGTATCCACTCATGGTGTGATGTGGAAGTTAGGACAAGGGTTGCCAATTCAGGTATCTTCCTCGTCACTTGACCAAGGCTCAAAATTGTGAGGTCCGTCGCCCATAGCCCTCGTGTTGCTCCTAGTGCGATGTCAATAAAAACCAATCAATCAATATGATGTAAGTTTAGTTTTTATTAACGTCGCACTAGAAGCAACACGAGGACTATTGGCGACGGACCTCGTAATTTTGAACCACGGTCAAGTGACGAGGACGACACCTAAGCTGGCACCCCCCTCTCCTAACATCCACACCACGCCAACGGGAGGACTTTGGGCCCCGAAAAATTTAACGTGCATCAGCCCCGACTACACGGCGGGTCTTTGGCCCCCCAATATGATGATAGATAAACTCGTATAATAATTCTATGATATCCAAACTAGGTTCTCTTCTTTCAGAAAACGGACTACTCAAAGAAAGATTGCAAAATGAGAATATAATACCATCAAATCATCTCCTCGTAACAATGATCATTTACGGTGCTGATGAAAAGGTGTCCAATTCTGGAGAGTCGGCAACTCTTGACAAAAATAGGAAAAATATATTGCATCATTAAAGATAGTCAGTCTATAAAACCCTCACAGATCAGGTGGATTATGTGTATCAAATTTAATACCATACCAGGAAAACAGTCGATTATTCCTCTTCTAGCCACGAGGGTTGAAGAGTCATCATTCTTCCACATTATCGGTATTGATTTGCAAGCAAACTTCATGTAAAGAACAAGAATGATAACCATTTACCTCTGGTATTACACGTGCCTTTAATTTGCAAATAGTAAAGGATTGACTGCTGAGACCTATTTGCTAATAATCAGAAAATTTGTATCATACAGTAACACCAGCTATAATTTACTCGGATAATGTCAAAACTTTTAAGAATTATAATTCGGTCTTTTATGAAAAACTCGGCCACTATTTTGCCTCCTAAAATGCCAATATAATGTAGAAAAAGCCTCGTGGTGGGAAGGAGTTTACGAGAAATTTGTGAGGAATCTGAACATTGCTTTGTGCAAATTCTCTTCCACCAGGAAAGTTTTGTGCAAATTCTCTCCCACCAGAGTCCAGCTGGAAGGAACTATTATCAAAATCGAAGGTGGGATTAATCCAAGACACTTAACTTATATAATAATGAACTAAGCGAACCTTTATAATTTCAAATCGGTTCACTTGTTATTTCGAAAAATAGTTCTCAGCATTTCGTAAGTACAACTGCTTTGTGATATCCACTTCTATACAAGGGGGATGCTAATAAAAAATTTATTTAATGCGAGAAATTAATACAAACATGTTGGAAAAGATAGCTGAAGGAATATTTGTTGAGTTGAATTCTGTTTATTCTGCTAGAAGTAAGTGGAAGATTTTTAAGTATATGACAAAGTTTTAATTAACGATGAGTCTTTTTTCAAGAAAGTTTTGGAAATTAGGGAAAATTATTGCAATTTTTCCTGACAGAGATAAGAAAAAAAAAGGGTAGATTATGTGAAGTAAAATCAGGTACTATACAATAATAAAAAATCAGTATAATTATTATACAACTTGGAACTGAAAAGTGAACGATTTTAAGTACTGATAATTACTTTATTTTTCTTTCAGTGGCTATATTTCATATAAGATTTTCATTTATATATATATGCACTATTTTATATTTGTAAAGCCTACATTTTGTATTTAAAAATATTGATTTATGTACTAAATTGTTTTTTGAAGAGCACTTAATGCAATGTTTGAAATTTATGTGTAATTTTTTTTTTTATAAAAAAGAAAACATATTGAATTTTTTTTCTATTTTGTTTTGATAAGTTTGATTTCTCTTTGTGATTTTCTAGTTTAATTTTTTTTCAATGTTTCATTTCGACGTTACTTGTTTTTTGTATAGTTCGCGAATTTGTATGATTACTTAACAGTTTGGTTAATATAGTACTCTGGTTGAATTACACTCAGAAACAATGAACAATCAAGAAATTATTAAATTACTTGAGCCACAGCTGATAAATCTTTATTCGAGGTGATTTATATCTTATGAATATTAAATATATTTGAGCTTTCGAATATTAATTCTAGCAAGATAAAGTGTTCACTCATTAATTGACATATAATTTTTGTTTGAATATGTGAGTAGAGTTTAATTTTGAGTATTTTGACTTGAATTTTTTAGAGTGTGATAAAATTTGATTATTTTTTCGAATTGTGATTATGATATCATTACTATGAATTTTGAATTTTTGAAATATTATTTACATAAATTCTCTTGATATCTGCCCTTAAGATGACGAACAAAAATGAATCAAACGGAATATGTCGTCAACAGTTTGAGACTGCATTGGTTTTAGTTATAGTTAAGTTTCAATTAACGTGGCACTAGAAGCAACACGAGGGTTATTGACGACGGACCTCGTAATTTTGAACCACGGTCAAGTGACGAGAACGACACCTGAGCTAGCTCCCCCCCTCTCCTAACATCCACACCACGCCACGGGAGGACTTTGGGCTCCGAACAGATTTAAAGTGCATCAGCCCCGGCGACACGGCGGGTCTTTGGCGGCCAAGGATCGAACCCGCGACAGAACAAAACCCGCCGGCCGCTAGTCCACGACCTTGACCACTAGGCCACCGCGGCCCTGAGACTGCATTGAATCACGGGAAATATATTCAGATCCCAATATAGTTCAGACCACGAAACCCTTTCTTTTGTAAAATCTAATAGTTTGTTTTCTTGATCCCTAAAGCTAATACGAATGTATGGCCGCGGTAGCCTAGTGGTCATGGTTTCGGATTCGCGGCCAGCGGTTTTCGTTCAGTCGCAGATTCGATACTTGGTCGTTAAAGACCCACCGTGCAGCCAGGGCTGATGAATGTTAAATCTGTCGGTGCCCAAAGTCCTCGCATTGGCGTGGTGTGGAGGTCAGTAGGGGGAGGTGGGGCCAGCTCAGGTGTCGTCCTCGTCACTTGACCGAGGTTGAAAATTAGGAGGTCCGTCACCAATAGCCTCCGTGATTCTTCTCCGTGATGTTAATAAAAACTAAACTAAAAGTAATACTGTTTAGATGCCTGTTATAGATGTAAATATAATTTACCAACAGCTCTATTTGCATGATACTCCGACTTAATAAACAGATTTTAAGAAAAAGTAAACCACTGATTTAAACTTCATTTCACCATTATGTTTTCAACACGGGTTACTTAATTACAAGTTTTCTAACGTGAGGTACTGATTAAATTTTATTGGTCAAAATAGGCGCCGTGACGTTGAATGATTTGTTTATATGCTAGCTATATTCATCTTGTACATGAACTGCATTTCGATTAAATATTCATTTTTTCATATATCACACATTATTAAATTATATATAATTGACAGAAGAAATAATTCTGCTATATTTTTATGTATCATTTTTTCTTATTTTCGTTTAATTGTGTTGTTAAAATGTACTTCATTAAGCTAAGACCTTCTATACTTCAAGTGTTTGTTTGTATACTTGTCTTGTAAGCTGAAAATTATTTTTTGATCCAAAAAGATATATTTTCAATGATTATTGAATTGTTTTCACCTTGATATTTTGATTAAATTTATTTTGCATTTCAAAATCGAAAATTTTTGTGATATAAGATCATTAGATCATCGGTCGATTTTAGCATGTAAAAATAAACGCCTCAATAAATATTATAGAACTACAATTATTCTATGCGATCTGAAAAAAATGCGAATAGTTAGACAGGGGCTAAGCGTTTCTGATTTATAGTTTCTTTCGTGCATAAACGCATATTTTTAATCTTATACATTTATAACATACATAATTATTCTGTAACATTTATGCACTGACGCATGGTTTAAACAGTGGAAATGTATTACGATTACAACTTTTTTTTACTTGTTTTACAAATGAAATCAATTTAATCACAAGTTGTTTATAACGCTTTGAAAATGAATCAACATTTAATTAAAAGGATTAAGCATTCTAGGCTACCTAAAAAGGTTAGGTGAATATGTATATTCCGTATACTATTTCAAATTTAATTTTATTGCATTAAGATTATCTCTCTAGTTTTCCTTTTTCTTGCATAGAGTAATATTTTTTTTTACTTAAATTCAACTTTTATTTATATGATTTAGTACAAAATGAAATGCAGAAATGGAAATTCTGACTATGTGAGTAAAAGGCACATACCAAATTTAAGTTATTAGAAATATATATATAAAATTTTAGTTTTTAAAATTGTACCCTCTCAATAGAAATGTGTGATATCTTATGGAAGGGCCACGGTAGCCTAGTGGTCAAGGTCGTGGACTAGCGGCCAACGGTTTTCGTTAAGTCGCGTGTTGGATTCTTGGTCGCCAAAGACCCGCCATGTAGCCGGGGCTGATGCATGTTGAATCTGTTCGGGGCCCAAAGTCCTCCCGTTGGCGTGGGGTTGATGTTAGGAAAGGGAGTGCCAGCTCAGGTGTCGTCCTCGTCACCTGACCGTGGTTCAAAATTACGAGGTCCGTTGCCAATAGCCCTCGTGTTGCTTCTAGTGAGACGTTATTAAAAACTAAACTAAACTAAGATATCATAGGGAAACAAACAAAGCATAATTTTGAGGAATAGAAAAACGTACATTCTGAGTACACCTTAACAATCTGTTATTGACAGGGAAGGAGAGCCTTTCCTCAGGACGCCATTCTTACTCTTACAGACTCAGTACTTAGACGGTGTTGCTTCGTATATCGCCATCCGAGTTGGTCCTACAACCTACTTAGCCGACGCTGGTCCCGCATTGTATTATGCAGATCATTTCGGGGGGGAGGGGGAAAAAAGATGACTTACTATTCGTTGCCTTCTTTCTGCTTAGTTTCATAATTTTCTGGACCGGGAATGACAGAATAGTACCACTGTAGCTCCTGCATATCGTAAGAGGCGACTAAAATGGGTACCCAGCGTCTGGGGGTGTAGCCGGGAACCCTGCTCCTGGAGATTATATCAGGGGACCTCAGGGACTTGCCTACTTTAGGTAAGTACAGGTATCATGACCCCGAGGCACCCAAATGATCTTTTTCTTTCCCATGGGGTTTACCGTCTTTGGTAAACACGGGTACATTCAGTCGCGGGTTCGTTTCTTGGCCGCTAAAGACCCGCCGTGTAGCCAAGGCTGATGCTCGTTAAATATGCCGGTGCCTAAAGTCCTCTCGATAGAATGGTGTGGAAGTTAGGAGAGGGGGTGTCAGCTCAGGTATCGTCCTCGTCACTTTACCGTGGTTCAAAATTATGAGGTCCGTCCCAACAGCTATCGTGTTGCTTCTAATGCGACGTTAATGAAAACTAAACAAAATTTCAAAATTATGTAAAATCTTCTGTTATTCTCTCAATAAATGCTGAAGGTGATTGTCTCCCGGTGGCCGGTTTGCAGGTCTCAGCCCTTTTGGGTAAGCTTGGAACCCTTGGGTATTCTGCCAATAGCCCCCGTGTTGCTTCTAGTACTGAGTAACGAAACACGAAAAAAACCAAACGAAACTAAAATTTGGAGAGCTTGTGGAGGCTTGAACTTGAACCGAAGCGAAGTGCATCCTCTTTTTCGTATATATATACACATCTTGCAAATGTGTAAATTAGAGATATGTTTTCATATTCCTGTTGTCCTCTTTTGCATCCTATTATCTTGAATTACAGTTAATATATATTTTTTTATCTTTAATTCTAATCTTGTTAAAGTTCTTAATACTGATTTCCGTTTTTGGATATCCACGTTCTTTCTCGAGTTGAGGCTTAATTCCGTAGTCTTTACTTGGCTTTCATTCTACGCGATAATATATTAAATACAAACAAATATCTAAAAACAAAAATATATAAAAATGAGTAAAAATTTCTCCCTCAATTAAAAGACACTTTACGTTGTATTAATTTGCTCTTAAGACTACAAAAAGAAAGAATTCTTCACGAGCATCATGCCCCTTGTGGTAACCAGGTATGACAGAATAGTCCCACTGTTGTTCATGCATGTAGTAAGAGGCGACTAAAATGGGTACCCAGCGTCTGGGGGTATAGCCGGGAACCCTGCCCCTGGGGATTATATCAGGGGACATCAGGGACTTACCTTCTTCAGGTAAGTACAGGCATCATGACCCCGAGGCACCTTATTGACCTTTTTCCTTTCCTATGGGGTTTACTGCCTTTGATAAAGACGGGGGAAGCGCCCGATGGGGGAGGGGTTACCCTAGCGATCCTTCTCTATTTTCGACCCTTCTTCTTGTCAATCAATTTTTGTGTATTCTTCAATTTCTTCGTCTAGACCACAGTTAAATATTGTTTGGCGCAGCATAGCCATATTTGGCTCTTGCGCCAATAAGCTTTACGTTCACTCACATTCTCGAGCATCATTCTGTGTAATCATCTACGAAATGTGTAGCAAAGTGGCCCAAAAATCATAGAATTCCACAACACTGTTTCTTAAATACTATGGTTTTATTCTATAAATATGTTTAATATAAGCATTTGTCTTTATTCAAATTTTAGATCAAACAAAAAATAATCCTTATAATAATTTTGTTGCATTCTGTAAAAAATAGAAGGTGCAACACTCAATGGTACACAAATATCGTCAGCATCATATACAAATATTTACATGTATGAAAACCATTTTTAACACGGAACAACAATAATACGTAAAATTTATTGGGTAGTTTTATTTTGAAGATTTCAAGTCGCGAAATATAAGCCACTAAATATGATTGCAATGTGCAACATTACAAATATAGACAATACACAAATAATTATTCATTTCAAAATAATTTTCAAAATTGACCAATAATAATTCTTAAGATATAATAGGATATTTCTGAAAATATTAAAATATAATATTTCAAATATACAATGTTTTAAAATTACATAAATATTTTTGCATTCCTTATTCTTCAAAATTTGAAAATTCTCTATTTATATAGCGACAAATGTTTAAAATAAGTATTAACATTAAAAATAAAAACATTCCTCAAACAATCTTATCGAACTAAATATTAAATAATAACAGTAAAGAAGCATTTTTCAAATACTATAAAATAACAGTTCAGTTAGGATGTTTTCGTAACTATAAAAAATATCCTGGTGTAAACCAAAAATAATTCAATTTGTTATTTCAATTCTTATGTAGAAAAATGGTTCAGTACCGTTATGCTTCAGTGATCCAAAATTAAGATGTAAACAATTATTTTGAAACGGTAGGGCAGCGGTAACCTAGTGGTCTAGGTTGTGGACTAGCGGCCAACGATTTTCGTTAAGTCGCGGGTTCGATCTTTGGCCGCCAAAGACCCGCCGTGTCGCCGGTTCTGATGCACGTTAAATCTGTTCGGGGCCCAAAGTCCTCCCGTGGGCGTGGTGTTGATGTTAGGAAAGGGGGTGCCAGCTCAGGTGTCGTCCTCGTCACTTGACCGTGGTTCAAAATTACGAGGTCCGTCGCCAATAGCCCTCGTGTTACTTCTAGTGCGACGTTAATAAAAACTGAACTAAACTAAATTTTGAAACGGTAAAACATAAAAAAAAAATATTTTGTGATAATTTTTCAATCAATTAAAAAGTAGTATATATTATAAAATGTAAATTACATTAGCTTATGTAGCATTACCCATTTCACAAACGTGCTGAGTGCTGAGCAACGAATACAAGACTTCTTACATCGGTGGGCAGCACTTAGAAATGAAGAGATCTTAACGGCTCATGAGTTATTGAGCAATTGATGAAATTTCTTAATTTTATCCATCATTTATAAGAGATGAAATATACCCAAACCCAAAACTATCCACAAGCACACACAAAACTGTAAACACGAAAAATCACTTACTACGTAAGAACTTTTAAAACTAACTTAGCTTTTAGTCCGGTCAAAATTTCCTTGGAACTTGGGTTAGAGAATAAACCTACGATGGTGAAATGAACTTTTGGTAAAACCCTAGTTTTCTTCTTTTGCCTGCGGTCCAGTTGTGGCGGCTTCCTTCGTCATTTTGACTGCGGAGCGGTAAGGAGATTTGAAGAAAAGGAGCAAACGATCTTTTCTCCACTCACTTAACATTTACAAATTTAAAACCTAAGTGAGTGGAGAAAAGATCGTTTGCTCCTTTTCTTCAAAACTCCTTACCGCTCCGCAGTCAAAATGACGTAGGTAGTCGCCACAGAGTTAACGGTGAATACAGTGGTAAGATAAAATTTCATTTGGACGTCAGAAGGATGTAGCAAATGAAGCAGCGAAATTAAAGAAAATTTAGAAAATTGTGAAATATGCTCCTAAGTTAAAGAGGTAGAAGAAGTTAAGAAGTTTATTTATTCTAATAATGAATTATTCATTGTGACTGCGAAGTGAAAATATAAATATAAAAAAAAAATGGAGCGTCTTTTATTCCAACAAAAATTCCTTTCAAACGGAACTTCATTTTTCCAACAAAAATGCCACCTATAATAATGATCACGTTTTGGGGAAAATATAAACATTTTTGTAACTTAAAATCTCTATTTGATGATTTAATTATGTCGGCGGATCAACTGACTCGGTCACAGAAATTATGTTATTTGATTTCATATCTTTCAAATGAAGTTAAAAGTTCACCTCCACATTTGAACCTATGAAATACTTGTATCTCGATCTGACAATAAATGATTACTTGTTGATATTCATGTACAATCAATTTTGAATACTGAGAAAATAGAACGCAGAAAATCGAAAAGAAATTCATAAAATGTTTAATTGTATTAAGAAAAACATACAGATATTGAAAATACTACAGTATGAACAAATTGATTTATTTGACTGTTTTTATTAAATATCAGGCAAAGGAAATTAGGTAAAAAAATCCTGAAAGTATTTTGATTTGAGTCTAAAGCAAAAGGTGTTTCCACATTTAACGAACTTATAACACGGAGTAATTATTTTATCTGTAGATAGAAATCGTGTAATTGAAAAAAACAACAACCAATATTGAAAAAAATATATAGTTTCTCCTTCAAAGTCAAAACTTTTCTCACATATTGAATGAAACTGTTGAAAACAAGACTTCAGGGTTTCAATGAAAAATTCCCCACCAAATATTTCGATATAAAAAAAACTCTTAAAATTAACCCCCAATAAAAGACTAAATCTTGCCGTTTTGAAATCACTAACTGTATTATGTTTAAAGGAAAACCATACAAAATCGCTATATTCTTCAACTTACAACTACATGTGTGGTTTAAAACATCCAAAAACTGCTTTTCAAAGACATATTGAAGAGAAATATAAGGTGCCTACCCTAGTAAATCAAAAGTATCACTTCCTTCTTATAAGAATTCCGAGACAATAAAGTAAAATGAATATGCATCTGAGGTAATGAGTTCTTCCACTTTCATTGGGTGTAACGTAAATATACTATTCAAAAAGAGTTGTAATATCAACGGGAAATAGGGGCCGCGGTAGCCTAGTGGTCAAGGTCGTGGATAGCGGCTGGCGGTTTTCGTTCAGTCGCGGGTTCGATCCTTGGCTACCAAAGACCCGCCGTGTAGCCGGGGCTGATGCACGTTAAATCGGTTCGGGGCCCAAAGTCCTCCCGTTGACGTGGTGTGGATGTTAGGAGAGGGGGGTGCCAGCTCAGGTGTCGTCCTCGTCACTTGACCGTGGTTCAAAATTACGAGGTCCGTCGCCAATAGCCCTCGTGTTGCTTCTAGTGCGACGTTAATAAAAACTAAACTAAACTATCAACGGGAAATACTCTTTTGCAAAACAGAGATTGAAGGTAAACAACTATTTGCTCAGTGTTTTTTGATTCTGCTTCAAATATAAACATTTTATCAAGAAAGACGAGTGATTTCTTTTTATTGAATTAGAATGAATACAGACAAACATTTATTGACTCAATTGAATGTAACAAAACTTAAAGCGAAAATGAATACGTTCGTTTCCAATAAAACTGATACTTTTAGGGAATTTTTTTGCGAACTGAAAAAATTTACCGTACTGACAACCAATGTTACTTAAAATGTTTCGGTTAGATTTATTAGATTCCTATTTTTGGAAACTAAAGAGATTCATGCATTATTAAAGGCGTATAATTTTTACAGCAATGAGAAATAACGTCTACAAAGTAAATGAGGAATTATTATTCAAAGAGTCTGAATGTGGATGGGTTGTTGGTGGATGACTCCAGGAAACCAAAACAAGTAACATCGTATCATGCTATCTCCTTAAAGATTTTAATTCTGCCGATGACATTTTAAAACTTTTTTTTTAAATTTAGATCTCTAGACATAAAAAATAACCATTTCTATTGAGAAGGTAATATAGTTATCGTACAATGTTGTAACAATCTATTTGTAGTAGAATTGCCTTTCCATTAACATTGAAATAATCATCAAATAACACTCTTGTTGCAAAATTAAGTTTCCGAAATTTATTGCAAAGAGAGAGATGTTACAGAAAAATATAATATTTTACTTTCAATATTAAGGAAAAATGAACATTATTCGAATCAAGTAATAAAGGTATAATAGAGAAAGTCGAAAATACTGAGATAAATATTACTTACCACATCAAGCTGAAAAAAGGGAAATCAGCATGTATTGTTTTTAATTCCGAATCAAATTATGTTAATGAACTTTCATTGACCGATTACTTATGGCCAAGTCACAGTTGAAATCTTAACCTCTTAGATGTGCAAACTAATTTTAGGTTAATATGTAATGCAATATTATCTAATATTCAACAAACATTTTTTTAAATTTGCTTGGCAGATAAGCATAAAAACTTTGTGCAATTTTCGGGTCCAACAGTAATCCATGCGTTGACGTTGACGTTTAGGTTCGGATTACAGGTCACGGCACTCGAGAAGAAGTTCTTATATCTCGTTATGCTGAGAACATCATGAAGGGATCAGCATTGGGTTACTTCGTGAAAATGAATCAGCAACGATGCCACCCTAATATCTCAGTGGACATCATAAGGTTTCAACACGCATCAGTTTGATACAATTGTCAGCTTAGGAAAAAACAAAGCAATTGTATTGAGTATGCCTCGTTAACTCCTAGATGATTATTTGAATTTTGATGTTAAAAAAATATTCGGCTAAAAAAATTACATTAATTAATTTCGGCTAAAGAAAGTACTGAAATGTTAATTTTATAAGCTATCGGAAGGTATTTGATCCTCTTGGATTACTCTCTCCCATCACTATAAGAATAAAATGCCGCTTTAGATTTGGTCTTTGGATGAAAGAATAACATGAGAGGAAGATTTACCCCAAAGAGAGAGGACCAGTGGTTGTGTACGGAAGTGAAAGAATGATGAAGTTTGATGGTGCAAACTAAATTAGTCAAATGTTGCGCTAAGTAAAATGCAACCGTGATAGAGATGTTTGAATAAGTGGGAAAAGAAGATAAAAATTGTTTGACATGAATGAGGGTTGAAAGTAGAGTGCGGTCGATAGGGTACCCCTAGAGTGCGTCACCCATATTTACCAAAGACAGGAAACCTCTTCAAAAGAAAAAAAAATCATTAGGGTACATCGGATGAGTGATGCCAGTTCTTACCAGAGGAAAGTAAACCTTGGAGTGAAGGAAAAGTGGTAAAAAAATTGCCCTTTTGAACATTTTATTACATTTTAACGACTACAAACCATTGTTAAGTATAACTAGAAACTGCGAAACCTAACAAATTATAGAATAATTGTTTTTAGTTGTGCCTGATGCTAACAATAAAACAATAAGAAACCACGGTTTATGCAAAATAGTGTCTTAAGTTCTTATAAAATTAGGTAAATTGACTTGTTAAAAATAACGACATGTCTTTGGATTTATTTGTCAAAATTCATTTAATTAAATCAATTCCTTTTTCGTGACAAATGGTATTAATTCCAAATGTTTTCCGAATAACTGGAATAATTTACGTATAACGAATTTTAAATTTTGCATGCACTTTCCATCAAAGGTATTTCAGATATTTTCCCCGGAATTAAAACAATATAATGGCAAGTCAGGCGTTTATAGAATTTGAAACTATTTTTTATAAAGCTAAAGTACTCTGTATAGAAAAATACTCTTTAATTTTTAAAAGTATATTCGTGATTTGATACAGATAGCTAATTTTCCTATTTCAAGAATCGGTCGCTTTCTATGTTAAACAGTTTATTCGAATTCTTTGGAAAGTCAAAATATACACACAGAGTTACTCTAACTTGTTATTAGAATCAAGATAAATTATTATGTAAAAACTTTAAAACAGGACAATATCATGCACCATTTCTTTGATTTATTGCAAGATAGCAATTTTTTTTTTTAAAAAAAAATATTTATGTCTTAAGTGAACAAAAATAGAGAACTTATGCTTTAATCTTTTTTGCTGATTGCTGTTAAAATTAACCCATAGAAAACAATGAAATTCTCTAAAATTAATCCACCTAAAAAAAACCAACACAAATTACAACCAAAAATGTTTCCGTCATAGCAGAAAACTATTTTTCTTTCTTCTTGAAAATTCAAAGAAAATGAAAAACGGAATGAATTCTTAAGTGCAAATATTTTGAAACAAACTGCTACAATTCAGAAACAAAGAAGAGTGATAATTCTCGCTTCCAATTGAAAATTATACTTCCGCTAGTTTGAGAAATATTTTATTAAATACCTACAGCGTTTATGAAAGAAAAGAAAGAAGTTTAATTAACTATTAGAAAATATAATTATTTACATATATCTAACGCTCTTTGCTCCTTATCGAAATTGTCGAAATAATGAAAAAAATTATGGAAAAAAAATGAATGTGAATTATTTCATTGTCTTTGAAAATTACAATTCGAACATTTATCATTAAACTTTGAAAATATTTTAATAGGAATTTTTATAATGCAACTGTTTTTTTTTTTTTGTAATTTTAAATGATAACTAAATAAACAAGAAAGATTATTGCTTTCGAAACGAAACGTTTTTAATCTATTTTTTCCTTTCAACGAGTAAGTGAAAATTATTTCTATCTTAACATTTGGTGCAGAGATATCTTTTCTATGTATTGATTTATTTTTGCAGTAGAAACTGATTCGTGGGGAATTATAAGCATTTGGCAGATCGCGAAATGAATATTCGAAAGGTTATTTACAGTGTGGGTAAAAT
Organism: Nephila pilipes; assembly: GCA_019974015.1. Lineage (NCBI taxonomy): Eukaryota > Metazoa > Arthropoda > Arachnida > Araneae > Nephilidae > Nephila > Nephila pilipes. The sequence continues at coordinate 27,525 of BMAW01107989.1, read as the reverse complement.
AAATATAATACACTTAATTTTTCTTAAATTGTAATAAAATTAAATGAACGATTTAAGCACCCGTAATATGAAACATTATTGTTTAATGTATTATGATAATGTAAAATTGAAATGACAGTAATAGTTTTTTTTACATTTAACACACACACACACAAGTATAATTGAAAACATTTGCACACTTTGTTAATGTGCTATAATTAAGACAATTTTAATTAAATAATAGAAATTAATGCTTTGTTTTTTTTGAAGTTCTTTAGTTTAAATGATTGATTTTTAAGTCACTGTGGAATAGATTCCACTAACAGATTTTGAGATGTTTCCGTCCACATTATTCGATGTAACAACGAGAGCTTCTTTTAAACTTTTTTTCTTGTGATTTTTTTTGAATAAATACATCTAATAGTATCCCTATATTTTCTATTGGATTCAGGTCTGGACAATGTGGAAAAATCGCCTTCGATCAATGTAAAGAACCATGTCCCAGTGACCACAGAAGTATGCTTTGGGTCGTTATATTGGTGAAAGTAAAATGTTTGTTGCAAGCTCAAATTTCTACAATGCTTTCATAAGTTGTTACACAAAACAACAGTACCTGTTAAAACTATCGATGTTAGTATGAATGAAATACAAATTTTCTTACTCCATTAGAATCCATACACTCTCCATAACCATAACATTTCCCCTGTCATGTTTGAGAGTTGGGTCTAAAGAAATTTTATTTTTGCGCCGGATATTTCGATTGTTTGGCGGAGAGGAAATTTTAATCTTACTCTCTATAAAAAAATCGCTGTTTTCCGAAATTCCGTTTCATTATTTTTCTAGGTTAAAGAAAAATTGCATGTGTTCTCCACTGTGTGTTTCACATATGAATGGTTTTTATTCCCGAAGCTCTTCCTTTAAAACAGCATTGAAGAAAAATGTTTTTGTTTCAGGTATTCATCTGATATAAGAAAGAATTAGTATTTCAGAATTCAGTATTAGTAATTCAGGTATTAACTGAATTGTTTTTATAGATGTTAACTTTTTTTTAGCAGAATCTATAGGATTTTAAAAATAATTTGATCCACTCTCATTTTTGCTTTGATTGTTAATTTACTGCGATATTCTGATAAAGAGTTTATTTTCAATGCATCCGATTTCTTCTATTTTCTCACTATGTTACCAGCTGTTATAAATGCAGATTGAATCACTTACCCAATTATTGGTATGATTTCCTATTTTTATGGAACTCAATGATAATATTAATTTTCTTGTGAATACTGTGACAAAGATATATGAAGAAAAAATTATTCTATTCAGAATACCAATAATACAGATAAAATTTAACAATTTTGTTATGACTAATACTTAGATATGAGCAGCATTTATCTCTTTGAAAATAATTACGAGTGTAAAACGTATAATTAAATACATGATTTGTTTGTCAACCATTTTAAAAAAATAAGCGTGAAGGAAATGTAACTGGTCAATTCTTGAGTCTCCAAACCGAGATAAAATTTCTGTATAAAATTATCCTGCAACAAGAGAAGCTATTTCAGATTATTCACTTGATACAGTAATGATTAAGTGAACGTACACAATTTGAATTCACAGTGTGATTATAATTAAAGCTACATTTTTAAAAGACTGTAAGAAAACGAACCAATTGCTCAGAATGATCTGGTATTTCATCTGAATTTACGTAAATTACCGAGAATTTGTTGAGAAAAGAGAAAAACAATGAAAATTAGCCTTTCAACCCCGAAAAGATATTGCCAAAGAAGATAGGAAAAAATAGTTTTTCAAATGTCTTTAGGCCAAAAACCGAAGAAAAAGCTAAACAGATGAAACAATTAAGAAACGAAAGTTATGAATAAGCTGCGACGACTTGCTTAAGAATTGTTCAGTATACTGTTCACCGTTTTCTGCCAAACATTGAAAGCGCAAAGTAGCATATATCACAACAGATCGTAGTGTTTGAGTTGTGGTGTTGTGAATTTGTTTCGTAACACCAGATTTCAACTCTGATAAGTTTGCAATCGGAGCTCGAAGCACAGCATGTTTTTGGTAACCCCGCAGCCAGAAGTATTAATGGCTCTGGTTAGGTGATCGTGGCTAGACCGTTTTGAAATGACGGCTGATAATTCTATCATTTCCAAAATGCATGTTCAGAAGTGTTGAAGGATTTGAAATGTGCGAAGGAGCACCATCTTTCATAAAAATTGTGCTAAATACACACCCAAACTGTTGCAGTGTTAGAATGCATAAGAGATTCATAAAGTGTACCGTTGACTGTACAGATGACAGGGCCCGAAGGACCGATCTCCAAGGAAAAATAATTCGAGATAAAAACCAACGTTTTTATATGGTGGCAAAGCTTATTAAAGAAAATTATTGAACTAGTGAAATACATAAAATCGTTAAAACTAACTAAAATTAATTAATTCATCAGGTAAATTAAATGGTTGGGATGCAGTTTAACCCAACCACCCTTAGCGACAAGAATTATTTGGCGCTATTTTGCCAAATGAGGCTACCCTGGTCCTTTTACGGACTTAAGGTTCAGCCAAAAAAATCGCCAAGTTTGGTGCCAATTTTTGAAATCGCTCCAATTGGTTGAGCTAAACTGCATTATTAAAGAAAATATTAGTTAAAACTTGTCGCAAATGTCTAAATACTGCATTGTTAGGCGAGTAAGAACGATTCCTAAAGTTTCAGAGATATAGCTAGATGGGAAGGTGGTTAAATTAATGATCGAAAATCTGATGACACACACACCAAGTGAAATACATAAAAACATTTTAAAAACGGCCAACGACAAATGCTTCCATAAACCTGTGCAACAAAGTGACATTTTGAGGATGATGAGACATTGGTTGCATTGGAAAGAATATCTCTTGCCAATATTCTGAAATGTTGAGTATTGACAGTACCTTGGAGATAGAAATGGACTTCATCTGTCCATAAAATGTTCAAGGGCCTTGCATTGTCCACTTCTATTCGAGCAAAATATTGCAAGGCGAAAGTTTCTCATTTCGGCAGGCACCAACTCAAGGTCATACATTATTTTTGATGAACGGCATTGCAGGAAGTTTCTTAAAATTTGACGAACCATGATAATTGGCATATCTAATGTTCGGGAAATTCCCATGGACTGCATGTTTTTAAAGCACTGATTGACGCTTCTTTCACTGCTGTAGCCTTATCCTCCACTTAAGTCGTAGCAAATTATTTCTTCCCTCTGTCATATTCCAAATCAAATAAACCAGTATCTTCGAATTTATCAATCAGTGTCTTCAGACTTAACGCACTCTTCGAACCATAGCCACTTTTAAAACCATTTAATGTTCGGAATTTCTTCAATGTATTTGCCGCGCAGTTGCCATTTTGTATAAGGGCTTCACAACCGGAGAAGACTATGAAGACCGGAGAAGAAGAAGAACAGGTCCTTCAAGTTCTCCGCCTCTTTTTCACACGTGTAATATGTGGGGCGCATGTCGCGACTTTTAATTAGCATCTTAAAATTCACATATATTTTACAGCAATCGTTTTATACATTACATCAACAGGGAACATTCGAATTGAATCTTCACATTTTTTTCGCAGGTATCGGATACCTTTTAGTATTCCCTTTTTTAATTCAAAAATCATACTGTTTCATACCAACAGTGTTTCTTTGAAAATAAGAATTCCAACATGAAGCTGAGCCAACCCATGTATTATTGTACGAACAGTTCTACAGTAAGGTGTTGTTAACATTATGCTATTCACAAATCTTCTCTTTTCTAACGTCTGGGGTTGCTCTTTCCGATTTAAACTTCCAAACAGATGAAACATGAAGTAAACAAATGAGATAAATGAGGAAAGTGTATTAAATGAATTTGAAGAGAGTAATATGTAAGCGAAACAGAATTGAAAATGGTGGTGTTTAGTTAAAATTGTTTAGGTGGTAGAAGTTAGAATGTTAGAAATTGGAATGAATTACACAAGTTGATCTTCTATGATTCAAATCTGTTAGAAGTGAATCCTGGTTAGAGTAAGGGTTAAAAGGATTCGAATCTGTATTATTAGAGAAGAAGATCACTCATCCCGGCTGTATTGATAGACTAGAACTTAATCGCTTAATTCTAAACAGGGAATCAAGAGCGTTGAGGGTTAATTGAAAGAGAACTATCTTGCATAAAGTGTGAGGAAATTTAAAAAAAAACCTGTGTTTGTATTTTTCTGATGTCTCTTTCATTGGAACTATTTAATAAAACTTTACGATGTCTGGAGAGTTGAATAATAAGGGGAGGCGTAAATAAAATTTTTCGCCCATTCTGTTTAACAAACTAGTGGTTATAGCTTCTGCCTTGAGATTCATAAAATAAGAAAAAATAATTTAATTAATTTTTCCAGTGGTATTTTGAGAAATCTTCCACTAGAAATTCTAAAGTTCTTGAAAAACGTGGTTCATGCATTAATTCACCGGCGGCGTAAGACAGACTACGCACGTGAAAGAGAAAAGATGCGATATCGCATTTGAGAGTCACATACCGCCCATTCTGGAAAAACAATTTTTCTGAAGAGATACTGTACTTAAAATCCTAAGGTCTCTAATCTTTGTTAGATCCTCGTGAAATTCGATATGAATATTTCTTATTTTTAATACTTTATATATATATTTAAATTATTCCGTAATGAATTAAACTTCAAGGTAACGTTACAATAAAAATATTGGGTGAAAATGAACAGAAAATAAAGGATTTGATCGATGCTCCTTTGAGTTGAATCGTTACTAGGAATTTTTTTTTAAAAAAATGAACCTTTTGAAGTAATATGTTTAGCAGTAAGAACAACAAGAATTACTGTTTCTTTAATGAGTTTTTCCAATGAATTATTAAAGTTACTCCAAGCTCATATGTAGCCAGGGCAACCGAATCATCGTGGTTGCGAGCTTTTCGCCAGCATAGTTTCCGTTAAATCCTAGTTTCGAGTCTATATACTTCGAGAAGTTCGTTGTATGGCAAGGGTAATGCTCATTAAATATGTCGGGGCTTAAAGAAGAGTGAAAATTTGGAAAGTAGGGTAAAAGCTCTAATGTTGTTCTATGTAGATATGAAATAAGAAGAACTAGGTCCTCATCAACTCAACTCGCTCTTTTTAACGTTGGCAAAATGCATATTGCAACTCACCGTTTATAAAAGACGCACTATTATTTAAAAGGGAAGGATTACTTAACAATAACAAATTAAAAATTATTTCCTATATGAAAGGTCAAAACGCTAATATTTGGATTATGTATTTTACATTGGTTGAGTTATTTATTTCATAATTTATTTTCATTATATATTTAGCTTTATTCTTAGTATAAATCATCAAGATTTTCCTTATCTTCTGTTTGAAAGTGTACGCATTTTTAGAATTTTTCATGTCTTATAATTTATTAGGCGTGTTCCCAGACTAACTTCAATCTTCAGATTTTCGTTTCTTTTTCGAACCTCTGGCTGATAGCACTGACAAATAAACGAAAATCATTCACACCTATATACCTGAGTGGAGTTGCTTCAGAGCTCGGAGAGTCTATATTTGTAAGTCTCGAAATTTTGCTAAAATTGATAGGTTCTGGTCTTCAATATTTAGAGACTGCGTCAAATCTAGCAATCAACATTTTTTAATAATAAACGTTGAATACGTACTATTATATTAAATAAATTTGGTATTAAAATATTTTGAAATGTAGGATTAACATTAGCTGGAGATGGTAAACTTCGAATAAAAAATTTGCAAAAAGTCGTAGAGTTGTCGGAAAAACCGAATGGGAGTTATTTCATCCTAGAGCAATAATACTCAAGTTTACAAATTTAATTTTAAAATTGAATGTTAAAGCTTTAAATGCATTTTTCTAAGTTTGAGTTTCTTCACGCAGTGTATTTCAAACACTATTATACTTCGACACTAAAAATTTCGTAGGTATAATAAGTACAATACACTCTTTACACAATCTAAATTTCGCGTCACCTGTATTATTTTAAAAAGTAAGAAAATATTTAATTTTTTGAAAATTTAAGTGTGAAATATTCTACTTTAAAAAAATATTTTATAAAATGTTATTTACTTTTTAAGATGTTCACATTAAGCCCTTTGAAACAAAAAAGAGTAATAATATTGCCTGAAATTCCAATTTTAATATTTTCAATTACTTATCTGTCTCATCTGTTTATGGTCATTTTCATTCACTTTTTTGTCCATTTTATAAGGCTGTTTTTCTTATCTGGATCTTTTTAATCGCTGTAGGTTTCGATAAAGTCCCTGCGTCTCTCAAATTCAGATACATGAGCCTGGTTGGAATCGAGTTTAAACTGACTTAAAATACATGCTGTATTAAACCTCCTTTATGTCAAAGATATCTCCAAATTTATTCAAGTTTTCGTGATTTAGTGTTTACCAGATGGAAAATAAGCGACTTATATGAAACGTATCTCGAAAAAAGACTTAGATGTAAGTAGGTTTAGTCTCTGGTTCGTCACTCGACATGATGAAATGCAGGAACATAAAAAATTAGTCTTTTACAACAAGTTGAAGATTTAAAAACGTTTTTAATTTTGAGGTGTTCGGTTATATTTTCACATCTTATAATGAAATAATTATTATTTAAAAAAAAACAACTGAAAGTATTGATTAAAATAAGAAAAGCGAAAAAAATAGAATATATCTAATGTTTTCATATTCCTTGAAATTAAGGAGATATTTCATGGATATATACTGAGCGATATTCTTAGAGTTTTATAGATATTTTATAGATACTTAATTCTACTTGACAATTTGAATGTGAAGGGAAAAAAAATGTGAGTTAGCAACCACAAGCAAAGAAGACACTGAAGAAGTAATTTGTTCAAATAAATAAAATATTAGGTTCCTCTCTTTCACCCCAAATTATCAAGGCTTTAAATTAATATTAAATGAAAAATAAATATATAAACTATTTACTTCTTTGAATGACTTTTTGGTTCATTTAAATAAATGAACCACAACCGTTCTCCAATTATTTATCAAAATGTTAAACTTTTAAAGGGGAGAAAGGAAATTGGGAAAAAAAAATACCCGTAAAGTGAACTCGATGTAATCCTGTGAAAGCGAAAAATTACGTTAGAAACTTTTTCGGGGAGTTCACGGCCATTCGGAATAATGTGTTTGGTCACTATTTGAAGTATTTCGAACATTGATGGGATTATACGCGCATAATATAATTTATGGAAAAAATTTCCAATGAACATTCCAACACGTAAACATACATTCCATATTTCATATCTTACAAAGGGAAAACATGACTAATAGATTACTATATATATATATATATATTTAATCATGAACTCTTTTGCAATTTGGATTTCCTAATTCAGCCTACCAAGTCGCAAAGGGGGAAGGTTGGTACCATTGAACTAGTTTAACCCCGCTTAATCGGTCCTCAGCCCGATATTGCTTTTTGACTTCCTGGGTTCCATATTTTCATTTATTTTTCTTTCATTGTTACATTTCTTTCTGGTTTTTTGTCTTTTTAAGTGTTTTAAATTATTTTTTCATAGATTTTCAGTATATATATATATATATATATATATATATATATATATATATGTGTGTGTGTGTGTGTGTGTGTGTGTTTTGCGAAAATCATTTTTCAAATACAGAGGCACATATAGTTATCAACTTAAAAATATTGAATATTATTTCTTCAAATAAAACTAGAAACTTGAATCAGTGAAAACCCTTCGGCAAAAAAAGAGATTTCTTTAATAATATTTGCTTAGGTATGCAAATTAAAAAATACTAAAATTTATATACAATAAGCATGACTAGTTTCAATTTCGCTTTGGTAAAATACAAATGTCAAGCAATCATTTATTTACTATCCAAATCCGATCTGACGAAAAACACTGTGCTCAAGTTCGTAATTTTGCTACAATGGTTTCCATCATGTGACGTCATCTACACTTCCGTTTTGAAGCTGGAGTGTGTTATAAAAGTAATAATAAAAAAAGTTAGTTATGATACACAAAAGATGGTACTTGTCTATTTAAGCGGCGCCCGTCAAATTAAGAATACGACAATGTCGCCAAGCTAGTTAAAATCGCCAAGTAAGCGGAGAGCGAAATTGAAATGTAGGAAAACAAATAACACACCAATAAATAATATAAAACTTTTTTTAAATAATATTTTGATTTAATAATCTTTTATATGTTTAGTGATAAATCTCATCCCAATAAATACTATAAAAATTTAGATGTTTTATATTAATATTTACATAACTTTTAGAACATCAATCTACATAAAAGGCTATATTTCCTAAATTGCGTTCAATATTTTATAGAAAGCATTTTTTCCCCTATATATTTTCTCCACATAAATTCTGCCAGATACGATTCTAGATGATGCCGTGCCGCGCTGTTTCTTGTTATGCCTTTTTGCGGAACTCCGCATTCTTTCAGCATTTCGCGTGGGAACTTCCTTTGATGGATCTACAAAATTGTACTTACGGTTCACCGTGAAAAGTATAAGACCATCATTTATTTCGCTGTTTGGTAAATTGAGAATTGTTAACATTTTCAAAGGCAACAAAATAGGTATTTAAAAAAAAAAAAAAATACGAAATCGGTAACGTTAACAGGCAAGCGATATTTTACTAAAAAGAAGTGCTGTTTCTTTAGGACTGTAACCTTAAGAGTTTACAACCAAACATGGCGATAAATCTTACTGCTTGGCGATTTTCCGTCTCCATCCGAAATCGCAATTTGGCGGGCGCCGCTATAATGGACAAGTACCCAAAATATTTATATATGATTTCCTTGTTATCGGTTTGTTATTAATTAAATTAAAATATTTAACACTTAATATCAAAAAATTATCCCAAAACTGAATGGAAATGGACCTTGGTGGAAAGGCTTAATACGAAACGTATTTAATTCTTCCGCGAGTTTACACTGGTAAAAAATACTACAGGAACGACCATAAATAGGTGCTTTTTGTCAATTCTTATTTTAAGTGATCATAAAAGAAACTTATTGGGTTCAAATTCAACGTTATCACGTAGAATTTGAACAACGTTGTCACGTAGCACATGGAATTCCTCCGCTGTAAAAAACAGGCAATTTTCTGATCCCGTTATTTCAGCGTGTGCGAAACAGAGAGCAATTGGATGATTTGAAGTAAAATTGCAAGGATTGTACGAGTAGTTGGATAAAAAATTTCCTTGTGGTAGGTGGAATACGTCATTTAGTATATATATATGACATATTGTGACAAATATCGTACGATAGGGAGAATGGAAGTCAGACAGATGCTAACAGGTGGTCTGTGTAAACTTAAAAATAGCCAAATGCACTTGTTATCAAGAATGTAGAAAATTCTTAAAGTCTCTAGTAAGATTCGCTATGAGAACAGATTTAGTTACCCAAGGTATGCCTATTTTTTTTATAATTATTATTAAATTGCTCAATTAAATATAATAATTAAAGTAAAAGATGAATTATCGAGAAATGTATAACAGTAAACTTTTCCGACATTAAAGTTAAAGGAAACGATAAATTATTAAATTAAATATATTTCATCTAAATGTACTTAAAATGAAAGCAAACTGTAAATTATTAAATTGAATATTATATCAGCTACATGTAATTAAAATTAAATCAAACGATAAATTATTAAATTAAATATATTTAAGCTAAATGTTATTAAAATTGAAGCATACAATAACAAATTGAAAAGTGATCCGGTACTCCAAAACGCCCCACCTAAGACAATAGCCCATGACTCGCTAAAATTTTCTAGTGATAGCCTCTGAAACCGCCGATTATCCCGTTTCTCAAACATAGAAAGTTGTATCTAGTAATAGTATAACATAATGGTCTTGTCTTCAGAGCACGAAAAATCATCATACACCCCTATCGAAAAATGAAAGAGCGTTTTGTAACTAAATAGTCTTTTTATCACCATTTTCCTTGAAGTTTTTGAAGATTTCTTTAGTTAAAAGATCATCGGTTGTATTTTGCAATGTATCACTAATCTAATCCTAAATTACCACCAAGTTATCATCAGCAAAAAAAGTTTGCTAAAATTGTTTTAATGAATAAAGGATTTTGAATGGTTACGAAAACAAATTTCGTTTGACACTCTTCGGGCTTTTCGGCTTCTTAAGTCATTTCCAGGTTTATTTTTGTTTTAAATATCAGATTTTTAATTTTCTATAAAAGAGATTTAAATTTGCTTATACTTGATAATTTGTAAGGGTTTTATAATTTAGGTTGTAGTGTAGCTTTATAGCGTCAAAACACTTTATTATCGAACGCATTGTTATGGGAACGATTAAAAGTATATGTGAAAATTAGGTCACAGTCCTTGAAAGCTTCTGTAAAGCTGAACTAAGGAAAAAAACATACCAGAGCTTACATTGCGCCATGCATTGGGTTTTAATTCTCCGACAAGCAAAAAAACTGTGCATGCACCAGGAGGAGTTCTCAGAGCCAAACGCGAAAATCCATCATTATTAATAACATATTTCTTAAAATAATTAGAAATCATTACCTGAGATTGAACCTTTTGTTTCATGTTGTTAGAATGATTTTGATAGCTTATAATTTCCTCTTCGGTAAAGCTGAGTTTTCTGAAAAATAAAGTACCTTCAAAGATTTACGCTAGTGTGTCATTTAAAAAAGTAATTGAAGAAAAATAAATCATTAAAAAATAATTCAAATTCCTGAAAAACGTGAATTTATTTTATTTCATTTTGAAATTAAAATTTTTTTCGGTATTACACTACAATAAATAACATAATGGCTGTAAATCAATAAATAATACGAACATCCTGAATTGAAATACAGTATTTCGATACGTGTTTGAAAATTGTTTTAAAACATTTTGAAATTAGTTCTTTAAACATAACATTCAGCGTAAAAGAAGCTGTGTTGAAACTATTCAATATCATATACATTTCAGCATTTTACATTACTACTACTTATGCGATAAATAATAAAGTGGTAAATTATTAACTTTCTTTGATGCAGTTAATAATTAATATACAAAATTATTTAATTATTGTAATTTAATTTTTCTAAATTAAAAAACAGTTACATTTCAAAATCAATAATACATATTTATATACATAACACATCAATCAATAACTCCCGAGACTAACATTGAAAACAACATTTTTTTTTGCAAAATTTTTTTTATTCATCAACATAACACCTTTTGTTAATCACCTTTTAGGGTGATACAATCGTTCCAACGCTTTTCCACACAAATCTTTTTTTTTTTTTTTTCCCCAAATTTTTTTTTTTTTTTTTTTTTCCCTTTTTTTTTTTTCGCAAGAAATCTTTTTTGTTGCGAGTAAATAGCGATAAACAGCTTTCTGAATCATCGACTTGTTGCTGTTTTTGTTCCATCGAAAGCAATCGCGGCACCCACTTGGAAAAAACCTTTTTCATGCTCAATTTTTCATGAAGGATAGTAAATACACTTCCATATGATATCTGTGTCATCTCAGCAATCTCACGGAGCTTCACTTTACGATCTTTCATTATAATTTTTGTCACTTCACTCACATTTTCCGGTGTAACGGCTTCCACAGGTCTACCCGAGCGTTCCGCGTCATTTGTGTCGGTACGACCACGTTTAAACTCGGCAAACCACCGACAAATCGTTGCTTTTGATGGACAAGAGTTCGGGTAACATTTTTCAATCCATTGTTTCGCTTGCACGGTGTTTTTACCCATTAAAAAACAATGTTTTATCAGAACACGAAACTCGGTTTTTTCCATTTTTTAAACAAACTACAAAACGACTTTACTCCAACCTCGATAACTCAGCTGTTTCTGGTCCGATCGACTTAAAATTTTGACACGTTTCAAGCAAAGGTTAGTACTCTAGAAAGACCTGGTTACTGGTTTACTACGAGCGCCATCTCTGGGTTAGTCTCGGGAGTTATTGATTGATGTGTTATGTATGTTTATATTACAATGAATTTAAATAATTTCCAGTATAAAACATCCTGATATTAAATTATTATTATTATTAGAAACGTAAGCCGGTTAAATTGAATATTTTTTTTATTAATTTATCACATGGCCTGGTTCTTAATAATATTTACCAATAAAATTTGGTCAGTGAAAAAAATTTCATTGCCTCTATGTATATTATTAGCGGGTTGTGGATGTAATAATATTGACAGTAATGATAGGCAGTAAAGCTATGCAATATTTGCGTTACATGTATAGTGTTTTATATAGAAGGCATTAAAAAGATTTGTGTCAATTTAGATTTTCTGAATGAGTTTGAATGATTATAACCACGCTTGCCTTAGAAAATTTTCCCAATAAATGTTATAGAAGAATTTATCCTATGGAATATTTAGAATGGAAGTATTTACAACATTAGAAGTTAATTTTTTTTATTCTAATTAATTTGTTTAACTTGGCTACTCAAACTGTTTTCACAAGAAAATGGGTCCTTAACAGACGAATAACTCAGTTCAAAACTAAAGCCTGAGAAATTGATGAAACTGAAGCTGTGGCTCAGTTTCAGATAATCAAGCAAAAATGTTCAAATTTTACTGAACACCTCTCAGAATTATTTAATGAAATTTATACTGCTTGTGATGATATAGATGTTGATATATTCATAGAGGAAAGGGATTACTGTTGATGAAATTGCACTACAAGTAAATTCCAAAATTTAGAAACAAAAATTTAATTTACAAACCTCTGTTAACAAAAACTATATAAACTTTCAAAAAATAGCACAGTGATTCTTTGAAGGAGGGGCTAACGCTCTTTCAGATTTGCTCAAGACCAACGATGAAGGATACGATATCTGATGCTCAAAAATTGCAATATGATATCATTTTTAAGAGCGGATGCATTCAGAATTGTGCAATCCTTTTCCTGTGAAGTTTAATTTATATGGCAACATAAATTAAATGTCTATTAAGGAAAGCAAAGTGAAGACTTTGGCCCAAACGGATATGATTTTGTTCGAATAGGTGTTATTGAAAAAATCGTTTTTGCAATGCAAAATGAAAAGAAACCCAATTGTTTATAAAACTTGCATGGAGCAAAATTTTCAAGTAATCCGCATGACAATCGACCGTGGAGGTCAAAACTGAAACATTGGAGAGGTTATGGCAACATATAATGAATATTATAAATGAAATTATAATGATTTATTTGAATCTTTGTGAAGCTTATCAAAAGAAACAAAATGTTCCAAGATAATGCGTAGTTGTTATACCAATCGAAAAGCAGTGAATTAAATTCGAAGTGTTGAGTTCACATGATTGGTATATAAACACCAGTGGATGGAGATCATGTTTATGATGGTTTACCTACACCATTTAGCGATATTTATTCAAAGAAGGGTATTAAAAACAAAACCAGCTTGGCAAGATGAATTTTCCTTATTGGATGTGTTCACCATATTTGGAACACCATGCATATTGCGAAATGACAATGATCAAGAATTTTTTAAGAGTTTGTCAATTGTGGAATGTAATCCAATTGTTCATGGAAATACAAGACATAATCAGTCACGAATCTCAGTTATAAGAGCAAATCAAGACATTGCAAGGATGCCATCCGCTGAACCTGAAACAAACGATACAACTGGGACGTTAGGCTATTCCTGGTTTTCTCTTCACTAATCTTGAGGACTTTTAATTAAGATTGATGGCTTTTTCTAAACAACCTTTGCCCAACCCAAAATGAAACGGGAATATTTAAATTACAAGCAGGTAGAAATAATTTTAGTTTAGTTTAGTTTTTATTAACGTTGCACTAGAAGCAACACGAGGGCTATTGGCGACGGACCTCGTAAATTTGAACCACGGTCAAGTGACGAGAACGACACCTGAGCTGGCACCCCCCTCTCCTAACATCCACACCACGCCACGGGAGGACTTTGGGCTCCGAACAGATTTAAAGGGCATCAGCCCCGGCTACACGGCGGGTCTTTGGCGGCCAAGGATCGAACCCGCGACTGAGAGAAAACCGCCAGCCGCTAGTCCACGACCTTGACCACTAGGCTACCGCGGCCCAACAGGTAGAAGTAAAGTGAAGCGAGGGAGATAGGAAATATATAAGTTACGCTTGAGACACACGAAGGAGGTCGAGTGGCTCTAGCTTTAGGCAATTGTTCCAGAGTCCAGGGCGGGGTCGAGATTTGTTACAAATTATCGACAGAGTAGAGAAACCTAGATGTCGAGACAGCCTCAACTTTACGGTATTGGTAAGATTCTGTTAGTTTGATATTGGTGGAACAAATTAATATATTTTATATATAATATATTGTCCATATTTGGGGTGAGTCGGTTACATTTGTCGTTATACTAGTAAATTGTCAATAAACATAGTGTGTGAAACCTGTGTAACGTCTTCTTAAATGACTTATTGAATTTTAGTATTAATACACAGAGTTTAGCTATGGCACAAGAGGCGAAAAGGAATAGATCGCCATCTCACATATAAGTTGTCAGAATGAATAAATTTCATTCAAATTTTGAAAAATTGAGCATATCACGCTGAAATAGATCGGAGTCCATTTGAAACTATGTTTGTTTGTAAATCGAAGGTAGGTTAAAGAACCTACTTGTCGAACGATTTTTGGTATATATAACAAGTGAAGATCTTGTTGTATAAAGAAGTTAGCCTTATAATGATGCCCAACATCAAACAGTAATCTCAACCAAAAATGAGGATATAAGTATAAGAAATGATGACAATATGGAGGTGGAACAGGGTGATTCGAGTGAATGCTTGAAGATAATAATTATTGCAAATTCAATCAAAAGCATAATAAATAGAATGCTAGCCGAATTGGATAGAAAGAATTTAATACTGAAATCGAAAAAAGAACTGATGTTATAAAGAGAAAAATGAAACGTTTCTTACATGTTGAAGGGGAAGATTGCAAAGAAGATAAGGAAAACTCTTCGTTTGCGCTTGTTGAAGTATCAGAAAATTTTCAAGTAGCTCTACGCTCTGCTAAGCAGTCATTAAATAAACAAGTGGGAAAAATGTACACCTTTAATGTTAAAATATCCACCAGCGATTATAGAAGAAACCTTGCGAATAAAAATAGCTGAAATGGATAGTGGTAAGGCTGATAATAGGAATGTAATCGCTGTGATAACTTGCATGTAAAATATCTTTTATAAATTTGTACAAAATATGGAATTTTAAGACAACTGTACACAAGGAATGTCTTTACTGCCTGCAAAGCAGCTATTATGTCAGTGAATAAGTTCCAATGAGTGAAATATGTAAGAGAAAACGCTCGTCAGGATTCCAACCGAAGTGGTCAAGAGTTTCAGAATTGCAATTCTGGAAGCAAATGCTACTCATGCCGCTGCAAATGTAACATATCAAAAAACACTTTATAACTCCAAATGCTATAATTGTTCTTCCTGCGTAAGTAAATAGTTTGTTAAAAAAATAATAATATTACGTTGGTAATATAATTCTGTGGTAATAAATAAAGAATGTACCTAGTAAAAAACAACAATTATTTTCAAATGCCATTGACCCTTAAAAATATGAATGACTTATAGACTTGGACTTTTTGTTGTAATATACTATGTTTAGCTTATTTAATTTAAAGATATAAATTTTATTGAATTTATAAGAAAAGTTTGTTGAAATTATATATTAAAATTTTCATTTACATTGAACATATAGATTTAGCTCTTTTAATGGGGGGGGGAGGCGATTATGTAAAAATAAAATGTATTGTAGTTCAGACTCTGTTATTATGGATGACAATGAATGGCCATACCTGATTGCTGATGTTCAGCAGCTATTGGAAAGTGAAGATATCACTTGAAAGGATTGGCTAGGGTTCTCATTTAAATTCAGTAGAATATGTGGGATGCTCTGGAGTGACGCCTTGTGGCACGATTACATCCTCCGGGGAACATCCAACAACTGAAACTGATACTGGTTCAGGAAGGGGTACTCTTACCGCAAGAAATATTGGACAATCTGGTGCTGTGTATGATGAGACGGTGTGAAGCAACTATTGTTGCACGGAAAGGGTATGTTCCATACTATCTGATTGTTGCTTTTCCTCTTCGACAAACAATCGTGTGTAACGATACTATGAGTTCAATAAGGCTTTTTTTGTTTGATTCCGCACTATATGCATTGTATTCTATTTTGCACAACTATGCTTTCGTCGTCGTTTAAGTGTAAAGTTTTGTCTCTCATTTCTGAATTTATGCCTCTCGGATGATTGCCCGTGGAGTTATGGCAAAAAAATTGCTTATGGCTTGCACACCAGGATTTTCTCTTTAGGAATTTAATGAAAAAATATCGAAAATGAAATTTATGAAAATTTGGCATATTACAAAACAATCATGAATAAAGTATCAATACATAATATTAAAGATGATATTTCAGGCAACTTTAAACTAAAAAAGAAATTATGACATGAAATAAAATCAAAAAAGTGTTTAAAACAGTTAAATTAAAATTTAGTTCAGAATCAAAACATCTATATGATAAACTTATACTTTTTAAGCTTAAATTGAATATAGGTGCAAGGAATACAATATGAACAATTATAATTATCTCGAAGGAAATGAAAAATAATCATTTTGGAAAAAATATTAATTTATATTAAAAATATCTAATATAAATAACATTGTTCCACAAGAAGAAAATAATTATAGAAATAAATTCGAAAGAAATATTCATAAACAATCTAGAGAGCTCCTTGATAAACCACGTTAAGAGCGTCCTTCACGCAAATCAGTCAAAAAATCGATTTTTCAGTTTTTTCTGAAAGAGAATCTACAAGTTTTTCTTTGTCCAATACAATTAAAAATTTTCTTCTAGCTAAATTAAAGGTATTTTAAATATTTTTTAAAACGTTGTTTACATGTGTCAATACCCAAAACGGCTGATTGCTACACCGCCTTTGAAACCGAAACATGATACACATGCTGCTTTCCACCCTAATAAAATGATTTTAAATTCATGAAAATTTATTTCGAAGAGCCCTTTTTGAGGAAAGAATTGAAGTGAATAGTAACAGTAGTTTGTTTGCATTGCAACATTTGTTAACGTATACAACGTGCTATTTTAAACTCGCCAAACATAGACAATATGTTCTTTTCGAAAACTTTTTTTTAATTATATTTTTCATTATAACTCGGTTTAATGTCCGATCATTTTAAACAAGAAAGTATCGAAGAGAAGATTGTTTATCAAATAAAAATTCTTCTGAAGTTTTTGAAGCTTTAGAAGAACCAAATCTTTGAACATCACGAAATTAGGATCGAAGTCAAAGTTAGGTAAGTATTCTAGTGAGTATGAAGCTTTTTTGAATTCTTCTGATAAATTTAATGAAATAATTGACATTTTCCCGTTTTCCATGTGTTATGCATGCTATGCAAAACCTAAGGTATCCATGTTCGTTTTGGTCGTCAAATCCAAGGTTTTGCTACAGATTTGTTTACGTGTTGTGACGATTGTTGTTTCGAACAGCCAGTCCTTAATACTACAGTCACTAAGACTTTAACTAATGAAAGAGAAACTAATGTGTATGAAGTTTATACGAGACTTTCATATGCTATGAGATCAATCGGCAAAAGGTATGCTGCTGAAAAAGTCTTTTTCGGAGTTACCTTCCCCAACTTAGCTCTTTTACGAGTTAACTCACGTATTAAATGAGCTATGGAGGATGTCGCAAAAGATTCTATGGTAATAGCTGCTAAAGAAATATCTAATAATGAAGGAAATCCAAATGAACCCGTAGCTATCGATGGCATTTGTTAACAGAGGGGGCAGGTTTCGCTTAATGGTGTCGTGACAACAGTTAGTGTCGAAAATGGAAAGGTTATTGATGCCGAAGTATTTTTCATATGTCCGTGCAGTTTGAGGAATAGAAATTCCCACAGAGAGAGGTGCTGCGGCAGCCTAGTGGTCAACGTCATGGACTCACGGCCGGCAGTTTTCGTTTAGTTGCGGGTTCGATCCTTGGCCTCCATAGACCCGCCGTGTAGCCGGGGCTGATGCACGTTAAATCTGTTCGGGGCCCAAAGCCCTCCCATTGGCGTGGTGTGGATGTTAGGAGAGAGGGGTGCCAGCTCAGGTGTCATCCTCGTCACTTGACCGTGGTTCAAATTACTAGGTCCGTCCCCAATAGCCCTCTTGTTGCTTCTAGTGCAACGTTAATAAAAACTAAACTAAACTAAAAAACTAAAATCCCACAGAGAGAAATGTTTCGCAAATTACTTTGGGAATAGTGGCGGAATGGAAGTTGAAGGGACACTTCGGATCTTCAATCGCTCAGATTCATTGCACAAGCTGCGATATACTCAGTACCTTGCTCTTTGCCCCACTGGTGACAACTCATGGTGTGGATATAATATGGCCATAATTAAAGGAGAACAATATAAACATCAACATAATTTACCTGTTGCTGTTATTAATTGTATTTAAAATATTTAGAAATCTACCAAGTCCTGAACTATTCTCTAGATGCATACATGGCAAAACTCAAAATTGTAATGAAAGTTTAAATAACATCATCTGGTCCATAATCCCTAAAAATGCATAAGTAGAATTAGGAGTTTTAAAACCGAAGTGTATAAAGTAATATCTCTATTCAATCAAGGATTCATTACAAAATTAAAAGCTTTAAATTTATTAAATGATCAACCTGGATTATATACATGTCGAGCATTACAAGAAGCAGATCGTTTTCACCTAAAGAAAGCAGAAAAGGCAGTTTTACAAAGATCCCAAAAAAGCTTGAGTTTAAAAAAAAAAAAAGGACAATCAAAATATAGACAAGAACATGATCTAGCTAGTGGCTCAAGAAATTCAAACTATGGTGCTAATATGCATTAGTAAATGGTAAGTTTGTACTTTAAATTGTATTTTCTCATAAGTGTAAATCTGAACACAAAAGGAATATTTTTTAAAAACCCTACTTATCTTACAACTCTCAAACTTAGTGCATGTACTACTAGTACATAAAGGAATATTTTACTGAAAGATTTTGTCAAAAACAGTTTACAAAAAAAAAATTTGAGGCTTAAATGTACACAAATTTTCTTTATTTTTTAACTTATCACATGCTACTCCACATAATAATTTTTTTAAAAAAAAGTCTGATCGAAAATTAAAAAAAAAAAGGCTCTCATTAAATAATAATAACTATACAATAAATGAACACAATAAATTCGTAAATCTACAACCAGTGTTTTTAAAAATGTTCCTTAAAATTGGTCATTTTTAACATTACAGAGATAGGGAAAATGCTGCGAGAATTGACCCTTTAAATGTTTTTCCAGTCGGAATAAAGATGAATGAATTTTAAACTCTGTTCAGATACAGTTCTAAAATAGGAAATAATATAACATTTACATGCAAATCCAAAATATTTGTGATGAAATTGTACGGAAGATATCGATTTAAAATTATGAGTTACACTTTCAAAATATTCTTATTGACTTTTATCGGAATTGTATTTTAATTAAGCAAAGGAATACAACCTCGGGTTTATTTCTTAAATTTTAGTTCTCATTAGAATAAAATTTAAAAATAAACTCGAGAAAATATATTCAATTATTGTAGTTAGAGAAATTGTTCAGAAATTCCACTTTAATTTTTAGTATTGCTACTATTAATAGCGATAAAGAAAAATTTTGTTTTTAAGCATTTCTAGGAATGATATGGAGCATTTAATTAATTTTGGAGAATAACAATGCTTACATTTTGAGAAAACCGCAAATGAAACTGTAATATATCGACAAATGATTTTGAAATATATTTCCGATAAGGTATAATTTTTTATATATTGTATTATTTGTCGCATGGCTCTAATTTTTCTACTATATTATTTTGTCATACAGTTCTTATATTTTTATGTACATTATTTGTATGTGGTTGAACATTTTTACCAAAGCTTGAAATCGAAATAGGCAATTAAAAATATGACTCTCTTTAAATAAAACTATATACATATCTCAAATCAATTTTTTTATTAAGTTCAATATATATCATCATCATTATTCTGAGATTTAATAATGTATAAGAAATTATATTTAAATTAATGCATATATTTTTTGCACAAATTATTAGTCTTAGAAATAAAAAAAACCAGTACCATAAGGCTCTAATCTTTTCAAAAGTGTATTGTAATTTTAATATTTCATAAAATAACTAAAATAATATAAATTTTTTGTAAAATTATTTATTATTTCTTCAAACGATTACGATAGAGCGAGGGTACGAATAAGATGTCCCAGAGAGGCGGTGGTATATTATTTATACCGGGTCTTAAAAATTGGGAAATAAATAAAAATTAATTTTACTACTTGATATTGAGTCCTTTTAACATTATTATTCCATATTCGGAAAATTTTAACAAAAATTCAATATTTTTTATATACCGCCCCTTAAAGAGTTAAAGTATCCGACTACATTAGACACGTGATTTTTAATCAAAAATTCGATTTTTTTATTTGCAGTCTATGATTAAATCTTCATTGCTTGATTTCTTAACTTTCTAGAATAGTTTCAATTTTGTTTCTATCTTACTTAGAACTTGAGTTCATTTTAATAATAGTCTGTATCAATTTTTTAGAAGTGGAAATAGCATTCAGGTACCGGAAAGGGAACTTTAATGTTTGCTTACATTGATACTTTACGTAATATTGCCATTAAAATATCTTCCAACATTCAATGTTAGGATTCGTTAAACGTATAATCTTTAAGATTCGTTAAATATATAATCTTTAGGATTCGTTAAGTGCATGTTGCTTAGAATTCGTTAAATACATATTGTTTAGGATTCGTTAAATGCATATTCTTTAAGATTCGCGAATGTATTTCCTAAATCTTTATGTTTAGCTCTAGTGGCAACTGTTTTGATATGTTGATATTTTTTTCCTGATGTTTTGTTAACGGAATAAAAAGAATTTGTCCGAAGAAGAGCGCTTGTTTTACGTTCGTACTTTATACGTGATAATAATAAATAGTTCAGTGTAATATTCTACTTTATTTAGGTATTTTTACTTCATACGATTTTTCTTAATACAAGATGAATTTCCTAAGACCCAAAATGCAAATGAATCTTTTAATGGTGTAATATGACAAAGAGTACAAAAAAAAAAGTTTTTGTTTGTTTGAAAACTGTGAAATTGTGAGTGCATATGATGCAATTATACAATTTAACCGAGGATATCAAGGCTGCTTAAAAGTCTTAAATAAGCTGAACATTGAAACGCCGGGCTATTTCACTGTAAAGAGATAGTTACGAAAAGTTCGATAACAATCGAATCAGGGATTTGCAGCGTCATACAACACCTGTTGTGTGTAAGCGTAGGAATGTTTTAAATGCCATCAGGAAGAAAAAGAAAACTTAATAAGTAACACAGATAGAGAGGTTTACAAATCAGGGTCCTTTTAACGTTAAATGTGAGTTAATTAGTTTAGTTTCTGGGTTGAAACGTATTTTTAACTTTTCCTCAAAATCAAGATTTTCGTATTTTGCTTCAGCGTAAATCATCACATCGAAAAAAGTTATGCATATAATGTTGTGCTCTTATGGAATATTCTATAAATATGAATTTAGGATTTGCACTTCTATTGTTATAATGCCAATATTTGTATTTTATTGTCGATAAAAGCTATAAATTATCGAAAATTTTTACGTTTTTTCTGTATCTTAAAGTAGGACTTTCTATAAGTATTTAATTATCAGGATTATAATTGTGAGAAAGACACAAAAATTCCGAATTAGATCCATTCCTTTATAATAAAATATACAGAATTGAAATATCTTTATTTAAATATAAGCTTTCGTGTTTTGCACAAGTGTCATTTTATGCTATTTGTATGTATCATTTGAGCTATAATGCTTAAAATTTTAAATTTATGCCGGTTTTATGTTTTATTTTAAGTTTTTAACACTATCCTATAGCATAATGTGAAAAAAAAATTATTTCTTAATTATTTAAAAAAATCCTCTTCGAAGGTAGATGGATACCTTAAATTAATGTTTGAATTTGTGTCTTAGTTAAAAATTAAACTTCCTTATTTGTAGTCATTACATGATATGAGGAAGTCCGTATTCAAAGAGAATAAAACTTATTCTAGGTGATTCTAGGATGTTTTTATTAAAAATTGAAAAAACATGTAATATATATATATATATATATATATATATATATATATATATATATATAGATTATTCAATAAAATAAATAAAAATAAAATTAATTATAAAAAATGCTTTTTCTGCCATTTTGTTGTATTTATAAGAAATTAAATTGCCTTATTACATATTTTGTCTAATTGCTGAATATATTTAATTTAGCCATTACTTTATGGAGTTTTAGGCTCAACTTACTGGAATAATTTAGTATATTATTGTATTCTGGATTTGAATTTTACAACGGCTTATATTTAGACACGTTATTTTTTTTTATTGCGAATAATGAAATATATGCTATTTTTGATGAGAAATCAAAAGATAGATGTGGTATTTTTTTTTTAAAAAAAACTAGTTTTTGTAGTTGCTTTTTTTTTTATCATATTTATACTTTTTTGAGTAGTGTTGTAGAAAAAAGATTACTCTGTATATAAACCAGCATTTGTCTTTATGTATTATCTTTATGAATATTTTCTCAAGTGTAGGCTATTTTTCCAAATTTATAGTTGTAAAATGCGCTCTATTGCTGTTAAAGGAGTTCGAATTTAAAAAACAATTTGCAAAATTCTTAACGTTACCAACAATGTCATTTATACTTACTTTTAATAATCTCTCAATTCATCAAACTATTACTTTATTATTTTGACACCTTATTTAATTTTAAGTAAACAAACAAATATCCAACTGAAATTTCAAAAAAATTATTTCTGAAATTATTATAGATATGCTCACTATTTTTGTGCATGCCAGGTTTTAACATCTCAACTTCATTTCCATGTAAAAAGTTTATTGTATTCACCAAATTTTCCAGCATATATTTAGCCCATAACACGCAGAGTTTTCAACGGAATTGTACGAAACTTACGATAAATATGAAAATATGATAGTGATGTAACATATTAAAATTTGAATTTAATAGTTTTAACACTCAGAAAGAGAATTGCAAGTATGCATGATAAATAATTTTTAAATGCGTATACGGGATACATAAATATTTTTTTCGTAATTTCTAAAGTAGTTTTTCAGGGCCTCTTATATAAAGTTTTTAGTTTTTTTGTGGTTAAGATTACGAAAAATATCAAGATTTTAATTATCTATATTTAATCATTCTCTAATTGAAGTTAAGTTATGAAAAATTTTACACGAAGGGATATTTTTTAAACTTGAATATTCTAATAGTTAGTAATTAAAAGTATCTCGACAAATTTACGATTGAAACTTATGAATTTTAAGAAATATAAATATGTATAAACGCTTTTAATTAACAATTTTTCAAAGGTTCAAAATCAAAAGTATCTAAGAAAAATTTACTAAGGAGACTTACATATAAAAAAATATAAAGGTATATAGACGTTTTAAATTATTAATTATTCAAATAATCAAAATTTAAATAAAATATAAATTTGATGGAAAATCCTCATTTACCTTTTGAAGGAAATTGAAATTCAACCATTAAATATTTGGATATATTTCGGTAACAACACAAAACTAAGAATTGTATATACGCCTCCTTGAATACCTGGCTTTAAAATTATGAAGGAAATGATGAATTAAAAAAAAATTATTCCATTGTTATATGTATTGATGCATAAGAAATTTTTCCAGGTAATATAATACAGAAGCTTAAAAGTTATTCATTTGCATAAGTTTGAAATTTTAAAATGTTTCTAATTTTCAGACACTGGTTCCTTTTATTGACTCATTATGATAAAAGAATCATTGTTTAGAAACTGGATATAGTTATATTCATTTAAATAAGAAAATTGAATCAATAGAATATATGCATTGTTTAAATATACTTTTTTGAATTTAAACAGATATTTTACAGATATTTATTTAGCAATATTTTTAGAGATTTATAGATATTTTTCAAAAACTTAATTCCATTTGATAAATTTTATGTTAAGAAAAAAAAGGAGTTACCAAATAAAGAAGAAACAGAAAAATTAATTTGCCTAACTATGTAAATTAGCTGTTTACCTCTCAAGCCCCAATTTGTTAAAGCTTCAAATGAATATTAAATAAAATTGAATCTATTTTATTTGAGTAAAAGAGCTTCAAAACGGTGGTTTGGTTGATTTAAATAAATGGTCATATTGCAAAAACTGCATCAAATAATGCATTTAATTCATACCCAATACATCTCAAATCAAGTGGACATGAAGATATTTACTGATGTCCAGTACACTTTAAGTGAGAATTGAAGAATTCTTTAATCTCCCTATTTTGAGCGAATGTCTCAATGGCAAGTGCCTCAAATTTAATGGCTAGGTGTGTAGATCATTAATGAGCCATACAATTTGTAGTCAACCCCTTCATGTGTCGCCACAAACCTCTCCAGTTATCCATCCAAATGTTAAACCTGTAAAGAGAGGGGGGAAAGAGTTTGAATAAAATTGCATTCAAAACGAACCTCAGAACCTCATATGAAAGAGAAAAAGTATGTTTATTCCCATTTCGAGGAGTTCATGGCCATACGGATTTATACATTTGTTCGGTTTCTGATGGATCTACAGCCGAACTAAATAATCTGAGTATAAAATCTCATTTGTGTTGCTGGTAAAATTTTCTGCCTTCTTTGACAATATCCTTATTAGAACTAATATTCATCAAAAATTAATCGTTGAGGGAGTTTACTTTTAAGGTTCATAAATAAATATAGGAAGGGATGTGGAACTCCAAGTAACAATGACAGGCAACAGGCCTAATAATACATTTTTATGGAAATTCAGGCTAGAGCTATGTGAATGATATATACAGCCTTTTAAAATATGTTAGCATAACACCAAATAGCTTGAGATAATTCTTTATTTCCTACAACTTAAGCATCCGATACATTTGCTAGCCGGTCACACGGTCACAGACATTATAATTGAATATTGTCCTAGGATACATTTTTTCTCATGACCTTAAGCCTGGTCGTATAACACCAGACAAAAGTTTTGACCATTGGATATGTAAAATTTAAGCAAAAATTTTGTGCATAGCAGTATAGTTCTTTTCAAGGCGAATCCTATTCTATTCGATAAAAAAATAATTTAGGATTTACCTAAGGACACAGTAAATTCTGAATTTATGTTCAAATCTGCTGCCGTAAATTTTGCTGCGCTTTTCTATATCAAAACTAAGCTACTTAAGATGGATCTTCTTACTGAATATATATATATATATATATATAGATAGAGATATAGAGTTATATATATATATATATATATATAATATATATACATATACATAATAGTGAGTGGATACTATATGTTGTTCATGTCGGTGTGCTGTGTCTGCAAAATATCCGTCAAAAGTTACTGTGGCCTATCCATTCTTGAATGTAGTATCCAGACTTCTCGAAGCCTTCAGTAACTTGAATACGATCGGTTGATTGGAAGAGTACAATATAGAAAATTCCATTCTACAAATGTTACTGGAAACAAAAAGGAACTCACAATTTTAGCCAACGAATCACTAACAATTATTGCGTGCTTAAGTGTTTTATCAGAAGAGATTATATTGACTCAGCCATCTACTGCCTTACTTATGAATGGAAGTTGGTGTTAAATTTTTTTTTAATTTTTGTTATAACAATAGTAAGCAGTAATCCGCCTCACTCATACCCTACCATTTACCTATTTTTGTCTCTATGCTGAGTTGACTGCTCAAATCTCGATCGCTCTCTCTCATTTTCTTCCTTAGGTAAGTGTTGGACTTGGAAATTTTAACTGTGTTATTCTTAATACCAGACGGTCTAACTTAGTCTCTACTACTAAACCTCTTGTATAGTAGAATTGATAATCGTGTCATAGGTATCGATTATTATAAAAATATAGACAACTTACGATCATTGAAGTTAAAACTTATTTGAATAATTCTTACATACTCCCACATTAAAAGTATTTAAAATTGCAAAAAAGTTCTTTTTGCATTTCCATAAAATATATGGCTATATTATTGTGCAGCTGCGCTTTGCTGTGCGCGCTTACTTACAGCGTACTACAAACGGGCCGCTGTTTGCAGGCTGCAATATAATGGCGAAGGCAATGTACGTTGGCGTTTGCTACCGCGGCAAGGTTTTTGCTAAAAATGGCAATATGGCGCGGTGAAGAAGCATACCAGTGAGCGCCAAATGCTTGTGGTGGCTTTGCCGCAGAACAGCCACCGTATGTAAATGTGGCGGTGTAAAAGGCAAATTTGCTTTTGCCGCGGCGAAAGAAAAGTAAAATTTGCTATGGTGGCTCAAGCAAATTTAAGCGGCGGCTTACGGCAGGCTTTGCAGCAGCAAAGTCTATACAGTCCATACTATTTATTCAAATAAGATACATGCAACAGGCCTCAACATAATGGAGAAAAATATTTCTCAGAAAATAATTTTTGTTTGTTTCATTATAAATTATGATCTGCTACTTCATCAGTAAGGAAATACATTGTAGGATTTTTTTTATCAATTTTTTTCAATGTATATATATACATCCTGATAATTAAAAAAAAGCGACGCTCCTAGAACGAGCTGTCCAATTACGATAAAAAAAAAAATGTTGGATGTACAGAACATACATAGAAAATACAGATTAAATTCTTAGAAGAATTGAATGATTTATTTCAGAGTTTACCGTTATGTAACAGAAATGAATTAAGACGTTATCCAGCTCTTCTGCCTGAATGCAAATGCTGTGGTTAAGATCTGATAAAGTTCCTCGATGGCGTCTTGCGAATTTCTCAGCCAAATTGTCTCCCAGCTGTTGGCTAAGCTGTGTAATATCTGGGGGATATGCAATCGCTTTCCTATAACGTCTCAAGTGGCTCTAGGGAGAGATATCGGTGAGCACCTTATAATAAAAGAAGACAACACATTCTTATGCAACACGTACCAGCATATGATTTTTTTTTGCTGAAAAGTACGTCTTGGTTGTCGCGAACAGTACAACCGGTCCTATAATGCTATTCTCGCACCTCTTGTGTTATTAGTGTACCAGAACATTCAGCGTGGCAGTCTGCTATTTAAAGAGATTGGCACACCCGACCATAACTCCCTGTTTCGTCCTGTGGAGGGTGCAGTAGGACGCAGGTTTTACTATACCCTGGATGTCTCTAGACATCGCCTGAGGTTGTCACGAGGACACAGTTGGAAACGTGACATCTTTAGTGACACTGATAAGTCCCGTAGCGTAGTTCCAAGTTGATCGATCTCCCAACACACGGTAATCGGACGATTCGTGCATTATAAGGAGAGAGATGAGGCGTAATAGTCGAAGGAGGTAATTCATTTTCTCAGTCGGCTGTAGAGGTACCACTTTTTTTTGGTTATTATTACCGAAGCGCCAGCGACAACGAGGCTATTGATAAATACGTAACGAAGCATACCGA